>KL660698.1:304612-321087 GCA_000732775.1 Stachybotrys chlorohalonatus IBT 40285 | reverse complement strand
GAAGAAAATCCGAGTTGCGTCATAGACATCGTGAGAATAGTTGTGAAGGCGGTCATGTAATATGGCCCAAACAGGTGTATGGCCGTGGTGCTGGCCATGTTTTATATCCGTGGACTTCGCCGCCGGGCTGTGGTTTCGTCGACGAGCTCCGCCGAGCTGCCTAGAAGATCGATGTTGTGATCGCTCACATCCACGCGATTGATGCCGTGCTGTGGCACGGTGCCGCGGCGTTCTTCTGCGTCCAGCAGCTCAATGTGGTTGTAGTCCTCGGTCAGCTCCATTGAAGAGTTGGAGCCTGAATGCTTCAAAGATCCGCTCCGTTCAAACGGCAGTCGAGATATGGTGAGGAGCTGGGGGCGACCGCTGGGGGATCCGACGTCGCCAGACCCGTCCTGGGAATCGGCGGGCTCGATGGATGGAGAGTGAGATGCATATGCTGAATGTCGTTTCGAACTTTTTCGCGGAATCTCGGGAAGATCCAAGCCTGTCTCGTCATCTACACGTGCTGAGTCCCCAACAAGTGCGCCTTGTGCCCGTCTGCTGGAGCTACGTGCAGCACGCTCGGCTAGAGGACTCTCGGGTTCATCAGCTTCCGAATCTTGGGGATCGCCGTCGTCCGTCAAGAGATTGTCCTTACGGGACGGAGGGGATCTCTTTGTCCGTGGAGCATCGTTTTCGTCGTCAGATTCGATTGGCATGTTTCTGAGAGCCTTCAACGCAACAGGGATCCCTTCCGGAGGTGTCTCGTCGCCGAAGCCACCGTTCCGCGCCATCATAGACGGCGGCATCCTAGCACTGCGCACAACTTCAAAGCCCTTGCCCTTCTCCTTACTCTTGCCGCCGAACCAATTGCGAAACCAGCCCGTTGCCGTCGCCATTGGTCCCGTAGGGTCCGCGGGTCCGGTTCCTAGCTTACGGCCCAGACCCTCGGAGTTGAGGGCCGGCCCTCGAACGCCGTAGTAAAAGTCCACCTCACGTGTAGAATAATCCGGCCTGCTGGGAGACCCCGTCAGTCCGACACCCCCGGGTGGTGGACTGCCGCTGTTGGCAAGCTCTATGTCTGTGTCCGTGGTATCGGCTGCTGACCCACCGACCTGGCTGACGCGCTTCGGGTCCATGGACGCAGACACCCGCTGCTTATCGGGGACCACAGCGTCCGTCAACGTATCCCGACGACGACGAGGGGGTCGATAATAGGGGTCGGCGGCCTCGAGAGGCATCGTCGGCTGTGGATAGCGGGCAGCTGACGGCGAAGGTAGAAAGGAGAAGGTGCTGGCTTCGCCAGGGGTACCCGGCATATACGAGCTGGCGGTGTCCATGTGGCGGGGTCCGGCGGAGTGTATATCGATGCTGTCGAGAGCCGAACTGTTCCTCCGCCTGTTGTATGCCAACATGCCGCCCAAGCTAGCAGCGGATTCGCTCCTAACGCGGCCGCTTGGCATCGAGTAGCCCATCTTACTCCCGTCTTCGACGTCCAGCATCGCCGCGGTCGAGAGCTGGCTGGCCCGAGAAGGACCTGGACGGGGTGTTGCCCGGCGCGAGAGCTGCCGCATGCCAAAGATCTTGGACAAGCCTCCACGGGTCAAGCCTCGAACATCATCACCACCTGCGCCCAGCATTCGTGCCACCACCTCCACGACCGTTTGGAGAGCATTGATCCAGAAGCCGAGGACAAGCACCGCGCCGTGGATGACCAGGATGACGTATCCGATCCAGCCCTTGGTTCCGTCATCGACGCCCAACGTAGGGGAGAAGGCGACCATCAGCATAATTGTGATTAGCCGTAGAGCAGAGTAAAGCGTGTGATACGCATTCATCGACGTCGGGGAGTGGAAGGGTCGAAAGGCGTGCAAGGTTAGAATGTGAATGACCTCACAGATAGTCAAGATGACAACCTGGGCGATGCCACTTGACTGCACGGCACCGATGCCGATGCCTCGGACAAGGGTGAGCAGGATTGGGATGAGAGCAAAGGCAGCCGCCTCGTCCGAGTAGGTATTGTAGAGCGGGCCGTAACGCAAGACCGTGGGAAGGTCATCGAACAAGGCAGCCTTTGGTCGAGTGCTAATGATGAAGTAGAGGAGCCAGGCAGCAAAAGCGAGAAGCACTACCAGCGTGATCGCAGCTAGCGCCACGGTGTAAGTCGGCGAGTCCCCAGCAATGACGAGCTGGAAACAGGACAGGGTCATGATGGGTAGGAGGAAGTAGTTGAAGACGATGCGGACAACATTGCCCACCGAGAAGGGGATATTCTTTGCTCGAAGATCCTCCTCTGTGGTGTTCATGACCATGCGGTAGAGCCACTGAAGAACAAAGCCGATTTGAATGAGCACAAAGACAGAAGCGATGATGACGCAGAGCCACACCATCATACCAGCCCAGATATCCACGACGCTGGACATGCCAATGAGCTGGCTAAGCTTCTGGAGTCCGTATCGGCCCTCCACCACATAGATGCCATCGACTATGCTCTGGAAAGGATCACCCTGCGAAACCATGCTCGCGTTGAACATGAGAGCGGACCAACCTGCTTGGCTAACGATTGGCTGGTAAAAGCCGGGGTAATTGAGCGACAAGCCGCCAGATAGGACGATGAACTGTATATACTGCAGACAGTCTCCAAATCCAGGGGTTACCAAACGTAGCAGGTCCGCGTCTCTCCCAAAGTTGGAAGTCCAGTGAAAGATATCAGTGGTACCCCAGGGGCTGAGGATACCCGACATGGTAACCGAGGTGGCCGTGAATAGTAGCACGAGGAGGGGCATAAACCTGAGGAGCCATGCCAAACCGCCCAAATCGGGAGTAATGGTGGCCGAGATACATCCGATCGTCGTCGCGGCCTGGTCGCCGTAGATAATGGAGAGCTCGGGGGAGAAGGATGTGAAGGCGTAGCTGGAATCGAAGTCGTGTGTCAAATTGAAAGAGGGCAAGCCTTGGGGAGAATCTCTATAGAACAATACGTCAGCAATTGGAGCCAAGTTCGGCGCAGTCGCGCGCATGCCGACGCCAGGCGCAAGTCGGAACATACGAGCCTGAGATGTTGAAGACGGGCGCCAGGGGACACGAAGCGTTGACCAAGCCGTCAACACAGAAATCGACCGCCTCATCCCATGGCTGATAGGTCAGGACGTTGACTCTTCGAAACAGCGTCGTGGCCCTCGCATCCTCCCTGTCCGGATCCGCAGTGCGAACAATTTTGCCGTTGAATTGGTCGTCGTTGGTCCAATACGGATCATCGGGAGGGGGCAATCGGCCTCGGTTCTGCGCGCCCGTGACATTGCCCCAGACAGTGACCCTCAGGCTGTGTCGCCTATCGTCGTGCCCGAAGACGGCTTCGGCGCGGATGGGCACCCATTGCACGAACGGTGGGTCGTTGGTTCGGAAGGACTCGCTGAGACAGTTTTGGAAGGGTATGATGACGGCGGAGGCGGGCGCGGCGGCGACAAGGGCGGCTACGAGGGCCTTGGAGAGACTCGTGGGAGAGGCCGAGCGACGGGTTCGGGCAGCTGGCACGGGCAAGACGCGTCCATCGGAGGCACGGCGATTGTGATGGTAGGTAGAAGGAGGCTCGAGGACGACAGGTGACGGTGACGGTGACGGTGTTGGCATCGAAGCAGCTGAGCATGTGCTGTCCCGACCACTGGCAGCCAGCCCGTAAACGCAATCGGCGAGCTCAGGCAGAGCGTCGCGTGTTCTGGGCGAGTTATCCTGACGCGGGCTGTCGGGCAGACCAGCCAGGCCCGCGTCCCAACGCATGACGGGGCGGGAGGGGGAAGCCAGCGTTGAAACCAGGCCTTTTCAGATGACGCGCATCGTGAAGCGGGAATGGGGGGGAAGGGTTCCGGCGCGATTCGTCTTCCGTCTTTGCCAGAACAAGAAAGTGTTGGAATGGAAAGGATACCGACGGGGGGGGGTGTTGAGTGGGAGAGGCGGGAGGCAGGGCAAACGAAGGGACGCTACCAAATTCGGGTTGCGGGTTGAGAAATCCGACTTGACGATGACGAGAAACTGTTGGCGAGGAGGACGGCTGGGCTGGAAAGGACCATGTTCAACGTCACCCTTGGATATTCTTTATTTTTATTTTTTTTTGGGTTTGCCCATTTCTTGTTTCATTACTTCCCGGCCGCAGTAGATGGCCACGGCGCCGTCCCCCCCTCCCTCCCCCAATTCCCCATCCATCAAACGGTGCCTGCCCCCTTGTATGCGGTGGCAGTGAGGCCGGCTGGGGAGCAGCAGCGGGCCCCCCCCCCCAAATGACAGCCGCCAACGGCCTGGATGAGACCATCCATGGGCCTTAGCTGCAAGCGTACAAGCCTGCAAGCCTACAGGAGGTGGCTACCGCCCACGCTTTGCCGGTAAGCCGGGACCTAGGTGCAGCCAAGCTACGAGGACCCTCCCATCTGTCCTATCCGAACCAATCTCAGCAGGCCTTCCTCCCCCCCCTTCCAGCACACGCAAAATGGGCTGAGCAAATCCCATTGTACGAGGACGGGCTGATTACCAGCTAATGGTCTTCATAGCGCGCGATACGAGATGCTCGAACCCCGGCTCTCCCAAGGCGGTAGCTTGCGTACCCATGTTCTCGGCAGGTACCTCCTGGTCCACTCACCAGTACCCAGATAGAGTCGACATCATTCGGCATCGTCATCACCACCACCACCACCACCACCACCAAAACTCCTGTGCGCAAACGCATACCACAGAGGCGGTGCTGGCCTAACCTGAAACCACCCGACAGCACGTCTCGGCCATGCCTCACCCCCGACGTCGTCGTCGAGAGCCAATGACCCCTCCCATCTCCAGGCTCACCCAGGGTCGGGAGCACTGAAGTGCCACAACCGGCATCTACTGCTACCTGCCAACGGGGCCAACAGCAGCTCACGCCTCGAATCTTTCTTCGAGCTCGGTCCGGTCACACGAAAGCTTGATGGGCCCAGCCAAAAGCCACAATGCCCACTGAGCTGGGCGTTTCAACCGCCCCTCGTTCACCGCCGCCGAACCATCTTGTTGCCTTGGCTAACCTCAAGTAGCTTCGCGACGGCGTCTGTTGGCACGTTGTTAGGTTGGGGAGGCGCCGGATAGATCTGGTTTTTGTCCCCCTTTCTCCCCTCCCCCCCCCCTTTTTCCCAACAACAGATCTGATCTACTGCACGGCAAGCTACTGCGAAATGAACCGGTGACGCCAGACGGTAGGGTCGAAGTCTCTATGTGGTTCACGGTCCAAATCAATGGACACTCTACGCACAACGACTCTCAAGCGGTGACCAACAGCGTCATGGTTGTAAGGCCTCAGGCTGCTACTGTCTGGTGCTATTACGCTTTCGAGCTCTGGCCGCGTGTGAACTGCCACGACCATTGACAACGGTTAGTCGTATCTTGAAAAGTTGCATAAGCAGCCACCAATGAAGGTCGGTTTGAGCATTCCCAAACTCAAGTACACGGCGTCTCTACCATCCACTCCTGCAAACTAAAAATAAACCCCCAGAAACACAAAATACTGCCCGTATCTATGTCGACGGGCCAATAGGTGCGCATGGTCGATTGATTGCAATACGTACAACAGATCTCGATGTCCCATACCTTGCCTAATCCCCCCTGCCATCATAGCGGCTGTCTTAAACCCACACTCTTCAGCAACCAAGAAGCATATATCGTCGCTCGACTATATCAACGTCAATTCTCTCAGCTCATCGTGACGTGTCATGCTTCCCCATCCGACTCGCCCATTGTCATACTACGCCCTCCTAAGCAACGTGAGCCGCGCTGACCATTCGGTCAACCATTGACCGTCGAAACGTGGCAGCACATTCCACAGGCCCAGTCCCCCTGTGCATGTCGATCACTTCCCATTCTTGCGTTCCCCATCCTGTAGCATTCGTATCCCCAGCTCCCCTCCTTCATGGTCGAATATCAACCACTCGTCTCGGCCCTTTGATTGGGCTTGCGGCAACACCTGGCATCAATGCCCAGCAAACTCCCTGTGGCAATTGGCACATCCTCTTGGCGTAGCTTAAAGAGACGTCACAGTCATCATTGACATGCAAAGGTACCTCATGCCCAGGAATAGCATGGCCATGAGGCTACGCGTTATACGTGGGACATTCTCTTGTCTCCAAGGAGAAACAATACGCCAATCATGCATCTTCTTTCTAGCATCCAGATCCAGATCACTTGTGCTGTCCACCGGAAGCGTGCATCTCCTCAATCGAAACCGTAATGTCCATGTCGCCTTTTCCATCTCTGGCCCTAGTTTCCAACCACGAATCCGTGACTGCTCGAAGTGCACGCTCCATCTTTTCGTCCTCTAAAAGTCCTTGGGAGTTGATGGGTTGCCTTGTGAGATCTTCTGATAATTCAAGTCCTGCATTTTCGCACTGCTTCATTAGTCGTTCCACGTCCTCGCCCTTCAATTGTATCTGTGCAACAAGATATTGCACCTCCTCGCCACTTGGGACTCGCTCAAGAGGCAATCTACTCGAAGTTGTCCTTCTAAAAAGCTTGCTATTTGTGCGAGACCGCTTTCTGTTCCTCGAACGCACATGGTCACAGCAATTTTGGCCTGTCACAACTTCGGTGCCCGCAGCAGTGTAGTTTGGAGACTTGTCAACGTCTGTCTTGTCACTCTGAGTAGGATGGGCAGGAGGCCGCTCAGGCGGCCCGGCATTGCCTTCTGCCTTACCTGGCGGTGGTGTCTTCATTAATAATGTCTGAACAAAATGAGAGTATTGGACTTGCGCCAGTAAAGCAGGCTGTGTCGGGGTTTCTGGAAACCGATCCACAGGCTCGCACGGATCTGCAGGGTCCTCCAGAGATGATTCTGGATCTCTAGATAAAGGCATTCGATTGAAGGCGCGGTTGACCATGAAGCTTGGGCTGGGTGAACTTGCATTATTGATCATAATGCTATCGCCAAGAATCGGTTGGGAACTAGCATTGCCATCCAGATGCAGCATCTGCGAGCAATCAGGATTGGTTCTCGGTAGAGTTTGCTCGGGTCGATTACCCCTAATGGCACTGTTCCTTCTTTGTTGAGGTTGCTGTTCTCGCTTGCCAGTATGCCCAACCGTAGTGATGCCGCTCAACCGCGGTCTCGGAAGTGATAGACGAGCATCTTGTCCAACGGGTGGTCCCGAAGAAGATGGCATTCTCAGAGTATGGGCTTGATGCAATGGCCGAGCTGTCAGATAGGACTCCTGAACTTGTCTAACTGTATCCGAACTGCGCCGCGGAGTGCGAATAGGTCCCGTCATTTCAGGTTCGGCTTCCTCGGCTTCAGTTCTACGAACACCCCTCGTGGGGAAAGGTGAGCTGGGATCCTCCCCGGTTGAAAATGTAGAAAGTGGAAACGCGCGACTCTCGTTGATGCGAGGGCTGCTGAAATTACTTTGTTGTGCCTGTGCTTCGTGGTTCATGCGATTCCAGACCGAGCGGCTCAGTGGCTGCAATGGCTGTCGTAGTTTACCCGTAGCAGATGAACCCTCTGGGTTCTCAGTTCGAACTGCCAGTGTTGAAGATTGGTCAGTCAACTGAGGCTCGTCGATCAAAATCTCGAAGTCGTTGGTCCCTCGGGGTTTGAAGTATCGTTCAATAGACCCTGCCCAGAGATGGGTACTGAGTCCAGAAGCTGTGCTAGCCTGGCCCTGATGCGATGCCAGTTTTGTTTTCTTTGGCGGAACTTGAATATCAACCATCTCTACTGTGCAGTTATCATCTGTCGCGTCGCTAATCTTACGCGATAGGTCAACGACCATCACGGTCCTCATCTTGGTAGATTCCAGTGTAGTTCCCCCGGGGTCAAGGTTACTACTTGAACACACTGGTTGTCGTAAAGACTGATCCTGAGGAACCTGAACCTGTAGTGGCTCGGTGAATCTAGTTCCTAGCTCGGCTTGCTGTACTCCATAACATTGCTCTGATATGTCATTTGCAGGCTCTGTGCTCTCTATGAGAGGTTTGTGAATAACGTCGCCGATGATGTGACTTCGTTGCAAACACTCCGTTTGAAGTGTGGTGGTATTGCATTCCTCCAGTCTTGCTTCAGCACGCTTGGCCATGGAAGAAGTCAGCATGTCTGAAGGCTGCACATTTCCAACCAAACCATAGACATGCTCGCATAGTTCTTGAAATCGGTCTAGAACTTCCCCCTCGTTATCAAAAAGTACCTCATCCTTAGATGGTGACACATTTGGATCATAGCTCCCTGGAGGACACCGTAAACCAAGGTAGAAGAACGGGTTGTGTACACTCGGACTCCGAGCGAAAGCTTTTTGAAGATGTGACTTCAGAATACTCATCAACTTCTTTGGGAGTCCTCTGGTTGGACATAACGGCCTTCCATCAACTGATACGAAGGGGCCTCTTGACTTGATGGTGCGAACATCGCAATCTGGTCGTGGTAGGAGCGCCTGCAAGGTGAGGTTCACCGGTGAAGATTGTCTCTGGATTTCTTGATGTTCCAGAACACGACCGTCTCGACTTGAATAAAGTTTAAGATAGTTTGAAGCGACCGAGGCGTCTACAATCTGAATGGCTGCCTCTCGAAACTTTGGGGGCGAGGTTGGTGCGTGGCTCCATCGTGGCTTGCCTTCCCCCAGAACTTTGAAGACCAACTTTAGATCCGGTCGTGCCAATGCATAGCAATGCACAAGCTCCTTGATCTTGGCAAGAGACTTGTGGCTCTGCTTCAAAGCAGTTTGCTTTCTCACAGGTACGTGTTCGAACAATTGAGTGGCCTCTACAGTTGTTCCGACCAGTGCTGAACTGGGCTGACGATGACGAACACCTCCTACATTGGCGTTGATAACGACACGAGACGCGACAGGGTCATTGCTGGTCCTCGTGGTAATGACAATCGTCGACAAACAATTGGCACTGGCAAGCGCCTCCCCCCGGAATCCAAGTGTCAAGCCGCCCTTTCCAGTGAGTTCTTCAAAGTGTTCCAGCTTGCTTGTGTGAGCTTTTCTGCCCAGACAGTCCAAATCATCGACATCAATCCCATGGCCGTTATCTCGGACCTGGATCTTGTCAATAGTGTTGGCAGAGATACCGATTTCGATTGATGTGGCCTTTGCGTCAATGGCGTTATCCAGGAGTTCCTTGATCAAATCATGCGGTGTGGCGATGGATACTGAACTACTCAGAAGCCGAACGGCCGACTCAGGCAGTTCGGCAATCTTCATAGTTCCGATGCCTGGATGTGGATGCTGCCAAGGTAAATTGGCAAAGATATCAAATAGATTACTGTAGTTGTCTTGAGATTGTGTTGCTACTCGTCCACAAAGCCAGTTGACATGGTCTGCTCTTCCACAAAATTATGGGTTGAATTAGATTTGAATTAGATTTTGTGGGAAGTTTATCCTCCTGCCTTCTTACAAAATGTTGCCTGCCTGGTCTTGCCTTGCAGGTCATATTGGTAAAGGAAGGAGCGGTCATCGCAGGCATACTTGAGGAAGGTGCAGGCGCCAAGGACGATGATACTTAAAGCATTAGAGTCAGATATCTCCCGGTCGGTGGCTTGGATCGCAGCAAATGATATGCAGCGATATGCAACGATAACTTTATTTAGTAGCAGCTACTACCCAATACGGTCGCATGCATAGATGCACGCCGCCCAATGCCCGGTGTCAATGCTAACAACAGAGGCTTGAGGCTACCTTATCCTGCGAAAATGGGTCTTTCCCAGATGCGTGGACCCTTAAAGTTGGACCCCACCTACTGGAAGAACCCCGCAGTCCATCCACGCATCTTCGTTTGAGCTGCATTCAGCATCCGACGGTGATACTTCACACAACTACACATCTGCACTGTACTAAGCTTACAATCGCTACAAACTCTCTTGCCCTGTACTCCCTCCACCATCCAGCTCCAGCGAGTCCCGCCCAATTGCTTCGCCCGCGTAGCCAAAATGTCTCTGAAAGGTCCTACCCCTCAGCAGCACGACGGCACCGGCCTGCGCATCGGTATCGTCCACGCCCGCTGGAACTCAACCGTCATCGAGCCCCTCGTCGCCGGCGCCAAGGCCAAGCTGCTCGAGGCCGGCGTCAAGGAGTCCAACGTCGTCGTCCAATCCTGCCCAGGCTCCTGGGAGCTCCCAATTGCCGTCCAGCGGTAAGCGTTTTTCCCCCTTCGGAGGTATCTTGTTGCCCCCGCTCTTCGCACTGACTCTTATGTGTATAGCCTCTTCTCCGCGTCCCAGATCCAGTCCACCGGAGCCTCCGGCGCACCGTCTGCGGGCGACCTCCTCGCCTCATCCACCACCGACCTTACATCTCTCGCAGGTGGCACTCCCACTGGTGCTTTCGACGCCATCATTGCCGTTGGAGTGTTGATCAAGGGGGAGACCATGCACTTCGAGTATATTGCAGACTCTGTCTCGCATGGCCTCATGCGTGTCCAGCTCGACACCGGTGTCCCTGTCATCTTTGGCGTCTTGACAGTGCTCAACGACAACCAGGCCAAGGCTCGTGCCGGCGTGGATGGTATGGGCCACAACCACGGAGAAGACTGGGGTTTGGCTGCGGTCGAAATGGCCGTCAAGAGAAAAGAATGGGCAGCCGGCAAGATCGAAGGTTAGGCGAGCACGGCAGGGACGAAATATGGCACGTACTATTCAGCATAACAGACACAAGGTCATCCGTTGGCAATGCTAAGCTACCTGAGGAGTTTAGAGATATCCTCAAGAGTGTGCATGTAATACCAAGAGCTTGATAGAGTCATATTGGATGTCACCATACAGCGGCTGTAGGAGTCAAATCAGTACACCGTAGGAGACTACAGATTCATCATCCAAATTACTTGATTAATCGTCGACATGTGTCTATCATGCATCCGCAAAATCCTCCTCCGAATAGTAATCAATAGACAAAACCCATACGGTGCCTGCGACGCCCAATGAAAAATTCGTCTAACATATACAATGTGTAAAGGGTTTTTTCGATTTCCCAAAGGACGTGCCTTGCAAATATATCCTAGGCATGCTGAGGGTGTGAAATCCAATTTCCCTTATGCTGCGCTGCGGTGTAAGTCATTGTGACGCACAGATTTAGTTTATCATGCTGCTTAAATCAGTGCCAAAGACCTTCTTTGTCTTCCAGGATGACTTCTTCTTCTCTCGCTTAGCCTTCATGGCTTCCCATCCTTCCTCATCATCATCGTCGGAACCGTCGCCAGATTTACCAACTATCTTGATGGTGGGTTTGCTCTTGTTTTCGTCCCAGCGAGACATAGAAAGAGCACCGGACATGGTGTTGGCCCGCTGGTGCTGCTGCTGCTGCTGCTGCTGCTGCTGCACGGGTGCTTGGACTGGAAGTTGGGAGACGGGTCGGTAGCGTCCAGGTAAGCCAACATTGCTTCGCTCCGAAGGCGCTATTGACGGGGTGTAGCCAGGCATTACACTGCCACGGATGGATCCGGCGTAGCCCGGCTGCTGTATGAATGAGGAGGTATTGGGTTGTATCATGCTCATGGTGCGCATGCCGGCGTCCATACGTCTAGGCTCCGCCAGCATTTGATCGCCCATGACAGATTGGCGCGAATTCATGTCAGCCACTGACGGAATCCCCATAGGCATATTGTACGGCTGCGGCGGCATCCCCGACGGCACTCCGTTCTGGTTAAAAGCCATCATTTGCATCATTTGCATCTGCATCTGCATGAACTGTTGCATTTGTTGTGTCATCTGAATCTGGGCTTGGTCACCGGGCGTGAGCGTGGGCTGAGGCGTGCTGTACATCATCTGATGTGGAATTCCGGCAATGGGATCGAATCCAGGTCCTTGCATGCCATGCATCCCAGCATTCGACATTCTCTGTGATTCGATGTTGGGGCTGCCGCGCCGCAGTGCTCGCGAGCGTTCTTCGCTGGCAATGACACCAACAAGGCCTCCTGGGGGCAATGATGCATGCGTCTGTCCTTGCGGAATCGCGGGGCTGCCGCCACCCATAGCCAGGCTCTCCCTGACTGCAGGTCTGGCAATACTCGCACCCACAAAGGGGTCCTGAGGAAGATTGCGTGCAAATGCAGGGAGTGTTGAATGACGTTGGGCCGGTGGAACTTCTCCCAGAGCTGAGCCTGGTCGACCGCTGGAAGGAACAGCCATGGAGGCACGTAGGTTAGGGTTGGATCCGACTGTGCTAAGGCGCGTCGGAGGCCGGTTCCTGTTTGGAAACCCATGAGCTTGAAGAATTGCCAAAGGGACCTCCTCATCGTCATCCTCATCCGATATCCTTGTTGGGTCGGGAGAAGGCGTTTTGAGTTGATTCAAGGCCGGTGCACTCATCGATGGAGTGAGGCCTGGACGATAAGAGGCCGGCGGCGGCGAGTGAGGCCTCTCCCCTGTGACTTTCATCATCTGTTGCCGGTACACTGCCATGTGGGCCTCTTGTTTCCTCCTCTGTTTCGCCTGCTGCTTAGATTTTTCAATTTCGTCGTCGTCATCGTCGTAATTAATCTCGTCCTCGTCATCATCATCGACCACGGGAGCTTTGCCGTTGGGTTCAGTGGACTGTTGGCGCTCCTTGTCCTTTCGGTATCTCTCAAATTCCGCAGGGGTCATGACCTTGTTTTGTCCCGAGCCAGAACCTTGAGCGGTACGACGGTCGTTAATTCTAGAAATTTGCGACGTAGTGCCCGAGAACATATTGTCATCGTCGTTGTTCATGTTCGAAGTGATCGCCTTTCTGTTGAGTGGAGGAAGTGTGTCCTTCTCTCGACCATGGGACAAGAATTTCGTGGCGGCAAGAGAGTCTTGGAGAAGTCTAGCGTCTTCATCATCGGCCGGGACTGGTGTAAGCGGAGGAGATTTGGCAAGAGCTGGCGAAGCATGAGCCGGAACTGGGGGTAGTTGACGGTTTGAACGAGGGATGACGTTTGAGCCCAGCAAGTTGTCGTTGGAAGTTTGGCTGTTCCACGAATGAGGAGAGGGCTCGACGGCGGTCTTATGGTCAAGGTTAAGCGGAGCAGGAGGGGTCGGCCGGCTGCCCGCTACCACGCGTGCTGCGGCTGGGTCGCTTTTCAATGTTGCCATGCTAGCTCTCTTGTCGAATCCAGAGAACATCGACCCGAAATCGCCACCGAGATCCAACTTCGTCGAGCTTTCTAGTTTGGGTGGAGTGGCAGTGCTAGCTGTCGACGCAGTCATTCCCCTGGTACGACCCTGTACATCCTCTCGCTGGATACTCGGGATAGGCGGAATATCTGGGATCGGTTCGTTGTTGGCTGGCGGAGGAACGCTGTTCTTCTTTTGACCGCCAAAAGAGAATGTTCGTCCGGCTCGGCTCAGGAAGCCGGAGGGGCTTGATTTGGGAGCCGCTCGGCTACCTGCATCATGCAACGCCTTCTTTCCAGACCGATGCTCATCGCTGCCGTTGGCTCCAAGATCAGCTGAAGATGGTGCCGTTGAGGCATTGCTATGACGAGAAGACGTGTCTGTCGACGTGGCCTTTGTGGTATTGGAAGCACCACTGCCTCTGAAGGGTGGTTAGCTCACAACGTATGTAGACCTGGTGCAATCCCACTCTTGCTCGAGCGGTATAGCAGGGTATGAGTCTGATCATCAAGACCATTGGGAATATTACATACCGATTGCCCTTGAGGTCAGCAAACATGTTGTCCTCTGCGCTTAGGTCGACCATCGTGTTAGGCCTCGGTAGGGTATGGCCAGCTGCCCGGGCTAGTCTAGCACCACCATCAAAAGTCTTGCCGCTAGGAAGATCGGTCCTCTCGATGACACGGAAAGAGGATTGTTCAGGGGCCGTCATCTGTACATTCTGCAAATCGTCTGCTGTAGCGGCCGATCTGCGGCGATTGAAGCCGACCGAAAACCTAGGCATATAGGAGATAGGGAGCGAGGTTGTATCGATTGATCAAACCCCCATTCAAGGCACAAGGGTCGTGGAGGGGTCGAGAGGGAACCGGCCGCGGCGGGAGGAGGAAAAAAACAGGACTGGGGGATACGAGGTCCCAACGTGAAGTGCAATGAGGGCGAATAGTTGGGTCCCCAAGCTGGTGGATCGACAGGGAGCTAGGGGTGTCAGGTCAAAGGCGACACGGTAGACTGCATAACGACCACAAAATCCCGAAGTCAGCAAAATTGACGTCTGCCCACATAGGCGAGGAGGATGTGAGTTCAAAGGGCCGGGAAATGCCAGGGCTTCGCGGCGTCGTACCACACCAGACACGGCCATGTGTTGCACACGAGAGAAGAGAGAGAGAGAGAGAACAGGCGCAGCTGGGGGCGATCCGACTGTGCGTTGTTTTGAGACATGGGGCTGACGGCAGGCAGGTTGTTGAGGATGTTGCCAAGGCAGCAAAGAAAGTGAGACTCACATCAACCTCGCCTGTCAAGACGATGTAAAGCTTTTGTTGACTGCCACAGGTTGGTATAGAGCCGAGCGAAACGACTTGTTGTAATGGAAAGAACCCAAACTCGAGCGTTTGGACGGTACGAAGTTAGGTAACGGCGGGCGAGCGAAGTTTAGACACAATAGAACGTTGGAATGGCAATCGGGCGTTCGAGGTCAGCGGTGATTCCGATGAGACTTCGCATAAAAGCGAAACAGGCAGGGCGTATGTACGGCTATGGCTGAAGGAAATATGAATATGATAAGAAGTAAAAATAGCAAAGAGCACTAAACGAAAGGATACAGAGGTATTACGAGCCAAGTAAAATGCGGCAGAGCGAGCGTCGAGGTTCGAACTGGAACCGAATTCTCGAGGGAAGGTTGTGATGGAAGATGGAAAGGAAGAGACGGGGGAGCAACGACGTGGTAAGGGGGCCGCTTGCAAAGAAATGGAGGGAAAAAAAGATGGAGCGGATCTCAGTGCTACCCAGGCGCCATTCAAAAGGGTACCGCGAATGTACAAATAGCCCAGGTGAGGGATTCCATGCTCCTGGCTTCAGTTAGCGCTGGGCAAGCCTACGCACTGGCCCATATACATGAGGTGTAGCGGATGGCTCGGGCAAGATATAGGTACATGGGCCGGCTCAGGTACGGGACGGGAGGTAGTGGTAGGGGAGGATGGCTCCAGATGCCGCTGGTGTGTGCACTTGGCAACGGATATGTCATGTCACAAGAGGCGCCCAAACATTTTAGGAATAGTTCCCAAGGTTCTCCTCGTTCCAACACCGGCTTCGTCAACGCCTCGCCGGTCAGGTCATGGCAAGCAAGGCAAGGCGCCTGCTTGGGGGGTTAGGAAGTAGAGTTCGCTCCAGCCTCCCGTTCTCCCTGCACCTGCCGGGCCACAGGGTACGACATGGATACAAGCGCCATCGGCCGCCTAGCGAATAACGAGACGCAATGCGAATTCAAGCTCAACTGGTGCTGGAACCCCAAGGCAAGCTTATACTTAGTAGGGGTGTGGGGGGGGGGGAGCGTGCTAAACGCCTTGGCTGGGCCGGAAGCAGACTAGAGCGATGCGGTGGGGAGAGGAGGAGAGGTCGGGAAGGAATACCTTCTTCCACGGTGGCACTCGGGGTGGATTTGCATATCCGCTACGCTACGTACACGGAAAGGGAAAAAAAAAACGCTGGCTGGTTGCAATACGGATACCCAGGCCTAGCCTGAACCAGCTTGTCTACGCAGAGTTCACGGTAGGCAAAGTATGTGAGATGCGATGCGATGCCAGAGGCCAAGTCTCACAAACACGGCGCTGAGGCTGACGCACTTCGGCGAGCCGTGTTTCTTGGGACACGGCAGAGGTTCACCCATAAGGCATACCAAGACCAGGTGGTCACTCACTCGCTGACTTCAAAGGCTGGAAGGGGCTACAGCAGAATGCCTTTTGTTGCGGGATAGACTTCAATACAACAATATTGGCAATGTCGGATAATGAAAGTCAGGGGTAGGGGCGGGCTCGAATGCCTTTAAGCTGCTGGGAGGGGTGGAGCTCGTCCTTGTTCGCTCGCTCTCTTTCTTCCTCTTTGTCTCTGTTATGTTGGGACAGAGTCGATCGAATGCTTAACTTCCTAGGGCTAGATCGGAGGGCGATCGTACAGACACGCAGGCTAGGTTTAGGCTCTGAGCTGTTTGGGCACTGTTTGGATTCCTGCTGCCAGCAGGTTTCCAGAGGCGCAGGGCTATCAGTCGGGGTGCCCTTTGGGTGTGCGTGCAGATCCCTCCTCCTTTACACTCGCATGCAACGCAACCAGGCGCAGGGGCACCGGCTTGGAAAAGGGCAGCTCCAACCCCGGTGTTTCCGGCGACCGGAACTGGCGCTGATCTGACACTACTGCCACGTAGGTAGTAATCATACGAACGAGGAGCCGCTAGGTAGGTTGGTTTGCTTTACTTGCAACGTCTGGCTGTTTTCGTATGATTTGCTTCCGCAAGGTTCTCGCCTCACGGTGCAAAACGTGCGGCTGTCAGCAGGTGGGCGGGGAGATTAAAATATGTAGCGCTAGGTCTTTTGACTTGAGCCGTCGTCATCCAACGCTTCGAAACACAGCTAGTATCCATGACCGTGTGTGTATGTATGTG
>KL660698.1:241028-304605 GCA_000732775.1 Stachybotrys chlorohalonatus IBT 40285 | reverse complement strand
GTGTGTGTGTGTGTGTGTGTGTGTGTGTGTGTGTGTGTTTGTATGTGTCCATATGTCTGTGTGGGCTGTGTGTGGTCGCCCATCAAACCCATGTGATTATGGCAAGTAATATTTTGACGCTCCCATCATGAGCAGCACCGTATGTTTCTTGATCATATACGACAGTGCATCGCATGTTCCACGCCGGCCCCTCCTGTGCCCTAAACCCGTCGGATCTAGGTGCTACTCTGTACATGAACTCAGTGCTCACATCCGGCGCCGTGCGACACCCGCGACGGCGCTGCGTCGACTCGGCGTGACGTCGGTACCAGAGCTAGTGCTCGTCAATCTGGCCTTGCCTCGTCAGCAGTCTGACAAGGCTAGATTCCTGCCGGGCCTCCTTGCGAATCCGCCGGACCATCTACTGTGTACCGGGCTCAATGGCTCCCGCTGGCTGAGAGACAAGACAGTGAACAAGAGCAAATGGATGATGCATACAGTAGGTAGTCCCGACGCTCGCAATTTGGCCTGCCAAGTTCCAGAAGCCAAAGCTGCCCCATCGCAAATCGGAACCATGCGGTAACGAGGCAAGGGGCGGACCAAATCACCCTCGCCCCTGGGCTTCTAGGCCCCCCTGTTGTCTGGAGCAGAAGCGGTTTGGTGGTTCGGTAAGGCAAGGAGAGCTTGCGAACATCCTGGACGCGGAGCAGGGTAGCAGCGGGCGACGAGCCGAGCTTGGGTAAAGCTTGGCGATGATTTCTACAAGTTTTTTTTTTTTTTCTTTTTTTTTCTTTTGGTCCCTTCTTCAAATCATGGATGGTGGTGTTTGGCCAATAGTTCAAGACTTGTGAAGGATTTAGTGAATAGTCGTCCATACTTATTGGCCAGTGGGCTGTGACATAGAAAGTAGGGTGCTTCTATAGCTCTCTTTTTCTTGTCTTTTCCCAACCGGGCTTTGCAGTGACGCATCTCTGCCGTAATATTCGCTTCCCAGAGCATTATCACCACCGACGGCCGGACATTTTTTATTAACCTGTGATGCTGTGACAAGACATCCTCTGCCGTATTTTTGTTGTCTTGAGCTGCCGTAATGCCGGGACGTCAAGGGTGGCACAACCTGACAAGACATGCAGAGGACCGACTGGACATGCTCACACAGTCTTGTTATATCCAGAACACCGCTTTTCGGATGTAACTGGCGTTGACACTTGCCGTGGAACGAAACCCATGGACTCGTCGGGATACGAATGTGGGTTTTTCTTTGGGGTTTCTGCATAAATGCAGAACATGCACCAACCTCTGTGCGCTTTAACCTCAAGCCAAGCCGTCTGTCATGACGGCCAAGCAGCATCAGCAGGCAAACACGTGTGAACATGGAATTGTTTATGGAGAGCCTAGACCAGCGACTTGGTTGCACTCATGGTGGAGGTTCATGCTGCCAGTACTCCACGGGCCCTGTACTGGCTCGTCACCCCCTGGCCGGCTGAGCCGGTAAGCCTTGTCGCTTCCACACATGGGGCTACATATTCGTACCTACTTCGTACATGATGCAGAATAAATAGAGAAATTTTGTGCTATGCCACCGCGTACGGCATGGCGCATGGTATGCCGTGATCATCATCTCAATGACCATCATTATCATCATCATCCTCCCTCTCATATTGTTCGTCATCCGCAAGAGCCCCCCCCCCGACCCCATGTATGAACGGAGATTATCCATGCACAGAGCAATGCTCGATGCTTAACCAGAGGCAGTAAGGGCAGGGAAGATATTGGACGGCTATTGAAAACTCGAACCCTGGCAGACGTTCTCCCGTCACCTCTACGCGCCTCTTCTCGAGTTGCTTCCGGACCCGTTGGGGCTCCCCCTTGACATTCATCGGCAATGCCCCCACACGTCTCCATCGAGGAACACGAGGCTCCACGGCAAAGCAAGAAAGAAGAAGAAGAAAAGCGAAGCAAGGACTAGCAACAGGAAACGGAGAGTAGGTCATTGTGTTGCCATTGGCTAGGGGATTCTCCATGCATAACATACGCCCACTTGGCCCCTTTAGCCTGGCAGGTGATTCGTGGATATTGACCACATCTCCATGGTTGTTGCTTTGCACATGCTTCGTAATTTAAAAGAGTGACTTGAGCTGACCGAACCAGTCGCGAGCTGTAGGTTAATCCGATTTCACATGGTTCCTGAGTAGTTTCCGCCGGAGTAGTGATGTGATGCAGGTGGTGCTAGACATGATGTTTAAGCTTTTTGAGGCCTGCAAATGGCTGCCTAGCATGCCTTTCCCCTCCAACTATACATATATTGCTGCGATTTCTCGTCAGTCGTTTCCCGCCTATCTGCTTCACTACGCAGCGGTTGAGATGCTGAAGTTAGATCGCAGCATTTGCGAAGCGAGAAATTTGTGCCCGTCAAACTGGAGGTTGTGCCTAGTTGATACTAAATCCAAACAGAAAACAACTACCGAGCTGACTGGCTTTCTGTCAGCTGCGCCAGCGACCGATGGCAGAAATAGTTTCACATCTATCCTTTCATCCGTATACCGCGTCTCGAAGACGACGAGACGGTGGTTGCTCCAGGGTAGCCTTGGCGCCCACGGGCCGCGCCGTGTTGCAAGACGCTAGACTTCGCAAGTTTCAAGCTTAATATAGCAAACCCAACAATCAACGCAACAAAGTCTCGGCTTCAGATGGATATGATGAGCCCCTAGTCGTGGCCAACGTACCAGCAAAGGCGTCCTTGTGAACATCAACCTCTCCATCTCCCCTTCTTCCCGTTATCTTCTCGCGCCTTCGCACTCCACTCCTCACTTATACACCATCAATTATGACGTCTCCCACCAACGCAGGCTCAGGCCCGCGTTTCATCCCAAGACCACTCCTGATCTCGTCCGAAGAGCGTTCGTCGCTCGGCACGAGAAGCGGCACCTTGGCCTCGCTCATCAGGCATCGTTCGCAGCAAAACGTCGTGGGGTCGTGGCCCTCGCCCACCTACCACCATGTCGCCAGCGATGAAGAGGCCGCCTCGTCGCCCATGTTCCGCGGCTCCAAGCCTCGCGAACATGAGGAGGTTGAGAGACTGATTTTGGATGAACGCCGCATGAGTCGAATCTTGAATGGCCCTTCGGCTAGCAGGAGCATGGGCCTGATTGGGAAAAGCAACCCCCGTTATCGCTGGGAGCGATACTGGAAGCATGAAGATGAGCTCAAGCTCTTGAAGCCCTCGCTGTAAGTGGCGACAAGCACAAAGCAACCCGAATATTCTGGCATTGAACTCATGACCTGTAGACGCCGATACTATGAACGCACCAATGAGCTCATCGAGCAGTATCTGTACATTGACTGTCTGCTCGACTCGGCCATCCCGCACCAGCTGCTGGATGAGTACTCAGCCGAACTCGACGCTTCGGCCTTCGCATCTCGAAACGTGCCTGACACGATCGAGGAAGACTCCACCCCAGGTCCCTTTCCCAGCCCCGGCTCCTACGGCACGACAGACAACAGCACCAAGCAGGCTCCTACAGCGAGCCCTCTCAACTTTCGACGCACGCCCAAAGACATTTTCCGCCCCACGGAGGACATGCCCCTGCTGCTGTCGCACGATAGCCAGGACTCGCCGCGGGCCAACCCTACGACTGCTGCCCCGGGGCCGAAACCAAACCTCCCGTGGCTCGACGACGCCGAGGTTGAAGGCGACAACCCAATCGTGACCTTGGCCATCTGGATCAACATGGCGGCGAACGTGATCCTTCTCGCAGGAAAGCTGGTCGTAGTCGTCTCTGTGCCCTCCATGTCAGTCCTTGCCAGTCTGGTCGATGCTGTGCTGGACTTTCTCAGCACTGCCATCGTCTGGGTTACTATGCGGCTCATCTCGGCCAGCCAGAAAGACCAGTACAACTACCCAATCGGTCGCCGAAGGTAAAGTCGCACGACATTCCCGCGGGCAAGCTCTATTCCTCGTTTCCCTCCATACCCAAGCTCGCCTGCGAATTGTCTGGATTAAACCGCAATACTGGGTAACTGACACGCGAATGTGTAGGCTTGAGCCACTAGGGGTGCTCGTCTTTTCCATCATCATGATCACTTCGTTCGTCCAGGTATCGCTCGAGAGTTTTCAGCGTCTCGTGGGACCCAACCATGAAATCTTACAGCTTGGCATTCCTGCCATCGCCATCATGCTGGG
Source organism: Stachybotrys chlorohalonatus IBT 40285 (assembly GCA_000732775.1). Classification (NCBI taxonomy): domain Eukaryota; kingdom Fungi; phylum Ascomycota; class Sordariomycetes; order Hypocreales; family Stachybotryaceae; genus Stachybotrys; species Stachybotrys chlorohalonatus. The sequence continues at coordinate 300,443 of KL660698.1, read as the reverse complement.
AACCGTCATCATCAAGGGCGCGTGCTGGCTTTGGTGCCGGCTGGTGAAGAATTCCAGCGTTCGAGCCCTGTAAGGAACCCGAACCCTCAACATCAGCTCACCGGAACCTCCATCGGATAAGAGCGTTTCGCTGACATCAATGTAGAGCCGAGGATGCCAAGACCGACGTCATCTTCAACATCGGTTCCATCTTGTTCCCTATAGGTAACTATCGCCCGCAACCCCTTTGCAATACGTTTCGAGGCCAGGCAACTAACCCTGATGGTGCTCGTGTTAGTCGGCTTCTACGCCCGCATCTGGTGGCTGGATGCCCTCGGCGGCCTCCTCCTGTCCCTCGTCGTCATCATCAACTGGAGCAAGACGTCGGCCCACCACGTCCGCAACCTGACTGGCTTCTCCGCGCAGCCTGACGAGCGCAACCTCCTGCTCTACCTGACTATGCGCTTCGCTACAGCCATCCGCAAGATTCAGAATCTGCGCGCATACCACGCCGGCGACAAGCTCTTTGTCGAAGTGGATATTGTCCTGTCTGCCAATACGCCGCTGAAGGATAGCCACGACCTGAGCGAGGTCTTGACCTACGTCCTGGAGGCAGTGCCCATCGTTGACAGGGCTTTCGTTCATGTTGACTATACGACGTACAACGCCCCGACACATATGTTGAAATCGACGTCAACATAATTTCAAGTTTGTCGTTTTGTGAATTCCCATTTCCGTATTACCAAGTAAAAACTAGCATACTGTTTGGAGTCTAGGGCAAGGAAAATATTGCTTCAATAGACTTGCGGTGGGGCATGGGTTGAGCCATCTTTTGATCAAGAGGTTCTGTATTTGCTATTTTATATCATCGTGCAATATTAAGCCTTCAATAAGCAGTATTAATGGGTTGTAGGATAGCTAAAGTACAAATAACGGGGCAGAACAAAAGTCAATTCCTCCCTAGTAGGGGATACCGTTCGTAAGCAGCTGGAACTGATCGTATATACCAGTGCTGTAGCTGGCATAGCTCTTCCTGATCAGCTCCTTCATGAAGTCGGCCGCCTCGCGCTCATTCTTCTCCAACACGAATCGTTCTTTGAAATGCTTCACGCTCTCCGGCTTGAAGCACGGCAACCCACTGTCCATCATCAGAAGCACAATCTGACTCAGCTTCTCGCAGTACTGCCTGCTGGCCAGGAACGCCTTGATGCAAAGCTCCTCGAACCACTTGAAGCTCTGGTGATCCGTCGACCCGCCCATGACCGCAAGCATCTCGTTGGTCAGCTTGAACGGAGCCCGCTCGAACTTGATGCCACCTGGAGCGATGTCGAAGCAGAACCCAAAGTCGATGTGCAGTATGTGCCCTGCGTCGTCAATCATGATGTTGCCGTTATGGCGGTCCTTAAACTGTAGCAGGAAGGAAATGACCGAGTAGGCGGCCATGGACTTGACGAAGTTGGTGCGTGCCCGCTGGAAACGAAGGGAATCTTCATTACCATACTTGGAGACAAAGTACTCATGAAGACCGTTGACGGCCTCACGTCCCAGCATGTCACGGGATATCGAGTTCGGAAGGACCTCAATCACACCACAACCAGGAGCAGTGGCTGTGACGCGGTTAGGGAAGACAAAGACGTCGAGGCCTACACTGTGGAAGATGCCTCGGAAAGCAGCAATCATCTGCAGCGCCAGCACATCCTGTCGGCAGTCGTCTCCAACTTTGAAGATGGCTGATTGCCACATCTCAATGGTGTTGTCTTGTGGCGCCTTATCCTTCTTGATCGCATCCTCAAGCATTTCGTTTGTCTCCTCTAACCCGCCTTTGTTCTTTTTGATACGGAAGGTTGCCATGTAAGGCGCCTTAGCATGACTTTGCAGAGGCTTGCCCGATTTTCGATCGATGCCTATGACAACACCGTCGGGGTCACAAGGTAGGTAAACGCCGACTTCCACCTTGATCTTACGCAGTTCCTCTTCGATCTTGAGTTTTTTCTCTGGCTTGGTGCGCTTGATGTAAGGCTTGAGCTTGCCTGAAATACTGGTAACCTCGTCAAAGAAGGAGAATTCTCGCTCGTAGAAGGTCCGATCTGTTGGCAGGAAGCTGTCGACCATCTTGACCATTATCTTGTCCAAGGTTGGCTTGATTGCGTCAGGAACTTCAGAGTCGTCACCCTTGTAGGAGTTCGCCTTCATATTCCAGATGATCTGGTGCGCGAACAGTTGCGAGAACTGTGCTGTCTCCAGAACATATCGCTCAACGTACCCAAGAGTGTCATATCTGAGGGTCTGTACGATTTGGGGCACGTAGAAGAATGTGATATCCACTGAATGGCTATCCAGAGCACGCATTGCATACTGCAGGAGGTATGGATCATACTTGTAAGCTGGCAAGAAGAACGTTACTGCTGTGATGGGGTTTACAGGATCCCAGTACAGTAAATACTACGATAATCAGCCAATGCGGTAGATCAGGAAACGCCGCTACTAACCTTCAACTGTGAGGCGACGTCGTCTGGCAGATGTCCACCAAACATCAGCTGTAGAGCTTCTGGCTCATATATCGCCCGTTCCGGCATGGTAAGAAGGAGAGACCTAATGTCCCGGTGGAGGCGAGGAAACTGGAACCGAGTTGCGAGCTCAATTGCAATGGCAGGGTCCTGCCTCCAAGCGGTTCCTACAAGTGGGAGCAAGGCAGCTTCCAGGGCTGCCTTTGTAGGAGTATTGACGGATAATGGGACGTTTGCCTTGTTCAAAGGGCTGATCCATACCAACAACCGAGATTGTTCGTTTTCAAGCAACATGTGCAGAAGTTGCTCCTTGGCTTGAAGGGATCTGACATTGCCGACTGCATGAGCTCCGATGGGAGCTACCATGTTCAATGCCGTGATGACGTCGGCCAACAAACGGACCTCTGTCTTGAGCTGAAGGGCATTGCTACCAAATGACCATTTTGGGTAATACCTGAACCAGCTAAGCCCGGCTGCCAGGATCTTGTCCTTGAGTCTCCACTGAGCCGTAGCACTAATATTCGTGCTATAACGCAGTACGTGAAGGCCGAAGAGGATGATCTGGAAGCGAATTTCCCTGGCCAGAGGATGAGCAGGAGACTCAGTTAGGGCATCGAGAGTTAGATCGAGGAGGCGAAGGAAGACGCGGTGCGTATCCGGGCTCCCTAGACGGGTAGCGTTGAAGTGGCTATTGAAAAACTGTAGCAGCCTCATATGAGGAGACAGAATGTCGTGTACAAGCTGTTTCTTCTTGGCCAAACCCTCGAGGTCGCTAGGAGCGAACTCCTCCCGTAGGAAGAAGGGGTCAGGATGCACCAATGCTGGACTGAAGAGACCGACATGCCTTGTGATGGTAAATTCCCACTGCTGTGCGATTTCGTTCAATAATTTCGATTCCAGTCGAGGATTCTCATTCATCACTCCCAGCCACAAAGACACGCCAAGCTTGATGGACTGCTTCGTAAATAGGGCAAAAGGAATACTGACGAGATAGCGAGCAACCGGCGATTCATCGCTTTGGCTTCGGCAGAGCAAGGCCGCTGCTCGCCTCAAAATATCCTTCACTTCGTTCAAGGATGTGCTTCTCTTGCTGAGTATCCTGGCCTCAACATGCGCAAGTGCCGTAGCAGCGTTTGCGCTGTCGGTGACCGAAGATTGAGTGAATGATGATCTTCGATTGAGGTGCATGAAACTCATCAAAGCTGTGCCCCGGTCAGGCAATGTTTCGCCATATCGGTATTCTTGACGAGTGGTATACTGGGCAATGAGGTCCGATGCCGCGTTGATGTTGCATTCCCCAATCCTCTCTAACGATGGCAATCTTTGATCGGTGGACGGTATCAAGGACCCAAGTTCCAAGGCTACAGATCGGCCTAGCGAGATGTGCCCATATGTGCCATCATCATTGAACTCGGACAGGTAGGTCTGAAGAAGTCCTTTGACATCCATCGGCGCTAGATTGATGGCCGTATTTATCCAGATCTTGGCCTTGCGATGTAGGACGTCTAGTGTCCATCGCCTGAACTCGTAGTCATCAGAGAGTTCCACAGTGACCTTGCCTAGCTTCGAGGTGAAAGTGGACTTGGGGTCATAGACATCAGTTTCAGCTTCGAAGCAACTTGACCACATAAGAGTCAGCAGCTCCAGTAGAGCAAATAGGGATGTCCGATCACAAAGAGCCGAGGGAACATCACGGATCACACGGTCCGCGCATGTAAAGGCGGCCTGTTGCACTCGTTCTATGCGGTGGCAGCAGCTGCGGAAGATGGATGCGAGCTGTGCGGCAGCATACTGAGCAGAGAAGCTTGGCTCTGTACCAGCAAGCGTCTTTCGTAGATATTTTTCGACTACTGAAGCAGCGATGCCCTCCATTGTGCTGCTAACCTCAGGCTTGCGCATGCTCGGCTCCAAGAAGTAAGACAGTGTTCTTGTATAGTCTCCAGAGTCTGCTCGAAGGCTCTCAACCAGGTAGGCGGCCTGTAGGAAGATGACCTTGCGGTAACTCAAGCTCCTGATGTCGCCTGCTTTGGACGGAATGAGCTCGCCAAGCTGTTTCTTCTGTAGGGTCTCTCGCTCATTGCTGTTGCCACGTCTCAAAACGGTATTGAGCTCAATATCACTCTCCACCTGCTCGCTGCGCTGCTCTGCGACAAGGGGCGGCGAATGGATCGCTATGATGCGTAACTCCTTTAGATACTTTTTGCCGCGGTCAGTACTGGTCATAAAGCCGTGCACCACGATGTTGAACCAGGCATCCCGAAGAAGCGAATAAGTTTCCTCATTATCCAATGGATGTGTTGCAAGATCGTTGCTTGACATCAGCACAGCAAGAGGTTGCAAATGTTCCGCAATTTCCTGAGCAGCCAATTGAACGTCGGAATCTTTCGTATGACCTGGCGAATGAGCGTCGCCCAGCGAAATGATATTATCCAGCAAGTACTCCCAGTATATATCAAAGAGCGGAGAGTCGCGGCGTAGATTTGCAGCGATATGGGAGCGGCCCCTCGATACCTAGTCCACGTTAGCAGGGATGGGCCACAAGCTAGGAGGCACTCACAGCTTCCAGAACAAACTCCTTCTTGTCCAGGACCCCTATATGGCAGAGTCTCGTATACATTTTGAGTAGTGACCGGAACTCTACCTGACCACCTGTGAGTGCTAGAGCAGCAGCTCCAGTGATGATTTGAGAATCCACCCCTGTATTTACTTTGTCAATCTTCTGGAGCAGCATAGACTGTGCCAAGGCCGTAATTTTTTCGTCTGCAAATGCTGTAGCAATACCGCAGATGGCTTGTATAACGTTATCATATATCTTCATCGTCTCTTCCTCGCCTGTCAGCTGGAGAGAAATGGAACTACCCAAAGAATGACGTCCTGCGTAAACTGAAGTCAAACCCGCGTCGACTGCATTGGAACCGTTGGCTTGGCCATTGGTAATAGTCGCTTCAGTTCCGGGACTGAGGATGTTTCCAAGTGTGTAAAGCGTGCTAATAACGGCGTCCTTCGAGAGCATTTTGAGAACGAATGCCAAGCTCTCCGAGGCCACGGCGACTGTGTCCCCACAGGGGAGAGTCTGAACAAGAAAGCGCGGGAGAGCACGGCTGACGGTTGGTGCAAAGCTTGGAACGACGTGGCAGATGAGTGCCAATGAGCGTAGCACCACGGCGGCCAGCGTTGGATCTGCCATCTGCAAAGGGTCCTCCAGAGTTTCTTGGAGCCACGTCATGAGGGCATCAGCATCGGCTGCCTCCTCATTGAGCAAGGAGCAGTTCAAGAAGGATATGATAGCAGCTGCCTTGACCGTGAATGCAAGTTTCTGCTGGTGAGGTGAGCCTAGTCGTGCGAAGTCCGCTCCCGCTTCGAGATAACTCATTTGCTCATAAAGGAGGCCTGCGTATGTCTCGATCGAGTGTAGATCCACCTCACCAATCTGACCTAAATCAGTCTGCAGCTTGCCTTTTCTTGACATGAGTATTTCTAGGATGTGGGTTTCGCGCAGTTCGGAAACATCCGCTACCAATAGCGATGTGCTCGACACGACTAGCCACATAAAGCTGCGTTGAAGAAGCATTGCACCAAGAGGTCTCCCAGAAGCAGAGTACTGTCGCAAGTAACGCTTCCAATGCTTCACATCGCGGTCTTGACTGTGAGAGTTCCGGATGGTTGACAAGGACGTCTCTACTGCAACGAGGAAAGGCTCTGACAGTATCTGCCTGACCTTTTGTATCAATCCCAAGCGGCTGCCGGCTTTCCAGAAATCGACTTGTGCAGAGGCCGCATCCAAGAAGCCCAATATCGCCACGGCAACAGTCACAGTCCGGACGGCATCTTCGAGATGAAGAGTATCCGGGTCGGTAGCCTGAGGAGACACTATACTGGCGGTAGCTCGACCGCAGGCGTTGATGAAGGCCCAAATTCCATCCGTCACGGTTTCTTGTAAATCGATATAGTTCAGACCCAAGGACAAAAGCGCTGCCGAGACGTGGAAGGTCAAGGATTCGGTTGGGGACGGTTCAACCTGTCGGAAAAAGGGTGAAGGAACGAAGGCCTGGACGTGGGCTTCGAGCATATATGGAAGAAGCTGGTACGACAACTTCTGTGCGCTTTGGACCGACTGGATGCTTGGTGCAGTCTTGCACAAGGCCAACAAAACCTCAAACTCTCGGATCGACTACGACCATCAGCCTCAACTTCTACGGGCGACACACGAGGTACGAACCATGGGAACGCGTGCTACCAAACCCACCGCTTTCGAAGCTCCCCCATTGGAGTAGTCCTTGCCCTTCCCTCCAGCATGGCAGGCCTTACAGAGCCTATCTAAGTCGGATCGATCGAAGGCGGTTGTGGAGCTAGCTGCCGACAGCGACGCTATCTTCTCGAGCGCTCTCGCGCGGATTGAACGCGCCATGAGCGTAGTAGGACCTTCTTGCAGGTTGACAGGTGACGGGCAGGTGTAAAGCCGTTGATGCAATGGTGCTGGATTCGTAAGGCAAATGGTGTTTGATATCCCTTTCCCATATCAGAAATGACGACTTGCGATCCAGGAGGTACATCCCTGTAGCAAGCTTAGTCATGCGAATTTTATTGGTAGGACCTGGGGAAGTACTCACAGCCCGCCAGTGCTAGTGTGGATACCTCTAGGTAGCTTTCTGTGCAAGGCTCCCAGTTGACGCGTGCTTCGTTGCCAACCTCACCACTGATGATCTAGCTGCGGTCTCGACTCCAACGACGCTCTTCATCAGCACCATCAACGAGGATCACCTTCCCTACCCGACCTCCCCTCGCAGGCTTCGATAATTCATCAGATTCATCATCATGGCTGCCATGTTCAGTCAAAACCCGGTCATGAATGGGCCCAACTACTCTTTCTCAGATGCTCCCAAGCAGAGCGACGGCGAGTTCCGCGAGCATCGATTCAACCCGTAAGCCAAACACTTCGCTGAAACGAATACAACTGACCTTGACTTAGCTATACCGATAACGGCGGCTCTACTCTCGCGATTTCTGGCGCCGACTTTACCATCATGGCAGGAGATACTCGTCATACAAGCGGTTACAGTATCAACTCCCGAATGGCCCCAAAGGTGTTCAAGATTGGCGGCACCACTGCCAATCAAGACGATGCCACAATAGTCCTATCCGTCTGCGGATTCGCCGCAGATGGAGATGCATTACGCGACCGTCTCGATACCGTTTGCAAGATCTATCGATACCGCCACGGGAAACCAATGACCTTGAACGCCTGCGCCAAACGCCTTTCCACGATTTTATATCAGAAGCGGTTCTTCCCATACTATACACACGCGATGCTGGGTGGCTTGGACGAGGAGGGCAAGGGTGCGGTTTACTCGTATGACCCAGTGGGTAGCTACGAGAGAGAACAATGCCGCGCTGGTGGTGCGGCAGGCAGTTTGATCATGCCTTTCTTGGACAACCAGGTCAACTTCAAGAACCAATACATTCCGGGTAGCGGCGAGGGACACGATTTGAAGGAACGCGAGCGACGTCCTCTAACCCGCTCACAAGTAGAGACGATCATCAAGGATGCATTCGACGGAGCAGTTGAACGCCATATCGAAGTTGGTGACAACCTGCAGATGCTCATCATCACCAAGGATGGCATTGAGGAAACTTTCCTGCCGTTGAAGAAGGACTAAGGGCTGCTTACAGGGATTCAGTGTATAAGAGGCATGCATAGTCCATGAGAACACGACTTCAAACTTTGCCGATTCTGGGTCAATCCACCAGTGGTATACCAATGGATTTCGCTTCCCACGAATTTGAAGTGCATCCTATGTCAAGATTGTTTCCTTGACAGGCCGGGGGTTTGTAGTCGGGAAGACATTGTGTGTATGTTCCAGAACTGCGTGCTGGACCACGCAGCGCAGCAACATAAGACTATGACAAGGCGTACCAACAGCCATTAAAGCCGCCCAAGGCCGGTCAGCCGCGGCAAACAAGTTCCAAGATATTGCAAGGTAAAATGAAACAGAAGCTCAAGGGAGCCCTCGTTGATACTGTATCGACTGGAGTCCTTGTCTGTGCCACACCAATGCCCACCGGACTGTGGATGCTCCTCGGAGGAAGTGTGGCAAAACGGCAACGAGGACCTAACTTACCGAAGAATTGGGCATGCTAATTGACTTTTCATGCCCAGCCTATTCCTACCCCTCTCCAATGTAATAGTTCGCTGGAAAGTGGCAAAAAGCACGCACCGTTGCCGGGATAAAGCTAGACGGCGGCAGATCTGCATCAACCTGCTTGGCGAGTGTGCCTTAGTCTTGCATCCCGTCGGCCACGGGATGAGGTGGAAGCCCAAAGCAAACAAGCTTGAGAACATGAAGTACATGCTTCATGCAGGTCGATAAGATGTCGATGTCGATGGCCCTGCGGCTGGGTCGCCTTGCCCGTGGCCCGAGGTACGAGATCCAGCGCGCCCAATTAGAACCCTAGGGCAAAGCTCCGGACAGGGGCTGGCTGGCCGTACAGAGCTATCCTCCTCACAACAACGATTACTTGTACACTGCGGCCCTCATTCGTTGAGTTTCTTTTGCGATACTCAGCCACGGATCAGGCAAACAAAACAGCTGGCCACAAATCTCCATGACTGCCTCGAGGTGCCGGGGGCATCTGCCGCTGATCAATTCAGCGACGGATGGGTAGTTACGGCTGCTGAACAACTGTCCCCACTGTTGTTGCTCTGGATCATCTCGATGAGCGCGTTCAAAGAGCACACGCCAAGCGCATCGTGGACACTCACTGGTGGCTGTAGTTGCCAGTTGATTACTCTTCATGGCTAGCTCATGCATATCTGTACAGTATTTGGATGTGGATTTGGCTTCACCTGCTCTCGAGCCGGAGACGACCAGGGTGCAGGCTTGCCTGGCGTGAGCCCATCCGCTCCGCCTGAAACCACCGGGTGCCAGGTTTGCATTTGCTGAAGCAATCCGCAGCCTTGGACTACTGTGCCGTTGCTGTATCGCGGTTGACGCCTCCACTCTTTCGCGACAAGGACAAGGTTGAAATGGGAGTGAAGCTGCACCAGACGATGCGCTGCCCCTCCGCAAAAAGGAAGTGCTGTCTGCCGCGTGGAGACATTGATCATTTTACGAATACGCAATATTGGACAAGGTTAGTGCGGAGTCCCTCCGCGACTGCCACATTGTCAATCTCTTCATACAAGGCATATCTTTGCGCATACTGTACGGTATGTGCACCTATTGGAGCCCATGAGAACCAAGGGTCCAACCAGGCTGTTGGATTTTCTTCTTCCCAACGAATCATCTTCAAAGTCTGAATCAGAAAGCACCATCCTCGTGTGTGACAAAGACGAATCATGCGTGCAGAGAATAACACACTATGAGACGCCAAGGAGCCAGAGTACTCGAGTCTCGGGACCTATCCAAGGCTGACTGACTGATAGACAAAGGAAGTTGCCTTTGATTAATTCATTGACAAATTGTCAAGTGTTCTGCTGAGTTGACGACGACGCCAGACGCCACCCGAGGAATCTAGTGCTTTCTTCCCCATATTGGCGAGACGCAAGCCGCTCCTAGCCCACATATGCAGAATTTGCCACCCGCGTTATATCCCAGGATGCTCTGGACAAGGCTATCGACTACCTTGACCAAAGTGGTGGGAACGGCTTCGGCAGCTCCTGACCCAACAAGTCACGGGGGCACCCTCAAGCAAACCTAGGCTTCAGAGCACAGGTTTTTGATATTTATGATTCGTTTGGGGAAAAGAAACCAACAATGAGCCGTGCCTTAATTCGGTAAAGGCTCGCTGTTCCTAGTGGTCTATGCCACAGAACCTCTTTTGAGGTTGGCGCGGAGTGGTGGTTAAGAATCATCTGATCGCACCACATCATTGGAACCAGCAATTGATCAACGCCTTTTGCGGTAGCAGCCAGGACGTGCATCAATTGACATGGTCTTGAGGGTCTAGACCAACCGGGGTCCATGGGGGTATGTGGCTGGGGGTTCAGGATCTTCCCTGCTGGTGGCTGAGACATGCAAGCTTCTGAGCTGTCCCACCCTCCAGGCCTGCGCCAGGCTCCGACGCGAAGTGGGGAGGTTTTTACGATGTGGTTCTTCAGAATGCGATCGAATGACAGGGTAGGTTGGAGCAGGCGCATACATATCTGCAGCTTACGAGTCCGCGCCGCTGCGGGTACGTCCGAGACCTAGGCAGCGCCATTCATTCGTAGTTTCACTGGGATCACCAGGACTGGACGAGAAATGGCCATGGTGGTTGTGACTATTGCTGTCGATCTTTCTCATTCCCTTGGCGCCGGGCGCCGAGACGCATTCAAGGAGTGCTGCCTGTGAAGGTATTCCCAAACAACAGTTGGCAGAATGAGATTCTGTCGCTCAACAGTCGCCACCAATTTTAGACCGTGCGCTTGTTCATGAGTTGTCCTGGGGCAGCAATCGAGTGTCTCGGCGCTCATTAGCCGTGCTCATGAATGATTTGAACTTTGGCGATATCCATCCATAAATACCTAAACCCGTAGCATCATATGTAGAAATCGTCGATGAAGGCGACGGCATCATTGCTACTGGTTTGTCTTAACTCACACCTTGAATCTAATGATCAGTCTTTTTGCACAGCAATCGACGGCTTGCCTCCTCTCACAATGTCCGCAACTATCGTCAATTCACTGAGCCGAATAGCGTCAAATGGATGCGTAATTTGGTGGCCAATGCCGTATCTACTGTAAAGGGCCATGGCCCTCATCGGCACTGACTGGTGCTGGTAGAGGCAAGCCACGTTCCCCAGACCATCCAGTCATACTGAAAAGCTACAGTAGCATCATACGCCGTCCATAGTCAGTAGCATGGATATAGTACTCGGCTAGACTTAGAAGTGCTACGTCAGTACTTGAGCAGGCATGTTTGGGTGTCTGCCGAACCACGGTATGTCGTCATTGCGATCCCAAAATAAGGGACTATGCGCCGCGAAGCCTGGTTGGGAAAGGATCATCCATGCAACACGTCCAGAATGGTCGATGCTCTTGGTGGAGAAGTGACGGTTCTGTCCAATCCCTGGCGCCTCTCAACGCCAGATACTGTAGCCCAGTGCGTCAGGGACGAGCGTCACATACATCCCAGTGACAGTCAGTGCCCTTTTCAGACTCCATCGTTATAATAATCCTGGCTGCGAGATTCCGGTCGACTGTTCGTCACCCTGCTTCTGGTATCTACTTGCACATACGTAGTCCCGTCCTTTGATCATCATGGTTGCATGGTCATTGTCGTCATCATCTTTACTTTAGGATCGAATTGTATTCGCAGAACTTCCGAGCACAGGCCCCATTGAATAATGTCATCATCTTCGAATGGACATGCTTTGAGTACCCCTAGAGCCAAGCCACAGCGTTCTGAGAAAATGACATATCGCCTGAGAGAATCTTAGCTTGACAACGTGCGCAGTCTCGACTCAATAATGAAGATCTTAGTGAACAAGACGTAGAGAGAAAAAAAAAAAAAAGGAAATTGCTTGTAGCTTACTTTTGCTGCATGATGACAATCGGCCGATTGTTGTTGACAGGTGGAATGCGGGGTTGAGTAATGGGCAGAACGTGAGGTCAAGAATGCGGTTTCGCGGCCTCAACATCGTGAAAGTAAAAATTCCCATCAGGCCTGCCCAGCTCGCCTGGTCGGGCAGGCTGTGAGCATGTTCCAGGTGCATTTGCAGTACCCGATGTGTGGCAAATGTGCCGGTAGGGCCTTAGGGGCCGCGGGATTGTGCTGGCTCTAAATTAGCAGAGGGTGTGGTGGCCCAGCTAGGAAGCCGTGGCGGTTAGTTCAAGCCAGATGAGGTAGGTAGTGATCGTCACCTGGTCGCGATGCTTGGCTTCGGTGGAAGCATGGAGTTGTTTCCGGACACGGGTTCATCCAGGATCCTACTTGGTGTTTCTTGGCTACCGAATCATGGGCTTGTTGATTGCTATACGAAATACCTGCATAAACATAAGGCACTATTAGAATAAGGCTCCAATCAGTGGGTCACAACCTCCTGCGGGTGTAGTTAGACATGTTTTATGACGGTATATTTTTTTTTTACTGAGCTGAATGGTTCCATGGCATTCCCCAAGCGGCCCCCCCCCAAAAAGCCTTCGAGCCGTTTGCCATCGTTGAAGGGCGGGCCTCGGCCTGACCGGTTCTGTTCTCTTCCATGCATTGTATCCAGGCAGCGAATGAGTCTTGCCGATCAATGGATGGTAATGATGGACCTACGTAAGCTGCGCAAGTCCTCAACACGTACGTTCGACACAACGCTTAAATTGTGGCGTCAGACAGCTCATGCTCCTGACCCAGCGGATGTCGACGCCAACCGGCTCCCGGGGAGTGTCTCTACCTAAGGTAGTCTCAATTTCGTGGTTCGAAGCAAATCTGTACTGCGGGCCTCGGTGCGAGGTTGGGCTAGAAGATGAAGACGATCTTGGCCCTTGACAAGCTGACATTTCCTCCAGAGGAAATCGCGAGATGACTGAGGTCAGGTAGCCAAGAAAATGTGCAAAGACCGATTCGTGTCGTTCCGCAAGGCCTGTAACTGTAAGCTGGTCTTACTGAGCCACAGCCACGTCGGTCATCGAAGCAGGGCATAGAGGAGGCGCCTAGAATACCCCGCGGGCATTGGGGATGCTGGTAGCCCAGTAAGGTAGGACAATGCCAACATCCTTGCAGGAGATCCAGGGTCCAGGAGGCGGGTGGCGCAGTGCATCAGTGGCAGGAAGTGTTCCTGCGGGCACATGAGCATGCCGCGCCCGCCCAATGCCACGCACCCGATCATCTGATAGAGCAACATGACGGATATTGCCACCAGGAGATCACCGGGAAGAGGGAACATGCACATTCGGCTCGCTTTCGAGGTGAGGACGACTAACTCATACTGTACAGGTGCGTGTACAGTAAGTACTTCGTAGTCCGTCGTCCAGGCCTGCAGCCAACGCCACAGCCAACGCCAAGGCATTGCCAGGCAGGTGGGTTCGGCCGTTAAGGCAAGGCTGGAATTTTGATCTTGGAATGGGTAGGAGGCCCACTGCCCCTCGGCGGGCGGATGGGTGGCAAGAGCAAACATCATGGATGTGTGGACGGGCAGGTTTTAGTGGGCTTGACCCAACGCCAACTACTGCCACCACTACAGCACTGGCACTGGCACTGTCACTGGCACGCACCAGCGCCAGCGCCAGCACCGGTCGTTGTAGGTATCTTCCAGCTTCTGCACGGCCTTCTCAACCTACATGCACCTGGACCCCTGCTTCGCTTTGCCATACTACCAGCTCTTCTTCCTCCACCTCCTCCTCCTCGGCTCCTCTGGCTCAAGCGGCTCGAGGGAACCACCACACGCATGTAAGACACCCTTGACTTGCTCTAGCCGATCAATGGGCCCACATCCAACCCTTTCATGTCCTTGTGCTACCTGTACCTGACCTTTCCTCCATTCAGCAATGATGGCATTTGACTACGACACACCTGTCCCCGTCTTTCCCATGCCGCTTCTACGACGTCGATGGCCCCAGGGGTCCGTTTGCCTCCGGGATGCCAGTACGGACAGGGACCCACAGCCCTTCAGTCTTCCATGTCTTCTTGCACTGGCAACACTGGGGATGCTTCATTGACTTGGCGCTCTTCTTATTCTCTGGCCTTGGTTTTGACTCTGATCGTCTTGCTACACGCCCCCTCTGGTCCTTCCTCTCGGCCTAGCTGAGGAGCTTTCGTTGGGACTCCCTTCCACCCGCCGTCCAACTTGATCAGTCGTTGTCCACCGAGATACACACACCCCTCCAGCGTGGGCTCTTTTGTCAACTACAAATCCACATCCTCCTATACGCCACTCCGCAACGCTCTCCTCAGTATAAGCCATAGCTTCCTGCGTCTTGCGTCGTCTTTCTGCAGTTCTGTTAGTGCCACCAGGGATTCCTCGGACGCTCCACGGCCCAAGTACGGATCTCTTTGTCAAGTACCTTGCCTTTGTGAGGTTAGACAATCCGAGGTACGAACAACTCTCCTCTTGGCAAGGGTCCCTTTTGTCGAACTTGTGGCTTCCACATCTCCTTGCCTCTTAAGTCTTCTCATCAACGCACTCGTCAGCGGGTCCTTCACCACATATAACCCCCATGCCTTCATGAACCCCATTCGGCCGCTTTCCCACCGACCTCCTCAACCACTACCCTTGCAAGCCCTGCCTGTGGACTCATGCCACCCTATGTCCGGGTTGGTATATCATGTTCTCTTCGGACACTCCCATGCCATGATGGCATTTCGCCCCTTTTACTGCTTTCACATCCTGCTGCCAAGGCAAGTCATCCTTTTGGCGGCTTCTATTTGCTACTTGAATAGCAACGGCTTGATCTGCTCTTTTTGTTAAGAGTTCATTTCGAATCGTGATTGCCGAGACCACAGTTGTCCTTGTTCACCTACGTTCCATCAGGGGTCATTCGCAGGATTTCATCAGCCGCACCGAAGCGACCATTCAAGCCTCAAGCTCACCGCCCTTAGATTCTACTCGACCTCACGGGATATAATCCGTGATCTTCTGGCCCACGGCATCCTGGTGATCGGCCATAGCCACGAGCTTGAGACAATCGTTGGACCTACACACGCCCCTAGCTCGCCAGGGTCCCTGCCCACCTGCTGGAGGTCGAACAGCTACCTGGTACCCATTATTCAAAGCGTTGGGACTGCCGACGAACGCGGCAGAGTGGATCGAAGCAGTTTTATTCTCTTTTGGATCTGATAGCCCTCTTCGTGAGTATACCTGCCCTACTCGGTCACCCCTCTTTTCAATTTTTGCACCCCCCACCTAGCTCAGGTACTGGTTCCTCGGAATGTTCTATATCGCGTTGATCTCTGCCTGTTTATTAAGAAGACAACTCATCATATCACTCCTACCGTGTAGCGTCGGGGTCTGCTGGTTTTTGCTTCAAAGCAAGGACTCTTGTAGCCTGTGTACCCGACTTTCAGGGTCTTATCTCTCTGATTCTACAAATCTGCCTCTGACCAGAGGCTCTGCCATAGGTGTCTTTCGGAGATAGTCGCCATAGCAGTTTCCTGCGGTGTACCCTGCGTGCTGGGAGATTTGCATTCACATACCTACGGCAAGGTTTGAGGTCCAGCCTACACAGCACCCTTGCTCTATACTCTTACATCTCTACCCTTTTATACCATACTCGGCGTTCTTTAGCCACAGTTATCCTGGGAGTTTGATGTGCTGACCGAGTTACTAGGCTTGATTCTCGCTTGCAGAACCTACCTCGTTGAATCGCGTCTCTACCTATTCTTCGCAACAAATGGGAGACACTACGATTTCTGCAGCCCCGGGAGTAGGGCAAGCTAGCCCACATGTGCAGAAAGTAGCCATAGCCCAGAGCCATCCTTCTATTGCTACAGAACACCAAGCAGTTCCTGGGCAGACCGCAAACCCGTCTCTCTCCCTTCAACCACAGCAAAATATCTCACCGTCACAGCATGCTTTCACGTCTCAGCTGGACGTTGCCGCACCGCCGTCAGTCGAGCGATCCGGCCCCTACAATATGGTGCCGATGGCGTCTGCTTTACCTCAAGATGGCTATAGGCACGGGCACTACTCGCCAGCAGGTCAACATCGAGTGAATCTATCCGCTTCAGCATCCATGATACATCACATGTCGCCTTATGCTGGTCCAGCTCCGATGCCCATCAGTGGCCATACCTACTACCCACAGCAGCAGCATATGAATCAGTACTACAACACTACCCAGCATCCGTCAACGCATTCTCTAGTGGCTGGACCCCCGAGATCGACTATGGGCTATTACCAAGCCGTGACGAACCACCCACAGCCGGGATATTACTATCCTCATGCGCCTCAGTATCCCAGCTCCGTCCAACCCGTTGTCCCCGCGATCCACGGTCAATACGTCGTCAGGAGCCCTACCACTGCGGACCGTCGACCTCCAATACAAGTTTCCGATGGTTTTAGTATGAAGATACACGCACGGAAGTTGGGTCAGGGTATGGCGATGTCTCCCTTGTCATTAAACAAGTATACTAAAAAGGAGTAGATGGAAACGAGGACAACCAAAACACGGTTCGCGGGCCACCTCGAAAGCCGCGCAAAAGTGGTGAGAACACTTGTGTTTATCGTCGAGAACAACACGAGCTGACATAACGGATGCAGGTCACGCCATCTGGATCGGCAACCTACCACCTCAGGCCGACCTTATGAGCCTAGTTCATCACGTATGTAAAGAAGCCTCGGGACTCGAGAGTCTCTTCTTAATTTCGAAAAGCAATTGTGCTTTTGCAAATTTTAAGGACGAGGCGGCTTGCGTTGCCGCCCAGCAGCAACTCCACGATTCGAGGTTCCAATCCGTCCGGCTCGTTAGTCGACTTCGAAAAAGCACGGTCGAAGGTGCCTCTGGCATAGCAGCACCCACAGGTCCAGCGGCTGCGACTCCGGTTTCCATCTCTAGCTCGCCACCGTCAAGTGATCAACTGCAAGATACGATACCGCCAGCAGAAGATCCACTTAGTCCCGTTGACGGACATCCAGGACTTCCCAAGTCTATCACGACAAGCGAGGGATCTTCTAAGAAGGATCGATTCTTCATACTCAAGAGTCTGACAGTCGAAGATCTTGATTTGAGTTGTAGAACAGGAATCTGGGCGACGCAATCCCATAATGAAGAAGCACTTAGCAAGGCATTCAAGGTAGGTATCTGCCTCACTGAAGTCCCTTGTATCACTTTTCATTGCTGACTCCCTATGTTGCAGACATCCGACAATGTTTTCTTGGTCTTTTCGGCCAACAAATCCGGAGAATACTTTGGCTACGGACGCATGGTCTCTGAAATTAACGAAGATCCTGCCGCTGCCATTGAATTCGCCCCTAAAGCGCAAGCGACGAACGAATACGATTTGCCCAAAGCGATTTCAACGGACGCGACAGAATACGCACCGAAGGGCAGAATTATTGATGATTCAACCCGTGGCACGATTTTCTGGGAGGCGGAACGGGATGACTCGGACAGTGGGTCCGACAACGAAAGCGAGGCCGGGAGCAACCATGCAGATGAGTCCCAAACGTGGGGGAAACCATTTAAGTTGGAATGGCTCTCGACGACTCGTCTTCCATTCTACAGGACACGGGGCCTGCGGAACCCTTGGAACTCCAACAGGGAGGTGAAGATTGCAAGAGATGGAACGGAATTGGAGCCATCGGTTGGGCGCAGGCTGATTGGTTTGTTCAATCGTCTGCAGAGTCCACCACCATCTGCACACCCAGGCCTACGCTCTCCCATCGGCATGGCGCCAGGGTACCCGAACATGAGACCGTACGGGCATTGAGGGTGCTTGCTCCGGGGTGGGCACCTAATCAACGACCACTGGGTCATATATCTTCGAGATCTAGGCCGGGTTTTTCAAATGAATCTCTGACAGGTTATCGATGCGAATGTCGAAAAGTTATGAAAATTACGCAACAAATGACGCCGAGGTTGCATGGCAAATGCTATATTATCATTGACACGCGTCATCAGACTATATTGAAGAGCTTTGTTCACCTGATACAAGACGATATTTCTGGGACGATGAATCCTGGATTGTGAAGGTTGAGCATGAGACATTCTAACTATCACATCGTGAAGGGCACTTCGATCAAAATGATACATTTGGTAAATTCCCCAAACACTGTTGTCCTATATGGTACGGTGGGTAGTCTTTTGCAGCTACGGATTCTTGAGGCGGTTTGGCGAAATCACGGCAAGCCCATCATTGTGCCGCCTGATGCTGGACACACAAGTGCATCGTACAATGGGCCTCGGCGGGGTGGCAAACGACCACACTCTATCGACCAGGTTCGAGCCTTGACATCAGCTTGTGTGGGTACTTTACCTTGTTTTAAGGTAGCGGATCCGAGCAGACCGACACCTAGAATCAACTGTGGAGATGACGAAAGCGGATTTACCAAAAGCGACAAAAATCATACGATTCTTCGGCACAATATCTACCTTACTTCGGAGGCAAATACCTTTATAAAGTTACCTATGTTGGGCTGTCAAGTCACCCCGCCGAGCTAAGCGGCAACCGAATGGTTTCAATTACGTCACAAGTCGCCGTGTTGCACAGTACTGCGAATTCAAATCATGCTAAATTTGCATTGTTTTCTGGAATGTCCTCTGCGGCTTCATTGTTTTGTCTCTAGAAATGCTTGAGTCCAACAAATGTATTGGCGAGGCGAATCATCCCTTCGCAACCAAGAAAATGTAATACGCCTAAAGACCAATATGGCTAATGACGTCAGCCTGCATTTCAGGGTCTTTTCATGCGCTCCTTGGCTCTAACCAGATATGTCCTAACCAGTGCATTCGGGCTTGGTCCGAACAGCCCAGCGGCGCTACTGTGGAAGTATCTCCGCAACTGTGGCTTGAGACGAGTGAATTGGATTGGGCTGACGTGGAAACATTGCCCATGCTAAAGTTAGTACTACCAGAGGTCCTATCAGCCTTGGGGTGGCTGGGCACAGTCTTGTAGCCACCAACGGTTGGCTCGTCACCATTATCACATGAACTGACGGTAAATTGGTAGTATCGAGCATCAGTTTGATGATTGACGTCATTCGATGCTGATTTGAATGGGAAACAAATCGATCTTTGTTAGTGTCAAAGTCTCCGCCCACTTCCACCACCACCAGAACAACATTCCCCATTAGAAGCACAAAGATACTAAAGAGTGCTGCCTCCATTTGAGCGTTCAACAATAAGCATGAGTTGCAGGGTGTATATTGATGCAGGCCTTGGTGGTGTCTCATGAAAGCGCACAAGCAACCACCTCAAAGTTCATTGGTCAATTGGAAGATGGACTGGTGGCTTACATAATGCCACTAGCCCGCCGCTGACTTCACCATTTTGGGATGTGGAGAGCTCAGAGGGCGCTGAAGGGCCTAGAATGTTCCACCACGCTTCTCGCTCAGTCTCGTACCACCTACTCGCAGGTAGAGAATGAAAGATCTCATGATCGGGTAGTCCAACACCAACTTCTCGCAGAACAAGTTCGGAGAAACTTCCAGTAGTCTCTTGCAGCTTGTAGTCATTTGTATCAGATTCTCGAACGCGAAGAGAGCAGCCATCGTGTCATTGTGATGTCTTACACCTGATCTCCTCTATGGCGTTAGCAAGTATAAAGCTGTTTGGATCCTGCCTGAAGGCATCATTTTCTTCCACCGCCAAAAGTAAGCACAAAAGCGAACACAACTACATAAAACAGTAACTTCATCCTAAACCCTACGATATCTCACCTTCATACGCACAGCCAACGATACTTCTACCTTCAAGCACTGTCACGATGGCCTTCTTTCCACGACAGTTCTACAACAGCTCTGCCTCCTTCACCCCACTGATCCGACTTCTGGATGACTTCGACAACTACTCGCGAGAGACATCGCCCGGTGGTCGTCGCACCGGCCTCGGCCACTGGCAGCCCAAGTTCGACGTCCGCGAGACTGACGAGGCGTATCAGCTGCACGGCGAACTTCCCGGCGTGAGCAAGGAGAACGTCAATATTGAGTTCTCGGACCCCCAGACCATGCTCATCCGCGGCAAAGTCGAGCGCACTTACCAGGCTGGGACGCCGCCGGACGAAGAGGCACAGGACCCAACCAAGGCCTCCAACGCTAATACTGAGAAGCTCGAGGATTCTGGCAAAGCACCGGCCGAGGGCGAGGTAGCCAGGGCCAACAACGACAATACAGTCGCCCGGCAGTCCGAAACAAAGAAAGCTGTTGACAACGCCAAATACTGGCTCACCGAACGCAGCATTGGCGAGTTCGCGCGCACCTTCACGTTTCCCGGCAGGGTCGAGCAGGACAAGGCGACAGCCGATTTTAAGGATGGAATCATCAACATCACCGTCCCCAAGGCTAAGAAGCACGAGGCACGGCGTGTGGCAATCAACTAGATTTGTCTAGTCAAGATCACAGGGGAGAAAACGGCCCTTTTGGAAAAGTCCACATGCTTCCCAGTCCTAATGAGTTATGAGTTTGCATTGGAACGGCGTTATTGTCTGATCATTTGACTGTGGGTGGAAAAGATGGGATAGAGCCCATGAAAAAGCTGGTAAAGGCTCCTGTACCTTACTTTCACCTCAACTAGTACCTTGGCAATGAATGTAGTTATGACTGTTAATACTTGATCTGGACCGCGCATCGTGAAGTTGCGTTGAAATGTCTCCTCTCTTTCCTTTTCTACCTATTGCTGAGCTTAGTCACGCAGATCATTCAAATGAAGATCACGTGAGTTGGCGTGGCCATGTGGATACCGCTGCCTGCTGAAAACGCGTTAAGCCGCGCCCTCATCATCAACACACCAAGCTTGCCACTCTTCCCTTTTACTCCCCACCACGGTTCTCTACGCTCGCCGAGACAACGCCAATAATCCCTCAACTCTCTCGCCAAGCGATAGGATGAGCGAAGAGTACGATGAGCAGGCTGGCGACGAGAGCGGCATGCCCGGTCCCGGTGCCCCCACGCCACTTACCGCGCTGGAGGTTCGTGCATTTGCTCGCTACAAGCATTCTCAGACACTGACGACATATCTTTAGGGTATCGCCGGCCTTACGAAACGTGATATCCAGCTCATCATTGATGGAGGCTACAATACTGTTGAGTCTGTGGCGTATACGCCAAGGAGGATGCTGGAGCAGATCAAGGGCATATCGGAGCAGAAGGCCGCCAAGATCTTAGGAGAAGGTACGCTGTTCCCACGTATCCGAGGAGCAACTGAATTTCGCTGACCCACGAAGCCTCGAAGTTGGTGCCGATGGGTTTCACAACGGCGACCGAAATGCACCAGCGACGCAGCGAACTGATCTCCATCACAACCGGCTCCAAGAACTTGGACACACTGCTTGCTGGTGGTATCGAGACCGGCTCGGTGACTGAGCTTTTTGGCGAGTTCCGCACAGGCAAGAGTCAGATTTGTCACACGCTTGCCGTGACGTGCCAGCTGCCTTTTGACATGGGTGGCGGAGAGGGCAAGTGCCTTTACATCGACACCGAAGGCACCTTCAGGCCTGTTCGTCTGCTCAGTGTTGCAAACCGATTTGGGCTTTCCGGCGAAGAAGTCTTGGATAACGTGGCGTATGCCCGCGCCTACAACTCGGACCATCAGCTTCAGCTCCTCAATCAAGCTGCGGCGATGATGTGTGAGACTAGGTTCTCCCTACTTGTCGTTGACAGCGCTACTTCACTCTACCGAACCGACTTCTGTGGACGTGGCGAGCTGTCCAATCGCCAAACGCACCTCGCAAAGTTCATGCGAACACTGCAGCGACTTGCCGATGAGTTTGGCATTGCGGTCGTTATCACAAACCAGGTTGTCGCGCAAGTTGACGGTGGGCCTAGCGCGATGTTCAACCCTGACCCAAAGAAACCAATTGGTGGCAACATCATAGCTCACGCCAGCACCACGCGAATCAGCCTGAAGAAAGGTCGAGGCGAAACAAGAATTGCCAAGATTTACGACAGCCCTTGTCTCCCGGAAAGCGACACATTGTTTGCGATTGGGGAAGATGGTATCGGCGATCCTGCACCTAAGGATGTGGAGAAGGATTAAAAGGGGTGTGTTGTGACGAGATAACGAATGGGAGAATTTCGAGGGTGTTTAGGACAGTGGGCATTCTGGCGTTTAGGCTGAGAGCATTACAATTTCAGACATAGCTTACCGGCATGGGAGTTTCTGATATGAACGACGAACATTGCTGAATGGGATTGAAGTAGATGCATCCGCGACCCGACGTGATGAATCTCTAGATGCACTTTTGCGAGTGAGTAGGAAAGGAATTATTCGGATAGTGAATAGTGGATGCCACAAGGAGAAATCACCGAGTCACAGGTGTATGCTTCTGTATGAAATTGACGATAACTCGAAACACAAGCCGGTGATCTGTGAATGATTTAGATGTGATTATAAGCGAGGATGGAAGAATCACCATGAAGCGGACTTCGTAGGGCGCTGAGGGGCGTCCGGGCGACCCACTTTGGCGGCTCGTGTCGTCGCGCTGATTGGCACAAACTGCGCCTGGGACTGTGCTGCTTGGGAGGTACCAGCCAAGCTCAAACAATGAAATAATTCTGCCCAGCAGTTGACGCGCCCGCACCGGATCAACAGTACAACCTCCAACGCGCCAACGTCAATTCCTCTCACAACCCGCTCACTTCGAATCGAGAGCTGCTTCCGGGCGCTCCGGGTTTTATGGAGGCGCGATGGATTCGGGCGACTCTCCGTTCCTCTACAAAGAGACCCGTTTGAGCCTCGAGCCTGCTGCTTCTGCCTACAACATCACCATCAGGATCCCTTCCTCCACCGCAGCCGGCTGGAGTCAGCAACGAATCACGCAAGATGCACCTTCCGACGACGAACCCGCCTTCCGGCTAAAGAACCTTGCGACGGCATCTTCCATCTATCGGCGGCGATGGCACGACTCGCCCCAATCCTTCCTCTGGCGGGTGCTGAACGATGGTACAATACTCAATATCCGGGCCCTCGATGTATCCCAAAAGGACACTTCTGCGGACGCACTCCTGGTGCTCAGCATCCATTTTGTTGTGCCCATACAGCCGGGCTGCGTGGCCTTCGTCGACCCCAAAGAGCACGATGCCCTCTGCATCTATGTGCTGGACCAGGCGCACCAGCTGTACTCGTTCACACTGCGGCCGGAGATGTTTCGAAAGAAGTCCTCGATCGATGCTGTACTGTCTGAGGTCGCCAAGGTTCAGAAGCTCCCTGGGTTGGGGTTTAAACACGCGCACCGCATGGTTGCGGCAACGGAAGATTCCCTATTGCTAACTGTTAACGACGGTGGATTGATCCGTCTAGATCGAACAAAGGGCAGCGAATGTAAGTCTGACAGTCACATGAGTCTCGTCACCCGGCTCTACTAACACCAATGCCCTCTTACAGTGGGAGCTTTTAGGGAAACATTCTTCAACGTCCAGGGCTGGGCACAGAATCTCCGAAGCCTGCTGCCCTTCCAGGGGAAGCGCACAATTAAGCACGGAAAGTTTCACATGGAATACAGCGCTGCTACGGCCGTCAAAATCTCATCACTTGGCCTTGAAGGAGAGTCATTCGCTGTCACAGTCTGCCTCGATCACCGTATGCGCATATGGAACCTCGAGGATGGCCAGGTCCTGTACACTGGCGACCTGCTCAACTCAGATATGTCGCCGCAAGAAATGGTCAAGTGGACCATCGATCCGTCCCAGTCCAATCTCGTTCGAGTTGTCGGCCGAAACCGGGGCTATCGTATTTGCGCAACCTATTCACCCATTGGAGCTGGAGAGTTCAAGTTTTGGAGACTTATTGCCAAGGACTCTCACAATATCGTTGTTGAAGATTTATTCCCAAAGAAGCACTTGATACCCGTTACCCCGTCTTCATCGGATGTTTGGACATTGGCAGACTTTGTTGTGTCTTATGAGGATGAGCAACAGTTGATCCTGTGGACCCTCTGGAAGAACAACATGACGTACAGAGTACAACGACTTACTGTTGATGATGATCTGGGCAAAACATGGGGTAACGGCTGGGAAAGCGTCTTCATCGAGACAGACGTACCGACAGCACCCACGTCTGGCCCTTGCGATCCCACCGACGTAACGGAAAAGTGGCTGCAATTGATTTTGCAGCCGGGGAGGTTTACCAAAGCCACCTTGGAGACCGCACTATCTATATACGAGTCTGGACTGGGCTCCCCCAAAGAAAGCAGCAGTGGCCGGGGGCTGGTAGAATCCATATGCTCGGTCTTGGGCTCTACGGCTGCTCTCGAACGAGGAGCGACTGGTGCAATGGACTTTGATAAGTTTCGCGCTTCTAACGAGATTCAGTGGCGCCGGTTTTATCGCCTCCTTGTTGAGCTGGACAAACAGCGAGGGGAGGCCATAGGGCTTGCTCTTGACCCAGATACCCAGTTGGTCTGGGTTGTTTGTGCAGACTTGGTATCGGCAATTCGCGAAGGTACCCAGGTTGAGCAGCTGTACCACAATCTTTCGCGATCTAGTCCTGCACATTCGCCGCAGCTGCGTGACCTCACCAGAGCGTCCATGTCTTTCGTGTACGGCTTCTCGGATAGCCTGCTGCAGCTCTGCAATGCAGTTCTTCGGTTGGAACTTTTTGAAGAGACCACGAAAACAGACATCGAGCGGATACAGTACTTTGCCGACAAATCTGGCTTTTGGCGCGGTATCACGGATGAAGATTGTTCGCAGGTTGTGGACATCCTCGGTCAAAACTTCAATACCGTCACAAATCAGCTCTATGATGAGTTTTTGAAGCTGGTGGGGACTCCCTCGGAGGCTAGAACGCGAAATTTCACTCGGCCCCTGACGGAATTGGGCAGACGACTATACCTGAAGGCGGCGCAAGAGAATATGGAAGTCCAGTGGAGGTTATGCTTCAGTCAGCTAATACTTCTGGTTCATATGGAATTCGAGTTTGACAACGACGAAGATGCTCTACACAACCGAGTTGACATAGGTCCAGTGTTTCGAAACCTAGTTCAGGCTCTCCGGAGACTAGATTTGATGAGATGGCTCGGTAATACTGAACTGTCTCTTCCCTTATTGGTTGCGCAGGACAAGAATAGCCTTGGGGGGTCGAAGAAGCCGCAGGAAGAATTCAAAACGATGACAGCGTTGGACCTCACCTCGGGGCCCCTGTTGGGGTGCGTCGCAGCGGACGAACCGTTGGCTAGCAGCATGTCTGAGCTCGTATCAAACCTCTGCGCTCCGGACAGCGACATCGTCGTGGCCGTCCCATTAGTTCAATGCTCACTCTTGCAAAGCGAACGTCCGGATCTGGCTCTAGAGATAAGTCCTTATAGCGATCAAGACTTCTTTTCAGTATATGTCCAGGGCCGAGTTTTTCTGGCTTTGAAGGATTTCACAACTGCTGCAATATATTTCAGAAAAGCAGCAGTGGGGATGAGTAAGAACAACCCTCCCTGTATGCATTTGTTGCAATCATGGCTTACAGTGCTTTAGGTTCGAAGAAGGGGCAAACCAGACAGCATAGACCAACTTTACTTAACGATACTGAGTGGAACCTCCTACATGCTGGAAGTGGGAACTACTACTCTCACGTCGCGACTTTATTCGAGCAACATCGGGCCTATTCCTTGGTCACAGAGTTTGCGAGGCTTGCGGTACAGTTCTTGCCTTCGGACAAGGAGGGCCGCGCCGCCAAGACTGATATGCAAAGCCGTCTCTTCAACGCTGCCGTTGCAACTTCGCAGTTCGATCTTGCACACACAAGTCTGCTTGCCATCGATGACCATGCTTTGAAGGTATCATGTCTACGTAAACTGGTGGAAAAGATGTGCACAAGCTATCACAGCATCGAGCTGGTCAGGCTACCTTTTCCTGGCCATCAGCAGGACGTGGACGACTTCCTAGCCAAGAAGTGCCGGGCCACCATGGATGTTGTCCACAACTCACAGTACCACCAGGTGCTATATGCCTGGCGAATCAGACGCAGCAATTACCGAGGTGCGGCTTCAGTGCTCCTGGACCGCATACAGAAGCTCCGTGCAGCCGGAGAGGGGGATAAGCTGGTTGGCGACGATGTCCTCGATACGGCAGTTACGAAACACTATTTGCTCCTCATCAATGCGCTTAGCTGCGTGGACCCGAAACAGGCTTGGATCTTCGACGAGGGTCTCGAGCGGGACGGTGAGATTTCGGGAAAGAGGAAAGTGGTGTCTTTGGCCGACATCAGGAAGCAGTATCAGGATGAGTTGGACAGGATTGCGGCTATCCAAAATAATCAGTTTGGATTTGAGGCAGACGATGTCATGGAAATTGCCTAGGACGCGGACCGACAGGGCCTGCTCATGTAGAATATCAAAAATTTCGTTCCCACCAAAGTTTTCGAGGCGGGCTAGGTGACTCCCTCGACGGAGTACAAATTAGCACATGGTAAGGAGTTCTTGGTGGTTATATTTATTGTGTCCTTTTTCGCTTCAGGAGTACTCTGACACACAACGAGCATCTATTTACTCTTGCCCAGGGATCTGAAAACCGCAAACGCCAAACAATTTATGCTACAAGCAGAAGGGAGAAAGGGGGGGGGGGGGGGTTGTCATGGTGGGTTGAGGATATCATTGAAACAGCTGGACTCATGCTTGCAACGCAGCCATCTTATTCTCGGAATGTGCGGGCAGCGATGATGTTCCTTGTCCCAGAACAGGTTGGGCGTCCGGAGCTTGTCGGTAAAGAATGATCTCTGACTGCTTAAAATAGCGACGGGCATCTGGCGAACATGTTAGCGAGACATACGTCGCACATCAGTTCAGTGAACGAACCTTCATCGATCAAAACCAGGCTAAGATAGTATCTCGTGGAGAACTTCTTGTTGACGTCGCGGAAGGTAGGGGTCAAGTCGAAGCCTCCAAGGAACAATCGAATGGGTATAGTCTCGCCCCTCGACGGCGATCCATCCATGATCTCAAACCGTACCAGCGTCTCACTCTCATTATACTGATTGGGTGCCGCGCCGGTCGTCTCCCTCCTGATGATGGACAGCTCCATGTGTTTGATCTTCAGCCTCACGAGCAGAAAGTAGATGCGGCCCACAATGACATCCTTGAGGTGGTACTTGCTCTTGCTGTACTCGAACTCGATGTGTAGACAGTCCTCGATGCCGACGTCCATCTTGATGCTGCTGTTCATCTCGGGCGGGATGCGGTAGCTGTAGACCCAGATGTCCTTCTCGCGGATGACGTCGGCCATGCGGCGCGAGACGGTGACGCGGACAAAGTAGCGCAGCTTGACGTTGATGCCGTTGTACGACTCGTACTGCTTCTCGACATTCTTGAAGTTGAAGTCGAAGGTCTGCGGGTGCTGCAGCTCGCCGGGCGCCGCGAGCTCCTGGTTCAGGGACAGGAACTCGTAGTGGTTGCCGCGGTCGAAGAACATTTCTACCAGAGGCGGAATGGTTAGCTGGGGTTTGCCCCAAGAGATGCCCCGTGTAGGTCATGCCGCGAGGGCGGGTCGCGTAGGGGGGGATCTGCCGTACCGATTGTGCCAATGAACTGGACCTTGATACCCGTGTGCTCCAGGCGCTTGCCGTCCTTGGGCCGGACCGTGACGGCGCCCTTGACCGACTCGCCGTCCATGAACAGGGGAGCCTTCTCGCGCCGGTTCTTGTCGAGCTTGACGTCGACCATGGCACGGTCGTCGGCATCCTCGAGGACGACGTCGATGTCGACGGGGGTCGCGAAGAAGTACGACATGATTTCTCCTGGGTGTGCTTCGCGCAAGCCTCAACTCGACGCGGAGGGGGCGGTTGGGGATGCTGGAATCACGCGAAGCAAGTAGCTATGGCTCCGTGGGTTTGCGTGTGCTCGGCCGCGGTGAGTGTTGGCGTCGAGACGGTAGCTCAGGGTGGCAGTCAATGGTGCTTTGCGCTGACGTACCCTGTCCCATTGGCAGGCTGGTCGGTTTGGAGGAGTTGCCGGTGGGCTGGCTGCGAGGTGTGCCTGATTGGCTGATAAGCTCCAGAGGTACTCCAAGCTCTGCCCGAGGACCTGGTTTTACGGATAATGCCCATGCGAGTATCTCCCACTTCAGGGTTAAAGGGATACTTTCGGGGTATTTCCAGTATAATTAAGGTCTATTGTACAGATTGAAAGCCGGAGGAAGCCGTGCCCATTGCTTTTGATTTCATTATATCTTCTTAGATCTGGTCAATTAACATGTACCAAATCAACTGACCATATAATAAGTCCAATACAGCTGAAGCTAGTCCGAATGCCCCACCCATGTGTGTTTGTCACGTGATATCACCCCCCAACCAGCGTAAATGTCCCAGCTTGGCCCACCCCGGACAAAATCCGGCCAAACCATCCCCCCCCTCACGTGCATCCAGCCCTAGAACTTTTCCTGCCCACACGAAATTCGTCAAACAATCTGCGACTGCTTGACGACCAACGACACCCTTCTCCCCCAGCATCACCACGCACAACCGGCAGGATGAAGTACATTCATTCGCAGCAGCTCCTGGAAATCCCCGAGGGTGGTACGTAAATGCCCTTTTATCGAATTGCACAGACCGAAATTCCTCGCGCAGCCACCTCGAAGGCCGCACTGGCAGGCATTGGCGAAATTTCACGGGCGACGCCATACCGGAAGAATCCTCCAGGCTAATGCGATTGCTTCTGTATAGTCAAGGTCTTCATCAAGACCCGTACCGTCACCGTCGAGGGTCCCCGAGGTACGAGAAAACCGCCCGCGGCGTACCGAATTCCTCGGGCAAACGACTGACTAGGAGGGAAACAGGAAAGCTGGTCAAGGACCTGGGCCACCTGGCTGTCAACTTCACCCAGCCCAAGAAGAACACCATCGCGATCGAGCTGCACCATGGCAACCGTAAGGGTGTTGCTACGCTGCGCACCGTGCGCACGCTCATCAACAACTTGATCATTGGCGTAACCAAGGGATTCAAGTACAAGATGCGTTACGTCTACGCCCATTTCCCCATCAACGTCAACCTGGATAAGAACAGCGAGACCGGTCTGTTCGAGGTCGAGATCCGAAACTTCATTGGCGAGAAGATTGTCCGCCGTGTCGTCATGCAGCCCGGAGTCGAGGTCGAGATTTCCAAGAACCAGAAGGATGAGCTTGTCCTGAGCGGCAACTCGCTGGAGGGTGTGTCCCAAAGTGCGGCCGATATCCAGCAGATCTGCCGAGTACGAAACAAGGATATCCGAAAGGTAAGACTGGCCCTCGCTTGGCATCTCATGATGCGTCTCTTTTTCTTCTTCTACCTCTATTGCGCTTACTGACTGGCTGCAGTTCTTGGACGGTCTGTACGTTTCCGAGAAGGGCAACGTCATTGAGGATTAGACGCGGACACGGAACCACGGATCTTTGTTTCTTATGCGTTTTTGGGACTCAGGAGTGGCGAAGGTTCATTGCATGTTACGTAGCAAAGGGCTACCAAAACAAAATCTTAAAAGCAAAGAGACACAATCACTCTGTGCAATCTCAAAACATGCCTCTCACCATGTGAAACGTCTACGAGGAGGGTGGGCAATCATTGAATCCGTAGGGAAGCGTTGCTTGCGGATATTGGTCATCATTGAGGGAGCTGGGTTATTGGAGCACGCCCTTGGTCTATTGTGGAGGTAGATAAAATCTAGGTACGCCTTGCTTAGGGTTCAACTTGGCGAGGATACAAAGAGCAAAACAACGAAGCAGGGCAGAAAAATCGCCTAAAGTCAATTCCATTAAATTCGCTCAAATGAGAAAACTTGGGAAGGTTGTAGAATCCCATTCGTGTCGTCGCCATCATCATTTTTCGTCGTCCCCTCTTCCATTCGTCAACAGGCTAACCATCTTACAGGCAGATTCAGATATCCAGTCCCCCATACCCTCATGTCTCCGTAACGCCAAAAATAGAAAGTGCCGTATGTGCAGGTGCAGAAGCTCAGTTGCTGTGCTATATGCAGATGCGGCGTCTAAAAACAACAACAAAAGTCAAACGGCGGGTGCATGAAAGTACCCTATTGGTGAAAGAGGGCAACGGTCTATGGGTGGGCGCTGCGTGCGTATTTGGAGCCTGCTCGGCTGCCGCGCGTGCGATGCGTCCTTCTGCCAGAGCTTGAGCTGCCTGCGGAACTTGTCAGATCATGATTTTGGAAGCATTCGGAGGACGAATGAGACTTACTGGGACTGGTACCTGAGTACGAGTAGTATGAGTCGCTGTAACGAGAGTGGGATCTGCGGTCGGGCTTCTTGTCCCTTCGCAGGTTCAGCAGTGCCAGCAACGTGGCAGCGCCGCCAGCAAGGCCAAGCCACCACCCGCCGCTGGACTTCTTCTCGGTGCGGCCGCCCGCCGACGCAGGGCGACCAAACCAGCCGCCATGGCGATCTCTGCGGGTGTGGGCAGAGGGCGCGCGACTACCGTGTCGTGAGTAGCGCTCCTCGACGACCTCGGACCTCTCGGTGCGCTTTCTGCGGTTGAAGATGGCGTTCCAGAGGCCTCGGGCGATGCAGCAGAAGCACAGCAGCAAGAGGAGTGCAACACCGGCGAGACTGCCAATAACAATACCCGCAATGGCACCTGCGCTGAGACCGCCGCCGCCCCCTTCGTCACCGCCGCCGGCGCCGATGTTCTCGCTAGAACCAGTCTCCGAGGCGGTGGTGGTGGGGGGCACAGTCTGGGTCTCCGTCCTGACGCCGCTCGTGGTGACGGTGGTGACGCCGGTGATGCGGAACGGGGCCGAGTACTGGGTGGTGACAACTCCACCAGTGGTGAAGGTGATGGTGGTTCCGTCACCCAAACCAGGTCGGGCGGAGCACTGGCCAAGATACGCACAGGTCTGCCAGCCGGCACAGCAAATGTTGCCGCAGGCCTCCTGCTCGTCATTCTGGGGTATGCAGTCGACGCCTTCGGTGGGCTCGGGGGCGGGTGCCCAATGGGTCATGATGGTGCTGGTAAACGTCCTCGTCTCGGTCCATGTCGTAGTGTAGCCCCACGAGCCCCCCGCGGGAACACAGGTTGCTCGGGCGCCTTCTAGAGTTGCGCAAACCTCGCCTTCGGAGCAGCAGAATTGGTTGTCGGCACCGCACATGGAGGCGCATTGCTGGCGGGCAAAGAGGTACGAATAGCCCGCATCTTCGAGGCTACCTCTCGGATAGGGTGATGCGGAGACGAAAGTGACGATGTTGGCCGCCGCTGCGAGGAGCAGCAGCGCATGTGATGAGGTGGAGGAGCGCATCGCAGGAGCAAGAGGGAGCCCGACGATTGAACTGAGGGCGGAGGCTCGACTGGAATGCGGGAAGCGCACCGGTGAGGCAAGCGAAGGCGGTGAAATGCCTCCCTTCGGAAGCTTGCGATGGCTGCCCAAGAGTGGACTCTCCCTCACTCTCGCTGTGGGCGTTGAGGAATGGTGTCAGAGTGCCGTAGTCTAGGCGTCAGTGCAAAGTATGATCTGAGTCAGTAATGATGCGTGGAAGAAGTTAAAAGGGAGGACGGGATGCCAAGCTGCGCTGCAGGGTGAAATATAACAGCTGGTGCCGACGTTTTGCGCTGCGCTGCTTGGTGTGCTGTCACACGCCCAACCACCCACTTACAACAACACCAGCCTCTCGATTTCGCTCACCAACCAAGACCCGCGAACCTAGCGCGCGCACACACAGTCAGTCAGCAGGGGTATCCTGTGCTATACGACGGAAGGAAGGGGTGACTCAGTCCTTTTGTAAATGAGATTGAAAATTTCTGATCTCGTCGATCTTTTTTCAGTTGTCCAGAGTGTTAAGTGGTTGGATGATCTCGAAGAAATGGGCGAGTGAGACAATGATGGGATGGACGGGAGCCCAGGACCCCCGCCAGCGCTGTAATGAAACCCCCCAGCAACTGTTTACAGTGGGCGTCTGGGTGACGGGACGACAATCGATAAGTGGTTGTGGAGCTTGTTTGGCGCCTTCGGGTACCTGAAGGTTCGTCCCAATTAGCACTGCGCCACCTGTCAGTCTGCGGTCGCACCCAATCATGGCCAACAGGGAACCAGCAGCAACCGCCTCAAGCAGCAGTGTAATTTAACGGTAAGGGTACTCCATGCATCCAATCACCAACGGTTCGTTGCTACAGAGCCGACGTGGTCTGAATATGCGCCTTAGGTTGCAACCGCACCTAGAAATGCCCCAGCGTCGTCGTCCAATTCGAGTCCTGCGCTATTGATCTCGAGATGGAACCAAAGACCCAGAAGTTAGTCAGGCAATCGCGCGGCTGTGCCGAGTATACGACGGAGTAGCCATTGGGGCCTACTTCTCCTTCTCTGGATACGCATCTCCCGGTCATGCGGGCCAACCATCAATTCTCCGGCTTCTCTCAACTGGCCTCGGCATGTCACTCCTCTACTTGTTTCGAAATGACCCCTTGCCACACTTCAACTCTCGCTAGATGAGTGTGGATGCTCGGCTAGCTACGGATGACATCATTCTTCCAGAACTTCATGCGTATGAATATAGACAAAATGACTGCTGCTTAGGATATCTAAGAATATTTGGTTTCTAGAGCGAAGTTTCTAACCTAGACCAGAAGACGGACGTGGTAGTAAATGCCAAAATAAACTCTTTTCTGCTTCACATAGAAGTCCGCATAAAAGAACTGTCTAAAATGTGGCCCAGATTCCCCAGGCAAACATCATTGTGTATTGTACTTGCAGCAACTCATCTTCGCAACGTACAGAACGGTTACATATGTGCCGTTGATATCCGTATGACTACCTTATACAAAGGCCACAGCTTGAGTATCTGGCAGTTATAGTTCGAGCCTCTTGTCCAGGGCACGGGTCGGGTATGACTAGCAGCAGACCGTCATCTGGATCTTGACCTGGGCTACCTTGATCAATGATTTACTGGGTCATGGCTCTTGCAAGCTATTGGGATTGACGCCGCGATCAATGCGCTGCGGTTATGAAACTAGTAGAAGCGGGCCGGCGTAATTCCGGAATGACGCAGCTTTCTGCATGTCCGGTCACTGCTGGGACCAGGCTGGAGGCTGCTACGGGTGTGGGGCATCCTAGGACGTTAAACGAATGCATGCTCGAAGTACCCCCCAAGCTGTGACGCGCTGTGGTAGCTGTTTCCAACGACATTCACCATCTTCATCAGCCGCAATTTCGACTTCTACCGTCCTCCGATCCCCCGCCTGTCTCTCCCATAGGGCCTCTGCCGTCCGCTCACAATGTCGCTCGACCCGCCCACCTACCTGGCTTCCCTGCAGAGCAACATCCGGCAACGACCGATTCCCTGGGATGGTGCTGTTAGAGCCGGCACCCTGACCGAGGACCAGTACGCTAAGATCCGCGCCGTAGACAAGGCGAAGAAACCCGAGCAGAGGAAGGAGATTGTGGAGGGCGACATCGAGGGCTACCGATTGCTGTTTGTTGGCGGCTCGGGGAAGCCCAGCGTCGTCGAGACCGCGGGAAAGCATGCCAATGTGATTCAGTATATCCTGGTGCTGTTGGCCGATCTACTAGACGGTAAGCTCGCCTTCCTGTCTATCTGCTCGACATTATCACTCTCGTGCTCCGAATGTGCTTGGTGCTACGCTTCGACATGCCAATTCGTCGAACCCCCTTCCATGCGTCGACGTAATTCAGTGCTGACAACTTCGCCCACATTTAGCTGTGCCATCATTTGCGAAAGCTTTATTCAGCGATGCCGACCCTTACCGAAACTTTCTCCCTCTTCTGAGCTCAAATAACGCCGAAGACCCCATTCCCTTGCTCACCTCCCACGCTCTCACAAACGTCATGGCCCTGGCTCGCGACGAATCAAAGTCGACGAACCAGGCATTGCCAACAATCCTGACATATCTTTCGGGCCTTGCCAAGAGCTCCGACGCTGGTCTTCAAGATATTGCTGTCCAGGAGTATTCCTCCCTGCTGTTTGGTCAGCTTGCCCGACAGCAGTTCTGGAACCAGCGAAACGAGACTCTCGCGCCACTCATCAAGATTCTACAAACCGCCGCGGGTATTGGCAACGGAGGCAACTCATCGGCCAGTCTGTGGAGCGGCAATGCCAGTGTTCGGTCCACTGGATTTGAAGGATCTTTGGGCGGTGGTGTTGGCTTGCAACTCCTATACCATGTTCTGTTGGTAGTGTGGCAGGTTAGCTTTGAGTCTGCAGAGATTGGCGATGATCTCAACGAGTAAGTGCGGTTCTGATTTGACAGATTGGTGGGGGGAAACTTTTTCCGTTCAAAACTAAACGTGCCAATAGCGAGTATGACATTATCATTCTGTACACCCAGCTTCTGCGCCTATCCCCCAAGGAGAAGACGACGCGTTTGATCGTTTCTACGCTCTACAACCTCTTGGAAAAGAACCAAAAGTCTCTGTTGCCAACGGCTGTGCTTGCACGGCTGCCAGCTCTGCTGGAAAACCTCAGCAGCAGGCATCTGACAGACCCTGACCTGTTGGAGGATCTTGAGAGCGTCAAGACCTTGTTGGAAGAGTACACCAAGACGAAAACAACCTTTGACGAGTACGTTGCAGAGGTCCGATCGGGTCACCTACGCTGGTCGCCACCGCACCGAAGCCAGGTGTTCTGGGCGGAGAACGCCCGCAAGATCCTGGAGCTCGAAAACGGCGAGATCCCTCGCAAGTTGGCCGAAATCATGCAGCAGCCATGGGACAACGACAAGCAGGTCTTGGCTATTGCGTGCAATGACATAGGTAATTTGGTCAAGGAAGTACCGGAGAGGCGGTACCAGCTCGAGAAGGTTGGACTTAAGCGACGAGTCATGGAGCTGATGCAGTCAGAGGATGAGAATGTTCGATGGGAAAGTCTGCGCGCCCTCGGCGGCTGGCTCAAGTACAGTTTTGAGGAGATGTAAGTACGACTGGGGGCGGGAAGCTGCGCGAGTACATAGACGGCATCGCAAGCGGAGTTTCGCAGCATGTGGACAGCAGTGGACAGAGTATGGACGTGGAGGGCATTTGTAAAGACGCAAGATGAAGTTATCAGCAGTGCTAGATATCATCCTTATCCGCAAGGCACGATATGCTACCAAGTGAATAATACAGGTACCTAACCGTCGAAGCAGAGGTGGTTCCAGAACATGGAAAGTCTCGGTGAATCCAACAGAAGTCTAAATTTGATTGAAGATACGCTGAACTAGGCTGGTATTTTCAGTCGTTATGCGAAAGTGATGGTTTCCTAGGATCCTCCCTCGCCGGATACGCACGCCCTCGGCAACAGCATAGAGACAAGGTACGCGCTACCAAATGTGGTGGATGTTGGGGGTAGCTGTCGGGACTGGTGTTTCTGTTCGGCTGCCGGAGTTCGAGATTGTACGCCGGCCTCGCTATCTGCCCCGCTAACGTCACACCGGTCAGAGTTCACAACTTTACCTCGGGTACCAGGTAGGTAGCAACTTGAGACAGGACTTCACCGCCAAGCACCAATTGGTCTCGCTCTCGAAACAACCCAATTGAAAACTCGCAATGGCATTGAGAGCAGTGGCATCCGGAGCGCGCGCCTCGCTGGCCCCGCGGCCACTCTGCGCGTCAACCTCGCTGCTGGGCGCCACAGCGGTATCGGCTGGAGCATGCCGCCGGCGGTACGCCTCTGACCTGTCGACGGCACCTCTGAAGAAGACGCCGCTGTATGACCTCCACGTCGCCAATGGCGGCAAGCTGGTGCCCTTCGCCGGGTACCATATGCCGGTGCAGTACGATCAGGTGTCTCTGGCCCAGTCCCACAACTTCACCAGGGCTCAGTCCTCCCTCTTCGACGTGAGCCACATGGTGCAGCACATCTTCAAGGGCCCCGCGGCGGCCGCCTTCCTCGAGAAGGTGACGCCCTCGGACTGGCAGAACCAGCCTCTTCTGCAGGGCAAGCTCACCACCTTCCTGTGGCCGGGCACCGGGGGCATCGTCGACGACTCCGTCATCACCAGGCTGGGCGAGGACGAGTTCTACGTCGTCACCAACGGCGCGTGCCTGGACAAGGACAACAAGTACCTGGACGAGGAGCTGGGCAAGTTCGGGGGCGATGTGCAGTGGACGCGCCTCGACAACTCGGGTCTGGTCGCGCTGCAGGGTCCCGCGAGCGCCGAGATCCTCGGCGCGGCTCTGGCCAGCAGCGACGTCGCCCTGAAGGATCTCTACTTTGGCAACGCAACGTGGGGTCAGCTGAAGCTCGCCGACGGCTCCAAGTCGCACCCTGTGCTCATCAGCCGCGGCGGGTACACGGGCGAGGACGGCTTCGAGATCTCATTCAACGGCAAGCTGTACCCTGCGTTCGACACCACGCCCCTGGCCGTCCAGTCCCTCCTCGACGCATGGCCTCGGAGCCGCCTGCAGCTGGCCGGCCTCGGAGCCCGCGACTCGCTGCGTCTCGAGGCGGGCATGTGCCTGTACGGCCACGACCTCGACGACACGACGACGCCCCCCGAGGCCGGGCTCGGCTGGGTCATCCCCAAGCACCGGCGCGAGTCCGGCGGCTTCCACGGCGCCGACGTCATCATCCCGCAGCTCACGCCCAAGTCCAAGGGCGGCAAGGGCGTCAGTCGACGACGTGTTGGGCTTGTCGTCGAGGGAGCGCCTGCCCGCGAGGGCGCCGAGATTCGCAGGCAGGGTGATAGCACCGTCATCGGCAAGGTCACGAGCGGATGCCCTAGCCCGACGCTGGCCAAGAACATCGCCATGGGCTACATCGACGTCGGCCAGGCCGCGGCCAAAACCGAGGTGGATGTTATTGTTCGAGGCCGGGCGAGAAAAGGCGTGGTGACCAAGATGCCGTTCATTGAAACCAAGTACTGGAAGAACACGGCACCGGCGTGATTACCGGGAGGCTTTTATACAATCCCCCCTTTACGACCACCTTACCGGCGCCCAAAAAGTATGCTGGTTGGAGCATCCATAAATGTTTGCCTTTTCAACACAACTCAAATACACATCTATCGCTGATGGGCGTGCTGGGGCTCTTTCACTTTGGAGGGCCACAGGGATGGGCCTTCATCTGAGCTTTTTATTTTTTATTTTTAATTTTTTTTAACTGGCGCCGGCTTGTTTGTCACATTCAACATTGGTTATCTAGAGGATCATCTGTTACTGGTTTCTCGTATTGTAGGAATTCAACCTTTCGGAGATCATATCCAAACAATTTTCTCTCGAGCACAATTTTGTTCCATGATAACAGTGTCGAATTGGTAGTAGTAGATCAAGGCAAATCCCAGGGCGAAGGTTCCTCCACGTGCCCTTGACTTTCATGTGCTCACGCGACCTTGGACCATAGCGGGTGCTTCCACAGCCGAGATCAAGGTTTTATAAGGTAGCCTTCACTTCGGCTACATGACACATCATCCGCATTTGCCGTCTTTGAACATCGAGTGTTGTGATATTCTCCCACTTCCAACCCTGTCGCTAACTCTTGATCTCTTACGCGTGCGATTCCAAGCACATGTCAACAGCATGAAGTTCTCATTCGCGATTATGGCAGCAGCCATATCGATTCCCGTTTTGGCGGAGAACGATGATATAGCCCTTCCTCATGAGCCCGACTGGATGAAGGATTCCATCGACGACGGATACCTCAACACGGATCCCGAGGGGTCCAAGGGCATCCACTGGAGTAAGGCGTTAGGGTTGCTTCGAATGCGATGGCAGCTTTTCTAACAGGGCCGTATAGTCACACACGCTGCCACCTTCTACACGGGGTTCGACTGTACAGGCAAGACCGACAAGGCTGGGCCACACCCTAACTTCCAATGCGATGGGAAATGCTGGAACTCGTTTGGGGCGAGAAGCGTGTTGCTGGAAGCGCAGTGGTACTGGCAGAACCCAGAGGAAATTTACCTTGCCAAGGGCCACGGCTGGAAAGACCCCAAGTACAATCGAGTGCACATCAACGGGCCGGCCGTGGTAGGCTATCACTGGGGAGAATGTCGCGCCGAAAACATGGTGGCCGAGGCGCACATACCCAAGGGCAAGAACCGCGCATGCGTCAACTTCATGCAGACGGTCCACAGCTACCAGGCACGCCTTAAGCGGAAATGCAAGAAAGAGGGCAGGAAGAACAAGAAAGAAGACCGATGGAGGACGCCCGAGTACGTCAACTGGAACGACCCAGACACCATTGCGCGCTACAAGACCTACGAGGACGAGGTTGAGCGCCTGGATCGAGACAAGCCGAACTACAAGACGCAAACCGACGAGGACAAGAAGTTCCGCAGCGCCTGGACCAAGAACTACCCTGACTCGCCGGGTGGCGACCTCGGCGGCTATGCGAGATGGGAGAAGAACAACCACTTTCTATGGTCGGATCCGTGGTGGGTGCCAAAGCCGTCGCCATTCAGGGAAACATTGCAAGAGCAGGCGAACAGGTTGGGCAAGGAGGGCGCGAAAGGGTTGTGAGAGTTTTTGGAGTGTAGCCGTAAAAAAACCATAGGAAGCCGCCACAGGAATTCGGACGGCCTCCCTCAAACGAACGGCATGGAATTTCGTCTGGCAACCGTCTCCTCGAGGGCATGTCTCATGGTGGAGGGGGAAATACCGCTTTGGTAACCATCATGGCTGTCAAAGGAGGGACGTCGTTGCGTGTGTGGGAAAAGAGAGCAGCCTTGCTTGACCAAATTCTTCGATTTATCATGTCCACCTACCCCAAGGTCCCACGCTAAGATCACGTGCGGTGATGAATCTACCTACTTAGGTGCTTGTCAGATGATATAGGGTAGGTGGCGCTGGGAGAGGTTGAAGCAGCCTCGCCCAGTTGTGACCATTCGATGCTCCCAACTCGAAAAATCATCCATGCTTGATTTATGTGCGAGGTCTGTCAGCATGTGTCACGCTGCTCAAAGACAGACACCCGCTGCCACCCAACGCCAAAGCGGTGGCATCAAGGTTGAGGGTTTATGGATCGGGATCCATGCAAGGCCGCCTCTACAGCCCATCACACGACCACGAGACGCAAGCAATCGTGTGTGGACGCATGCCGGGTGTCTCCCGTCTAGGCATCGTAGCGGCCTCGACGAGTCAGCTGGCTTAGACACGCATGTCTTGCAACGGAAAACATTGAAAACAGGGGGAGTTCTGGATATTCCTCCCGAGCTCTTACAGCCGGTCGTTAACTACACGTGTAAGCCACAGCCATCGCGCATTGGCTACTCTGCTAGCATGGAGCTAAAAGGCATCGCATGCACGCTCACGCTCCCTCCCGCAAGTACCCCCAAGACTGTATTTCGGCACGCTGGGTACTTGCGCCGCCAGCCACCAGCCCATTAGGCTTCCCTCTTCGCGTCCCCCACGAGACAACGACGGCCTTGCATTTGCTCGTCCTACCACCTCTGCCAAGTAACGGAAGCCCCGTGAACTTAGAACCAGTCCGACGACAAGCAGCAGCAGGAATACGGGGGGAGGTTGCGGGTACGTACCCGGGCCTGGAGACGCAGACGTAGGTCTTGAATGCAATTATTTAAGACCGGCACGGCCCGTCGGACAAGTCTGCGTCTCTCCCCCAAGCCAAGCTCGGTACGTCGACAAGGAGCCGCGGAACATTTGGCCACTGCATTTTTGTATTTGGACCGAGCCTTGACCGTTACTTGCTATACCTACGGTATATTCCGTTGCGGGACTGCGCTGTTTGCCACGGGCCACTGGCAGCCGCGCGGATCCGATCCCGCAAGGCTTGGCTTTCAGGCACTCCGGTGAGCATAGTATGACCTCACACTTGACGATTTCAGGCTCCCTTGAATTTTCTTCCCTCCTTTCACAATCCAACATCCTCTGAAGTCTCACTCGAAGCCGTCTTACAAGACCACATACGAACGACATTAGCACAACCAATTCATATTCACCCCCCATCACTCACTTCAGCCTTGAGGCCTGAACGAGTCAGCTCGACCCTTTTCGAAGAAACCCCCCCCCCAAAGCCGCATTGGCAATTAGCCCTTGCGGTGCTTGGCCAGGCAACATGCCAGCCGCTGGCAAACGACGCCAGCTGCTGACTTTGCTAGCACTGGGCGCTGGCGTTGTCGCCGTGCCCATCCTTCCATCTGATGCTGGCGCAGACCAGCAGGTGCTTCAGCCTCACCCACAGTCGCAAACACGGCCGTTGCAGGGCCGGTTCCTGCATATCACGGGTACGTGCAATCTGCCCTAATCCCAGCCCAAGCATGCGGAGGGGTGGTGTGGTGTGGTGTGGTGGTACCCCATCCACAATTGGCGATATGCACTGTCGCCCGCTGCCGACCTACACTTGGCCCTACTTCTTGCCCCTCCCCCTGCATTTCCTTATCATGGCAGAGACCAGCCCGTCTTTTGTTCATGTATATGCTCCTTTTGAGCGGCGGGTACTGACACCCACTCGCTTCTCTAGATTTCCACCCAGATCCTTACTACGAAGTACGAACGTCTACCGAAGAGGGCATCGCCTGCCACCGCGGCAAAGGCCTCGCAGGGACCTATGGCGCCGAAAAGACCGACTGTGATTCTCCCTTCTCCCTCGTCGACGCCACCTTCGACTGGCTCAAACACCATGTCAGGGACAAGGTCGACTTCGTTGTCTGGACAGGCGACACCGCCAGGCACGATAGCGACGAGAAGTTACCCCGGCACGCGGACGAGGTGATACGGACAAACCGCAAGGTCGCCGACAAATTCTTCGAGACTTTCAGCTCGGGCAAGGACAGGCTTGCCATCCCCGTCGTGCCCAGCTTCGGCAACAACGATTTCCTCCCCCACAACATCTTCTACCCAGGCCCCAACAAATGGTTAAGGACGTACAGCCATGTCTGGAGGCGCTTCATCCCCGAGGAGCAGCGTCACTCCTTCGAATTTGGTGGCTGGTTCTACGTCGACGTCGTTCCAGGGAAGCTTGCCGTTTTTAGCCTCAACACCATGTACTTCTTCGACCGCAACGCCGGCGTCAACGGTTGCGCGGCGCCCTCTGAGCCAGGTTACAAGCACCTGGAATGGCTGCGAGTCCAGCTGCAGCGCATGCGCGAATCGGGCATGAAGGCTATCCTCATGGGCCATGTGCCTCCGGCAAGGACAGGCAACAAACAAAACTGGGACGAGACTTGCTGGCAGAGATACACGTTGTGGCTGAAGCAGTATCGCGATGTCGTTGTTGGCGCCGTGTACGGCCATATGAACATTGACCATTTCCTGCTCCAGGACTCATGGGACGTTGACATTACCGGAAAGGACGACGAAACCCAGGCTAGGGAGTCGTTGGAAAGTACCGTGACCATCGCCTCCAAAGGGGACTACCTGCAGGACTTACGAAAGGGCTGGTCTGAAATCCCTGGCTCGGTGGCTCAGTCGCTGTCGGAGGACGAGGATAACGGCGACGGCGAAGTAGGGCTATATGGACACAACAGGAGGAACAAATTCCACAAGGACAAATTCCACAAGATTGGCGGTAAACACGCAGAAAGATACCAGGTGTCCCTTGTCAGTCCAAGCATTGTGCCAAACTATTTCCCTACCATTCGCATTATCGAATACAACATCACCGGGCTGGAACACGTTGCGCTCTGGACGGATCCGTTCAACGCTACCGATATCCCTCCCCTGCCGGCAACACCCGAAATCTGGGAAGATGACGATGGCTTTCACGATCAGCTAAAGCGCTCGGCTGTTGACGAATTAAGGAAGAAGAAGAAGAAGAAGAAACACAGCAAGAAACCGAAAGATCCCAATCTCGTGGTTCCAGACGAACCCCCGGCGCACGCCCCTCCTGGCCCGGCCTATCTTGCTCAGCCCTTTACCTTCACCGGCTACACGCAGTACTACGCCAATCTCACTTATGTGAACAACGACATCGCCGACCATGGCGTGGAAGCGGCTAAATGGCGTAGCGGCGACCACGGCGACGACGAGTTGAAACACGGGGCGCCCAAGCCTCGAAAATTCAAGTTTGAAGTCGAATACAGCACCTTCGACGACGAGATTTTCAAGCTGCCCGATCTCACGGTCAAAAACTACGTGAAGCTGGCGTACAGGCTTGCGAAAGAGGAAAAGAAGAAGAGGAAGAAGAAGAAGCATCACAAGACGGGACGCAAGGGGGGAAAGACGCAAGTTGAGGACAGTGACGATGATGAAGACGAATACGAAGATGAAGATGAAGTTGAGGACGATGTCGACTTTGAGGAAGAAGACGGCGAGGAAGATACCGCTGCCCTAGACGCTGGAGAGGAGTCAGGCGATGCAGGTGCTGCCGACAGTTTTGTCGAGGAGACCAGGCGAGGCCATCGCAAGACCAAGAACCGCAGGAAGAAAAAGAGCAAGGTCTGGCTGCACTTCCTGCGCCATGCCTTTGTCAGCACGCTCTCCACGGAGGAGCTCGAGGAGGTATAACGCAATGGAGGGGCATCAGCTGGCTCCTTGCTGCGCTCTCGTGTAGCGTTCCCAAGATTGTTTGGTTTTTCTTTTCCAATGGCCTTGTCGTGAATAACGTTTTGCCTTTTTTACACACACACACACACACACATACATATATATATATATATATATAGCATGCTAGGAGTTTTGGCGATCATGTTGTCACCATTCCTAGGATGGGCAACGGGGTTATACCCAAGGATTTTTTTTTTGTTTGACCTCGCTTATTGGGTAGAAAATGGGGTGGTCAGTTATCAGGCATACAAATATACAGCATGAGTTCTGCCTTGAGACAATGCGTACGCTAACTTGGATGAGATGAAATGTTTGAGCACTGGAAATAAGTTCGTAGTGTTTGTAGTTTGGATTATAAAAAAAAAAGAAACGAATTCATACTTATGACTACTTAGGTATCAACGTTTAAAGATGGGATATACGTACAGCCTGTTTTACAGTATGGCAGTCGACGCCTACCTGCAAGCCACGAAGCGCCTATAGGTAGGTATACAACAAAAAGAAAGCCCTCATCGTCATTCATCACACGTCCTAAAAGAAAATAGACGTTTCAATCAAGCGAAAACAAGCAATATCACTCCTTTACTTCTCATCGATACCATTGACGACCCTCAAAGCGCGTCTCGGCCCCATGACAACATTGAAGAAGCTGGGTTCCTGGCCGTCCAGGAGGCCTTCGGTGGACCCGCCGCTGCCGCTGCTGCGCGGCCTGCCG
The DNA here is from genome assembly GCA_000732775.1 of Stachybotrys chlorohalonatus IBT 40285. Lineage (NCBI taxonomy): Eukaryota > Fungi > Ascomycota > Sordariomycetes > Hypocreales > Stachybotryaceae > Stachybotrys > Stachybotrys chlorohalonatus. The sequence goes on along the minus strand of KL660698.1, from coordinate 257,346 downwards.
TCGTTGACGCTGCGGCCGGCGCTGTTGGTGGCCGTGGCGGAGCTGGAGCTGGGCGGCTCGTCCGACTGCCACTTGGGCTCGGATAGCCAGTCGGGCTCGCGGCCGGACCCCATCCAGCCCCAGCGGCTGTGCCCCGAAGCCTGCGTGCGGCGGCTGCTGGCACGACGACCGCCGAAGAGGCCCGCGGCGCCAAAGGATGCGTTGGAGGCGGCGCCGTAGCGGTTCGCCGCGGCGATGTGCTGCTTGTAGGCCTTGACCTGGCGGCGGTACACCCACGCGCACCACCCGAGGTACAGTGCAAGTGCGCCGGCGAGCCCAGCAACTACGCCTGCGGCGATTAGACCCGGTTGGGGTCCACTGTCAGACGATGCCCCGGTGCCGTCCGGGCCGGGGTTGGTTACAGTCGCAGTGGGCCCCGCGCCTGTCGCGGTGACGGTGAACCTAGGGGCTTGTCCTGTAGCAAAGGGGCCCTGCGTGGCTTCGCCAACAGAGGGCGTAGTAACTGTAGCACCGCCTTCGTCATCGCCGCCAATCTCCTGTTGTACTATTTCGGGCACACGGTAGCCGTAGGAGCTGTCGAGGACTGAGTTGCCGGTGCTGAAGTCGGCTGGGTGGTCGGCTGCTGCAAAGCCGCTCTTCCACTCGAGAGAGGAGACATCGAAGACGTATATTCCTGGAGAATCGCAGCGGTCCTCCTGTCCGACGTAGCCACCGACCACAATCATCTGGGAATCCTGCAGCGCGCATGTGTGGCCCGCGCGAGGCAGTGGAGTGTCTTGCCCTGACTGGTCGACTCTGATCCACGTGAATGAAGGTATCGTGAGTATGTACATGTCATCATATTGGATTTGTTCCTCCTGGAAAGCCCTGGGGTTAGTATCATCCTTGCACAGGGTGGATCGCTAAGTCAGAATAAAACATACATATGGCTGAAGGTTCTGGCCACCAAAGAGGTAGACTTGGAAGCTTGATCCATCCGGCACCGTTGCTACAACGGCACAAGGGTTTACCCGCACACCTGGGATGTCCCCGGTGGCCCGCTGGTGATACCACCTAGAGTTCTTGATGTCGTAGACGCTGAGGTACTCGAGATCGCGAACAAACGTGTCATTTGTCCCCCCCGCAAGCCCTATCAAGATGCCAGCCTCACCCCATCCAGGGATGTAGACCAGCACTCCATCTGCTCGCTCCGGAAAGTCCTCGGCTTGAACGCCGCCTTCCGTGATGTTGCGAAAGGCGCCGCCGCGTCCTGCGCCAGTTCCCGTGGAGAGACTGTCGACGCCCGAGTTGACATAGCCAGGGTGGGTGAATTCAAGTAGACTCATAAGGTAAACTCGGTCAATGCTTCTCGACCAGCCGGGCGTTGTCGCCCAGTCAAGATGCCCACCGAAATACCAGCTCAGGCCCAGCTCAGGCACCGAGATGCCAGCGCCTTCAGCGGCGCGATGAACAGGTTGTCCACCGGGCTCAGAGTAGTTTCCGGCGGAAGTCTCGGGGTCGGGAAATTCAGTCCACTCTTCGTCATTGATCGAGTATCTCCAGAGGGACTCTGGGCCGGGTTCGACGTAGGGCGAGTCGGAGAATTGGCCGCCGTAAAGGTAGAGGTTATTGTAATCTCGCCAGAGATAGCCCAGGGCGACTGGCGGTGGTCCATCGGGAACAGGAAGTCCTGTCAAGGAAGGAGAATCGATGTCCCAGTCCCGTGTCAAGTCTAGGGTGAGGAAGTTGTTGTTCCAAGTGTTTTGATCTTGGTCGCTTTCCGTCTTGGCTTCACCGCCGTAGATGTACAGCGTGCCGTTTAACAGGGCAGCTTGATGTGCCCACCGCCGACAGACCTCCGTCGGACTAGTCTGCCTCGGTCTGATGGGACCAGCATCAGCGCCATTCATCTCGACCCTCGTCCGCCCGTTCCAGTAGCTGAAGGTGGGCAGGACGACGGCAATCAACAAAGCGATCATGGTGAATCGCTGCAAGCCCGAGCCGGTACTGGGTGGAGCGCTGGCGCTGCTTTTGATCCTCGGTCTAGCTTTGGAATTGGCCAGTTTGGAGAACCACGGCCTAGAAGATATCGTGTTGTGACGTTGGCGCAGTCGAGAGTTGTTGGCTTCGCTCTGCTCCTTGGACTCGCCGTCGTTGTGCTCTTGCTGCTCCGCTTTGTCGTGTTCCGACCTGAGATCAGCGACTCGGTCCGAACCACTCTCGTCATCCGACTGGTAGGGCATCTTTTCACGATTAGGCGAGGGCGAGGGCGGGAGAGGGTGTGACGAGGCGCAGTCGTGGTCGTCCAAGCCCAGCTCCTTGAAAATGGACCTCCTGCCCCTGCGGATCTTGGTATTCATGGTAAAGGGTGGTTTGCCAGCTCTGGCGCCTTCGCGAAGCCGGTCTGATGTAATTTGGTGGTGGAAATGGGGCCGCGTGAGAAGGCGAGGGGGACTGGCAGCACGGCAGCTCGTGTCTGCACCTTGGGAGCTAGATAAGGCCGTGCAAGGCATGGTGGTGTGGTGGGTTATGTGGTAATGTGCCCGTTTGAAAATGCGGTACCCTCAGGCAACCCTGGCGAGTTGAAAGCCAGAAAGGATGTTGCCACCGTATAGCATGCCCCCAATGCGTGTCATTGCATGGCAGGGTGCTGGCTGAATGGAGGTAGCATAACAACGGGGCCTGGCCAGATATGTATCAAGGGCCAAGATTCGGGGATCCGTGGGGTGTGGGAGGCAACCTGAGCGAGAAGAACTTGTCTTATACCAAGCGTCCCACGAGACCAGGCACCGTCCGAGATCCATGTTTTTGGATCCCCTCAACGACTGGTGGACCTCGGGGCCAACGGAGTTGACTCCATCATCATCACCAGCCAGCAGCGTCAGAGCCCGCCAGGCTGCGGTGCAGTACCAAAGAGAAACATCGGCGGATCTTCATTTCAGTAGGAGACCGCCTGGCTTCCCCGGGTAGAGTGCATCATTGATGACAGCCTCCGTGCAAACCAGAGCAAGGCGATGACCACCCGGGTCGTCGAGCTACCGGGGCTGGAGCTCCTAGCCCGTGCCGCTCATTGCCGCTTCCAGAAGCATCGACCAGCATTGCGCGGCCGTGATTGGCCGATAGGTGTGGCGGCCTCGGGCTTGATGACCTCACGGCAGCGAGAGATGGTCGTGGAGAGGACAGGGGGAGGAGGCTTGGTGGTCGAGTTTGGCGGTGTTTGCCCCTGGGAAGAGTCAATTGAGCAGCCAGACAAACCACAGTCCGGTGGACCACTAGCCCGGCCAGAGAGACCAACCAACAATGGTTCGCTGTTGAAGAACCATGCTGGTAGGGATGGCGGTTGATCTTGACGTCAATTTCAACGTGCTGTTGCTTGATTGGGAGGTCGACCCCTGTGCGTGATCAAATGAGCTGTAATAGTGCACCGTCCGTCCATCTCACACTGTGCGTGCCCCTCGTCGTCGGTACAAAGACACAGTGTCAGCACCACTTGGCTCAACTGGGTATATGGACAAAACAAGTTATTGACCCCTGCACCTTGCTTGGTCTAGCCTCTATCCACAACCTAATTTATTTTCCGCTCTGTCCTGCCCGCCTGTCTCACTGCATCTTGTCCTGCCTGAGACATAGGCCGCATAAAAACGTGCAATTTCTCCATGGACAATGGTCTTCAGTGGGGATAAAATAATGAGTATGCTTCGTTTCTAGCGTTGCGAATAGAGATGATGGATTTACAGAAGCCGCCGCCACGATCCACTTCATGGCCCCGTCGTTGGATAAGCCTCCCAAGATCTTCATCGACTTCCCCAATGATTTCCCTAGGCGATGTGCCACACACCACGTTCGTATCCGTGCCCATGGCCCCTCGTGCCCTGCCATCTCGATGGCGTTCCCCTCACTTTGACATAACCATTGTGGTGTTGTGGCTCAGCCAACGGCGCCGTTGCCACAAGTTGCACCGTTTCTGTTGCTGTGGCGTATGGATTGGCACTTGTGGCGGTGCAAGAAACAAACAACACCAATCCTTGGAACTGGCTTGGAACGGCCGATCTTTTGATACCAATCTTCCATGTGCTGCTAGGACAAAGGCTAATCATCTAAAAATAAATCGTCCTCTAGTCGCGGGGACTCGATGGAGCCAGACACCGTCCTGCCGAGGCTGTCCCTCGCATGCTCTCGCCTCGGACGACAGCATGAAGCCGTCCTGAGCAAGGCGCAGTACAGGCAATCCTCAAACCATTACCAGACACTCCGCCACCCCAAAACAATCTTCCCAAATTGTTCAATGTTCCGACGCCAGTGAACAACCTCACCGTCCAAGCTCTGCTGCCCGCTGCGTCACCTTAGCCCTTCGCGCAAGGCTGCTGAACGGACGACAACGATGGCATCTGCTGTCAAACTTGTCATTCGTCCATGATATAGCAACCGGCTCGGCGGCCGTCGGTTTGAGCCCGCCTTCGTGCAACCTGAGGGGGAAGAAAGCAAAACGACGCTTTTGTATGCTTTTGGCTTGGCTGCCGCTGATTCGGTGTTTCACTGCCGTTTCATGCGCCACAAAACCGTGACCATGAGCTGTGAAACCCAGGGCCAATCTTGGCTCTTGTACGACGTGCAACATACGAGGTCACGACGTTGCAGCGCAGAGCGGACGGTTGGTGTTCCTCTTCAGCCGGAAGTAGACACCTTCGAGAAGGACCGACCTTCTAGGGCAATCCCGTCGCTATTCGAGCTTGCTCGCCTGGCTTGGCACACTGACGGTCGGCCAGCCTGGACAAGCCACCACGTCTAAGGCTCGCCTCGAACCGACTTGATGTTGTAGACCAGCCAAGGCCGGTTCGCCCTACGCTGTATCCTCAATGCTTCGCTTGCAATGCTCTTCCTAGCCATCTACCAACCAGTTCATCACCCTGTTTCTCACCTTCTCCGTAAAGCATGAAACGCTTCTTCATCATTATGCAACCCAACTGCCACCCCTCCACGATCGCCTAAAGCGCATCTATCACGTGCGAGTTTCCAGTAGTATCTCGAGGTTCTTGCGTAGATCTAGAAGATCTTCATGAGCACTGGCCCACTGCGCTCGCATCAGACCACAATCGCAAAGGGGGCCACTTCCCGCAGACCACTAGCCTTAATAATCCGCCGGCCTCATCTGTTTCTCTGCTGGCCCAGCCTGCTTCAGGTTGAAACATCTGGTCCTGAAGCCACTTCGAAGCCATCCCGAAAAAGGGCTGCTTGCGAGAAAACCCACGGCCAAGAGGCACACGACGAAGGCCTACCCCAGCCCCGTGGCGATACTCACATCATCAGATAGAACCATCTCGTCTTGCGCCCTGTCAGCCTACGAGTCTAATTCCAGAATGGGTAATTTCTTGCTTGGAACACTTCTGAGGAGGGTTTGCGAAGAATGGAGTATGCGAAGAGACTCACTATAAATATGGCCTCCAGATGCTCGAGTCAATGCTGTTGCTTCGAGCATCCATTCCTTCATATTTGGTTGGCATTTTCTACATCTTGACTCTTGTTGCTTCTTTCCACTTCTTTACTCTCATTCAAAACTAGCTAGCACGTCGAGGCTTGGTCCCATCAACATATACTCAAGTCCCAATCCGTTCCCTCAAAATCTTTCCTCCACCATGATCGGTCTCCTCACCATCGCTCTTGCGGCTCTTGCTGCTGCGAGCCCTATTGAAACCCGCCAAAACCGGGTTGGGTCCACGGCCAACGAATTCAAGGACGGAGGCTGCAAGCCCATCATCATGATCTTCGCTCGCGGCTCAACCGAGGTCGGCAACATGGGGACCGTTTGTGGTCCGCCTACCGCACAGGGTGTCAAGGCCAACTTTGGTGCCGACAACGTTGCCGTCCAGGGAGTCGACTATGGCGCACTACTCTCCACCAACTTTCTGCCGGGAGGAGCTGACCCGGCTGGCATTCGGGAAATGAAATCGCTCATTGCAACGGCGAACTCTGATTGCCCAGACTCGATGCTTGTCGTTGGTGGATACAGCCAGGGAGCTGCTCTCACTCACCGAGCCGTGGAGGATCTCCCTCAGGCTCAGAAGGACCAAATCGTCGCCGCCTTCACCTTTGGAGATACCCAGAACACGCAGGTAAGGCTTGGGCGTATCTAGACAATTCGAAATTTGGCACAGGCTAACCAATTTGACTTAGGATAATGGTCAAATTCCAAACTTTCCGCAGTCCAAAACCAACGTCATCTGCAATCCAGGAGATGCCGTCTGCGCGGGCACCCTCACCATCCTGGCACCACACCTGACTTATGGTACTCGTGCCGACGAGCAGGTTGACTTTATCACATCCGCACTGGAGTCTGCTGGCGCCCAAAGAGCTTAGAAAGTGCCAGGGGGACGTGGCGGTGGGTTGATATGGTACATGCTTCGATGACGCGGGAGAAAGTCTGGACTTTCGCACGTCAGCTAGCCTCCGGTAGGCTTGTTCTTTGGTTGGAGTATGGGACTTTATGGTTATTTCCTTTAATCTCAACGCAAGTCAAATCTGATTTCAGTCTGCCAATGCTGCTTGGCTAAAGCCGCGAGGTCTTCGTACATCCAATGCAATGTCTCGCCGTCTGTTGTAGGTGTTCAGTGCTTGGCGAATCCCTAATTCTCTGCCAATGAAGATGAGTGTGCTTTCGGCAGCCTGTTTCTGGTCTGAGGATGTTGCTGTTACAGAACAGATTGCAGTGAGAGGCCAGATAATTTTAATGGCATCGAAAACAACCTTCATATCCACTGGGCTGGACATTTTCATAGGTCCAAGCACCACAGGAACACTATCAAGAATGCCCTGAGCGGAATTTCGAATGATTTCCAGGCTGTAGTGCCATTGCAGCCTGAGCTGAGGGCGAAGAGCATCATTAGTGCTCTCGCAGTGTGTTAAAAAGTTGATCAGAAATTGAACAAGGTTATGGACGTTGATCAAAGTGGCCCAGTACATTGTGAGCATGTAACTGTCCACAGGCTTGGATTGTAAGTCGCTTCCGAGTGCGTTGTTGATGTCCCAAGCCGCGTCGGTGACTTCATGAATGAGATTATGATATCTTTCCACAGCGGCAATTGAGTCACGGCGAGTGATGATATCAAGTATATGGCTCTGGGCACGGGCTATTCGACTAATGAATTTAGCCACATAAAAGTTGACTTTTTCATTTTCGTTCAATGTTTGGTGAATAACATCGAGCCATTCGCTGGACTCCGGCGGCATTTCTGAATTCGTTACGAGAGCTTGGATTTGCTACAGGCGATTCAGTGTCGTGCCCAATGGTGCTGGATAGGAATACTAACGACGAGGTTGTAGGCAGGCCAAAACCCCTGCCGATCCAATGGCACATAAAATTGGCGTCGACCTCTCGATTTCAGGATGCTGTAGAGGCCACGTGTGTGCATGAGCCATGGGTTGTCAGGGCCAAAGTCCGTGAAAGAGCCCGCGAGCAGCTGTGCGGCTGGTAAGTCCTATACCACATCCTTGGCAGCAAGAGAGACAAATACTTCGTAGTTGGTCAACACCCATATGGTTGCCAGCACATCGTTGCGAAAAGGTCCTGTTGGGTCTTTCAACGCCGAATTTACAGAGCTCAACACCTTTCCCAGATATCCGCCTAACTCTTGCTCGGACTCCTGTCGAGATTGTCGTGACATGGAGGTAGGGTACTGAAGGTTCGTGATATAGGTTCTTGAGAACAGATGCGCAGCCCATATCAAGGGGCTATCGTCACGAACAAGACGATATGCACTCTGGAGAAACTCTAGAGCTGAGTATACATGCAGTACCATGGAAACAGAATTAGCTGTCCAATGTAAATTGATGGATTGCCCAAGGGGTAGATGATAGTCTGATGTCGATGACCTTGGACTGATTTGACTAGACGAGTCTCTGCCGGAAGCCTCTTCTCCGGGGCGCGGCTGCAAGGATCGCGCTCCATCCGACTCCGAAGATGTCGATAAGGGCGAGTGCAAATGAGTGCTGTCAGTGGTCCTGGATGCCTGAGGTAGAGCCCCATCGAGGGCGCGCTTTCGCTTGCCTTTCGCGCGGGATGTATCATCCCGGAAGATCAGATCCTGGGGAGCTCTGTAACCAGGACACTCGGCGCCATATTTGATGCAACGTTGGCACGCCGGGCGTCCTAAATCGCACTAAAGAAGCCGTCAGTCTCGCTCTAAGTTGTCGTGTGGGTTTGCTGGGTTGGCCGGCTATTGGGCTACATGGACGACTGGGGTTGGCTGCACCTTCACACGCCGGGAGCGACATAGGTGGCAGTCCTTGCTAGGCCTGCCCACGTTAGGCATGTCAAAGATAGGCAGTGATGGTCTTCTGAAGTTGGGGCCGCTGCGGTTGCGAGTCGGTGATGAAATGATAGCACGACAAATGTAAGCAGGCAAGCGCTACCTTCTTGAACTGGATGGATGCCTGTTCTTTAACTGGTGGAAGGAGCTGCGGTTGGGGGCTTACGTAACCTCCTTACGACAACGGTCCGTAAGCCTACGAGTACGACATTCTACATCAATAATCCCCCGTACCTAGCATTGGCCCATATTTGCAACACTCTTGCTCTATTTGAACGTCCGAATGCATGGTCGTTTTTTATTCTCCATGTCCATAATCACGAACCATTACCCTCGGCAGCAGATACAGACACAGACTCTACCAATCCAGATACCGTGTAGAGTCACCTGTTGGATTGGGTTAGAACTAGGCAAAGGTCAAGATAAGAAGAGCGCGAACCCTGTACCGCACTCATACACAGCCCGTCTCTACCTCGAAACCTCCCCAACGATTGATCCACAGATTGCCCAATTGGGCCACCTGCCCGGCTCTTACTGGCTGGGGTTGTCAACCCCCCCACTTTCCACGAGCTCTGCGAGGGACTGATGGAGGAATGGCCTGGACGTACGGAGTGGAGAGACAGCTTCCTCCTCTTGAACTTCTCGATATATCCTAGGTATTTAGGCATGCTATGCAGATTTAGCTACATTCACGCAATCAGAATATAAACGCACAGCACTCTGATCCGGGCAAATACCAAGTTTGACGTTCTCGGCCCAAAATATAAATTCTCATTCTGACCTTCCCAAAAATTCATCCTGATTGCAATGACATATGTGCATATCCTTGACCTATCTCCTCCAAACGCCTCCCATGCCTCCATCGGCGCCCCTAAATCAAAGAAATCATAGTTGTATACAATGCAATTCCTCTCATAAGGAATGTAGAAATGCCAGTGTGTACCGTAGAGCAAAAATTTGTGTGTACATTACTCAATGTCATCAAGCACCGAATATAGTGGACCTCATATGAAAGGGTGCCTGACCATCACAGCCGTTGCTCCGGTGGGGGACCAGGTTGCAAGAAGTAGATGGGGAGTCGGCTGCTCCCGTGATAATGGCATGGTGGAGATACTGCCATGTTGGTCCATCCAACTAGCCTGCCAGCTTGCGGAACCCTTCCACGGCAAGGAGTGGTACCTCCACCTCGCTGAGACCAAGAACACCCTCGTCACGGCGGCGCTCAAGGAAGTTGTTGTATTCGAACACAACGGCGCCCCATTCCGCCAATGATCGTCCTGTGTAAATAGCATTCTGCGCAAATATCCCAACAGGCCGGCTGGGTTTTGTTACAGCCTCCACTGCCCGCTCCTGAACCGGAGTGGCATTGAGAGGGCTCGCCTTCACTTGGCTGTCCGCTTCCAGGCTGAAAAATTCCTTGTTCATGTCGGCCGACAGGCTGTCTCGATGTCCATCATTTTCGAGACTGATCCTAGGAGGTCGAGGCGATACTTTGACAGGAGAGTGAAGTGGGCTCGCGTTTCGCGCACCCTGCACCAAGCCCGTACGCGAGCTCCCGGAAAAAGTCCGAGTAGGAGAAGGTATGCTAGGCGAGGGTGGAGGGCCGCTATCACTGCGAGTTCTTAAACGAACCCGTGCCTGGGCAGGTGCAGGCAGAACTGGCCGTGTAAGAATACGATTGCGGCTCGGTACCGGTGGTTGCTGCCATGCCAAGATAAACTTGAATATAGAATCCGGTTCCTCGATCTCGGGCGAGGCGTCAAAGGTGCTCGATTCAGGCGAAGTAGGTGGCAGCTGCTTAGGAGGAGGTGGTGGTGGCGCTGCGCCGTCATGGATTCGAGAATTGTTAGCCATCCGGCCAGCGGCAAGGAAGTCGTCTTCCCAAGAGGGTCTTCGTGCAAGACCTGAAGAAGGCGCCTCGGCGGTATCCACGTTCCCAGCAGATCCTAGTGAAAACACCTTGTCAATAATCGACCATCGCTTCTTCGCTTCGCTTCGTGGCCCGTCGGCGTCGCGTATCGTCATGCTCGCAGGAAGCTTATCGCTACTTTTTGGCCGAGCAAAAGAGTCGAACCCAACGAGGAATCCCGGCTGTGGTTCGTACAAGTGCTGGCGGATGATCACGAATTTCTTATTCGGCGTGGGGAGCGTGGGACATGTGGAGGGCGGTGGTCGTCCGTTCTTCTCGGCATCGTCCTTCATGTATAGGTAATGAGCCCACGCAGTTCGCAACCTATCGGAAGCGGCAAAGAATATCTCCCTAAAACCAAGGTCAGAATTACGTGCGTATTCGTGGCATTTTTATCGACTTACGCATCAACAGCAATCGGTTTGCCTTCGTCCCGGCAAATTCTCCAACACAAGAGACGATGGTAGTAGGCTCGGACCATGGGGCACCAATGATTGAAGTAAGTGTTGAAGGTTGCGTCGGAAATGAGCCAGTCCAGGCAAATCGCCTTCTTCCTTTGCGGATCCCGGACGATCGTGTCCCAGATAGAAAAGATGAAGGAAAGCGTTCTAATTTCTGACATGGTGTTAAAAGAAGCCATGATCTTCTTCCAGACTTCAACCCAGAAAGTCCAGTTGATGTAACTCTCGGACACTTTGCCATTCTCGAACTCGCCATATGTCGTCAGGACCTCTTCCAGAAAGTCACAAAGAGTGAAACAAGCAGAACTGTCGAATTGAGAGATCTTCCGTGTCGCAGCCTCCAACATGGAGGTAAAAGCTCCAGCAAAAGTGCACTTCGCACCAGAAAAATCAGGTGAATCATCCGAAAGAAAGTCTTTCAACAAGGCAATCAGCCTGCTCTCCGAAGTCCTCTGGTTCATGTCTGACACGGGGAGAGGTAGCATGGCTGAGGCATCTGCAACATAGGAGGAATCCATCGGGCCTCCAAAAGGGCCCCTGGGGGCATTCTGGCGATGCAGCGACGTATCCATGATCGAGAGGAGTTGCGCCTGAACAAGAACGAAGCCTGGGCACGCTGCCTTCTGAGCGAGTGACAGGTCTGGTGGCATGAACTGATCTGCCAGCACATGGTAGTACTTGCAAAAGATGAAGAACAAGTCCGTACCATGACCTTTCCAGCGAGAAACCCATGGTCCCGTCCAGGGTACCCTAGCTATGAGCATTGACATGGGAGGCACGACCTTGATCGTCTCCCACATTGATTTTGGCGAGGACCACTGAAGGCCCGCCATGGCGGGTGGAAACAGAGCAGCTAGATCCTGACTGTGGGTAGTCTTCTTCCGAGGAAGCCCAAGCTCGTCCGAAGTACGTCGAATCAGTTCCGGTGTCAGCCCCCAAAGCCTGACTGCCACATCCGCAACACCTGGTGCAAAGAAGAATGCGTAGGCGAAAGTCTTTCCGGCCAAGTTGACTAGGTCCAGAGGCGCTGCGCGTAAAGATAACTTTTCTATTACGAAGACGATCTGCCGCATCAGATTGGCAAGAAACATGGTCCTGATGTTATGCTCGGCAGATTCAGCAAGAAAGTCTAACTGGCCCGAGCTGATTGTCGATCCTGAAGTGTCTGTCCAAGATCTTGGTCGCGCGGCGTTTCGATGTGGGCGTTCGGTAAGTGGCAAAAGGCAAGTTGAGGTCTGGCGCCATTCGGGTCGCATCATGATTATGGCAATAGTTTCGAGAAGAACCGAGCGATCCGCACTCGATACAGCACTTGCCCCTTGGCTGTCGAGCATATCAAGTGCCACATTCCACCACTTGTTTAGTATTGTGGCTCGACGATCCACGTCTTCGGGACTCAGGACCTTGACCGAACCATGAAACATTGTCGCCTTCAAGAACGGGAGAAGTGTGGACTGAAACTGCTGCATGCGCTGCGGTATCTGCTTAACAAGGAAAAGTTTGAACTCAAGCTCTAGCGTCTTGAAAGAGGACCACAATACATCTCGAACGTGCGTGGGCAAGTCCCCCGACGAGTCGTCCGTGGTGGCAGCGTTGCTCTCGCATGATGCTGACTGCGAAGTGGTGGTGTCGGTGCTGTCTGTGGCAGGAGGCGCTGTACTGGTCGTTGACGATGCACAGCTGTTGTCGGATTGGGCGTGGGAAGGGTCATTCATATTAGTGGAGTCAACGGGCTTGTTTTCTCTCAGTTTGGAGAAATAGCTGCTGGCTCGAGTGAGGGCGCCCGGCGTTGTCTTTGGTGAATCAACATCTCTTTTCGAAACTGGGCGGTCGGCTGGCCGATCGGATCGAATCCGTGTTCGGTTTGACTTTCTCGAGACGCCGTCTGCCCCATCCGCCGCCACGTTTTTTGGGCCAGGCGCCAATCGGCCCCTGGGCGAAGGCGAACGCGAAGACGAGATCCATGAGCGTTTGGCAAAGCTTGCAAAAGATTCAGCTACTGCGGGAACGGATTCAACCGGCTTCGCATTCTGCGTCTTGGAAGCTGTTTCCAATTGATCACTTCGCGGAAGTGGTGCAATAGGGCGTTTCGGAGAGACCTCGATGGAACTTTCTCGGGCTGTTTTCGAAGGTGGAAACCACGAGCGTGGTCGTTCTATGAATGAGCTCGTTCTAGAGCGAGCAAGCGAAAGCCTAGAGCGCGCCTTGGGCGGGCGTTCGATCTCTGCCGCGTTAGAGGCAGCAGCTGCTCCGGCATTAGATAACAGGGATATGTCGAGCTCGAAATCGTCATTGAAAGACGGCAGGTCGAAGCCGGACACGCTTGAGGCTTCTTGCTGCGGCGAAGATGACCCCGAGCGAGCCGTTAGGAGATCGGAAGTCGAGTGGGATCGAGGAAAGGCGGCGGGAGGTGGTGTCACGGCCGTAGCCATGATCATCGTAGAGCTGCTCATGGCATGGCCAAGCTACCCAAGGGACGAGTGCCCAGAGCAGAAGCCCCCCGCGGATACCGACCGGTTAAGATGGGAATGCTCCTTCAACCCAACATCCCGGTACGGAGTACCCGTTCTAGCCGACAGAGGTAAGACAAGGTAGAAGCCGATGGTTGTCCTCCCAGAGCGGGAACAAGGTGAATATGGCTGGGAGAGGTAGGTGGAGGAAAAGAGAAAGAGGTTGAAAGAGTAAGACTACCAGGTGGTTTGGAGCTGCTGAGGGTAGGGAAGGAGGTGATGGGATGCAGTTTCAGACTTCCGCGATTGGCAAGGTGGAAGCGAACGCAGCCGCTAGGGTGTGCGGGAAGTGCGTCAAGGACTCAGGAAAATCGGTAGGAACGGCTCAACCTCCGCTCCTTGCCAGATCGCCACGGACAAGACAATTGGGGCTTGTGGAGTGGTACAAAACTACAGAATGACATAGAGGCTTGGCCAAAGGGCCGGGTCAGTTCGGTTTAGTTAAGGGGGGAGAAGTACAGGATACAGGCGCATTGTCCCATTTCTTCCTTTGCGTACGAAGCACTTGCATCAATCACTGCATCAGACAAGAAAAGGTGTTCGCAAGGACCATGTGCAGCTGAGGATTACGTCGTTCCAATAAACTCGGAGATGAAGGCATGTGGCGCACGTTGACAGGGAGACGAGTCAGGCAAAGATGAGCAGGAGACAATGTGATGCGCCCAGTGCAAGCAGTATTTGCACTCTGCATTGAATAAATTCATTTGACACCTACGTGTTCGAAGATCGCAAGCTTCAGGCGTCCGACCCTAGGAAAGGGGAACACTGCAGGCAGGGTCGGCACAAGGAGAATGGAATGGGATTCATTGCTTTTGGCTGTGGCTGCAGATGGGACTTTGCATAGCCTCAGCTGCATTTACCGTCTGATGGTTGCATAGAATTGTGGGGGTTCCTTGGCCGTCGACGGGTAAGAAAAACCGTCCGCGGTGGAACTTGGAATGGAAGTCGCAGTCTACATTCACCCTCTCCCAAACCTCAAGGGCTTGGGCTTGAGCCTAGGACCTGCAATGGAGCCACGAGCGTATCCGTACGTCACATCGACAATGAGAGACATTTTTGGCCATAACATGCACCAAAAGATGATGTCTTTGCCGCAGAGCTACTATTCGTATTCGCCCAGCAGATGTCTGCATTAAGTAGGGCAGTGCCCGTATTAGACATGCATGCAGCGACAATGGGATGGATGATGAACATAGGTTTTGCCGCTCTGCTGTCTTGGACGTGGACTAAGCGCCAGCATGGCTCAACTATTCGGTTGTGTGGCAGCTCCAACCAACAATCAATGGGCGCACGCCTTGGTCGCATCCACGGCGAGTCTCGCGGTGGTTCCATACGCCAACCTTGAGCTGCTCATCATCATGAACAATTGCGTTTTCGCCAAGTGTACTTTATCATGGCTTTCCCGAGGTATGGACCCGGCCGTTTGCAGCTTCATGAGCACGAAAGCTGAAGTTAGGGCGGCTGACCAGACGTCTTGGCACAGGTCCCCTTATTTCGTGTAGCCCCTGGAATTGCTCGCCTGGTTAATTCTCCTGGGGGCTAGGGCCTTCTTCCTGTAGATTGTGTGTGTCTATCCTCAGTATGGCAAAGCGCATCGTCTGATTTTCTATGTCCCTGCATGGCATCATTTTATTGAAGGGGCTGGTCATCCGCAACTAGGAGTGGCTGAAGTTTCATGAGCCGACCTCGCTGTATTTTACACAAACCTTTGTCCAAGCCAAAAGCTGACTACTTGCCATTCATATTAACGAACAATGTTATTCGTCGACGTCATGTGACTATCGAGGTGATGCATAAGGAAGCCTCATTTCCCCTCAGCTGCCTTGGTAGTTGACGGTGCGATCTGAGTCAGCCGCGGAAGCGTCAGGCCATTGCGTTGGTTGGTTCAGCGACGCCATAGAGCGTAAAATTCATGCAAACAGCATTCCTTCTTCTTTCGTTCAGTTGCTTTGCCTACCTATCGAAGCTCTGTCACGATAACCGTACTCCACGACGGCTCAAGCGTACGTAGTGATAGCCTGGGTGTAACTTCTTGGTGATTAATCCAACTTATGATCTCTCGGTGCAGCCCGCACCAGCGTTTGCCGCATGACGAGGCTGAAGATCAGGCATCCCAAAAGTCACAATGCGAGTATATATCCATGACTTCATGCACCAGAGCCTTTGGAGGCGAAGGAGAGCAGCGGTGTTTGGTAATGTCATGGAGGCATCATTCTCGGCACGTTGAAAAACATCCTTCAGCGAATTGAGCACAGAAAAAGCTCACTGCTGTACACACATATGCCGTACAACTAGACCCATCCAGCCATGGTCAACACCAGACCCAGTGAGGGGTAAGATAACTCGTCTCGAAGCCCAGCATTTTTCCAAATGCGAAGTATGGAACAAGGACACCGGGTCCGGGTCCGGCATGCAGCGTCCATCAGGTCGAGGCAATCTCCTAACAAAGGATTTGGCCGACGATCGTCGTTGTGGTGCGAGTTACACGTGGTGATGACCTATGGCAGCAACTGGGGCAAGTTGTGAAGTTTTTAAGAAGGAAAGAATTTTGCGGTGGAGAAAGTTATCTTATGCTGATCGGCTTGTGACCTGACGAACCGGCGTTGACCCGACCAAGCTAAGGCCTAATGAAATTACCTCCTACTGCACCCCCCCCGTCATCGATTCTTAGTCAGCGGCCATGTAGCCCCAAATTCGGCTGTTTCGAAACTCCTAGTGAGGCTAGCAACCCCACTGTGATGCTGTAGGACCTTCTGAAGCTGTCCGGATTTGATCCAAGTTGGATCGGAGCTCCCCAACGTGCAGTTATGTACAGCGAAGTCGCCCGTCTCCATTCCAAAAAAGGCATTGCAACATAAATCAGAGAAACACGTTCAGATCATGGAACACCTATCGCTTACGAGTTGTTACTCCGCCGTTGCCCTTGGTATCTGATTGCGGTATTCGTATCTGTGCAAGCATCGGTAGAGACGGCTCATAGAGCTTGGCGTTGCAAGTAACAGCCAATAGAAAATCAACAACATTCACGACGCCAAAGCAAATGACGTCGGTCATGGTAGCCTCTGATGTCGCCCAGGATTATGGTACTTCCTCTGGAAAGAGGCCGCTGCCATAGGAACCGCCTGTAGGATGCAGTGGTCGACGAACTGGTGCGAC
>KL660698.1:228904-240910 GCA_000732775.1 Stachybotrys chlorohalonatus IBT 40285 | reverse complement strand
CTTTTACGTAGCACGACCCTTTCGTTGTGTACTGTGCCATGTTCAAGATTGGGTGCTAGTTTGCCAGCGAATGGAAACATCCAAAGTCAAGGCAATGCGCGTATCTGCCTTCATCGCAAATGCGCATCATCAACTCAAAAGGCGGAACATCAAATGTGTACAGAATTAGCCAAGATCCGCCAGGGTCTTGGGTATCGTATCCACCAAGCTTGCATTCACATGACTACCTAAAGCAGGTAGTTATCCGTATATTTTGTGTTTCCACAGCAGTCTACTGCTGCACAATGATCCGCACATACGGATCGAGACATGGCATGCATGCTGTTGTCCGAAACACGGCCGTACGCGTGAGGCACAGGTTCCTAAGAATGGATTGTACGGGTGCTCGAGAGGCCTCATTTCCCTCTTCTTTTTTTTTTCTTCTCCTCCTTGCTCAGCTTGGCGTTTCTACTCTGGTAATAGGCAATCAACCCTGCTAGCAACCCAACCACGGGGGCCAAGCAGCCAAGCTCTTGTGGCCACGGCGGCGTAGACCATGTTGTAAGTTGGCACTACTACAGACAGCCTGGAATTAGCGGGTGAAGTTGTCTTTTGAGTGATACCAAGCCGCACGATCCTTGCCAGAAGCAGGCAAAGCTGGCGCAGTCGACGCTGGATTCAGCTGCCTCGCGTTGCCTTGGATTACCTGTAGGTGAGCAGCAGCCTGGCTCTGCTCCTTCCCGCCTCGCCCCCATTATCTTCGTCTTTGCTCAATCCGGGACACGTTGACTGCACCCTCCCCGTCTGTTTGCCGAGAGAGAGTCGAATGACTGTCGTCTGAGCTTCTGGGAGCCAACTCCCTTGTTTACCGCATCCTTGCGCCCGCCGCTGCCACTACAATCCATCTTCCCAAGGGCTCCTTTTGTGTACGGACAGCCCAGCTGACAACGGCTCCCAACTGCCGCCCAGTACCCACGTAGAACTAGGCTGTAAGCTCATTTCCTGTTTTCCCTCTGTATATTTGCGGGTTGTCTGACTTCCTCTTCACAGCTCCCATCCTAGTCCTGTACGCTAGCAGCTCCCACGATTACCCTATCCAGATGGCCTCGTACAACGAAGAGATCGAGCGGCCACGTACCGGCGAGCCGAACCCGTACGCGTCCCAGAACAAGTGGCGGCATCAAGAATCTACTGCTTACGCGCGCTACGCCGGGTCGCATTCCCAAGCGCAACCCCAGGCGCGAGACCCGGTGGCCAATTCCGACACAGGCGACCTAGCCAACTTTCTTAACAAGACGCGGATTGAACCCCCGGACGACCGCGACGACCGCTCGGCTCGAGGCAACTTTCAACCCATTACCATTGCTGCTGGGCACTCGGACGAGCATGAATTTTCATACATGCAACCCACGGATGGCCGTGGCGAGGCCAACGATGGCAAGGAGATTGTCTGCGGGCCCTTGCTAAACTATCGTCGCATGGACGACCGTTACTGGTACGGAAGTGTGCTGGTTGTCATCAAGGGTGGCGGCATGGGCGTGCTTTATCAACCATCCCTCATCCTTCGACGCGTTGGCCAAGCAGGGCCTCCGGCTTCGGGCGAAGCCAACGGGACAGCCAATGGCCATTCCGACCAAGGCAGTCGCATTGAATCGCATCGACTCTACTCGGATCCCAGAAACACGTTTTGGGCCTTCGATATCACCGTTCCTATCGAGGCTCAAGAAATCAAGTACGAATACAGTTTGCCCGATATGCGCTACTCGTCAGAGCACAAGCCTCGCGTCAACACCTTTTACATCCCCGCCGCAGACGAGTCTATGCGTATCATGTTTCATTCTTGCAACGGGTTCAGCGTTGGAACTGACGAGGACGCTTGGAGCGGTGCGGCGTTGTGGAACGATGTGATCCGAAAGCATTCCGAGGTACCTTTCCATGTCATGGTCGGCGGTGGTGATCAGATCTACAACGATGGCATCAGGGTTAATGGGCCGCTGCGCGAATGGACGGCTATCCAGAATCCTAGGAAACGACGTGAATACCCTTTCCCTGAGAAGTTGCGCGCCGAATGCGACGATTACTATCTGAAGAACTATATCCGCTGGTACAATACGGATCCCTTTGCTGGCGCCAATGGACAGATTGCGCAATTGAACATTTGGGACGACCATGATGCAAGTTTCATTGGCCGCAATCGAGAGGGTCCTGCTTACACAGACGACAGATCATCGATGGGTTTGGCTCATATGTGGATGGCTTTATGCGATGCGATGTCTTCCGCGGCATTGGCGGCACTGCCCACAAGTATTATATGCTTTTCCAACATCATCTACCGCCGCCTCCTTCGACTTACACTTCTGGTAAGGCCAGTACTCAAGCGAAGCAGATTCTCTGAACTGATTGCAAATAGACACTGCTGCACTTACAACAGCGACGCAAGGCCCTGACCCTAATCAGCTCATGGACACTTATGTTGCGCCCCCTCGATCTGATCCAGGCTACATTCTTGGTCACAAGCCAGGTCCATATGTGGCTGAGCACTCGGTCAACATATATGCTCGACTTGGTGCTCGAATGGCCCTAGCGGGCATTGATGCCAGGACAGAGGTTGGTATCTTTCCTTGCCCCCCCCCCCTTTTCCTTCGCTGAAGCCGGGCTAATTTGGCGACGTAGCGTACGAGGCATCAGGTCAATTACCCGGAAACCTATGACCTTATCTTCAACAGGCTGCACGACGAACTCAACGCTGCTGCTAGCGTTGGCCGTCCTATCAAGCACTTGATCCTACTTTTGGGCATACCAATTGCCTATCCAGTAAGAGCTCTCTCCAATATGAAACGAAGGAGTCGATGGCTAATCAAGTTGTAGCGTCTTACCTGGTTGGAGAACGTTTTGCGCAGTCCTTTCATGGGACCAGTCAAGTTCCTGAACCGTCGCTTCGGCGTAGGTGGAGGATTCTTCAACCATTTCGATGGGAGTGTGGATCTTCTTGATGACCTGGATGATCATTACACAGCAAAGACGCACAAGCCTGAAAGGCAAGATCTTATTGTCCGGTTGCAAGAGCTATCGGCTCGTTTCTCCGTGCGAGTGACCATCCTAGGAGGCGATGTGCATTTGGCTGCATTGGGCCGCTTCTACTCGAACCCGAAGCTCCAAATACCAGCTGAGCACGACGCCCGGTATATGGCCAACGTCATCTCCTCGGCCATTGTGAACAAGCCACCCCCGGCCGCAGTGGCCAACCTTCTCGCAAGGAGAAACAAGATTCATCACTTGAACCACGACACAGATGAGACCCTCTTGGATTTATTTGAAAAGGATCCTGGTGACTCGAACAAGACAGCTAATTTCAACAACTGCACCATGCCCAGTCGAAACTTCGCCATGATTACCGAGAACTCACCCAACAACCCCGCCCTGAACGGGACCACCCACGCCGAGGCGGATGTTGAAACCCGCTCCTTCAACGGCAACGATGGACACAGCCAGCTACATCGAGGGGAGGTCAAGGTTGGCACAATGCACAAGGCAGCCACTATCGGGGGCCACGGCCGCGGCAACGACGGTAGCCTTGACATTTGCATCAATGTGGAGATTGATCAACATGATAGACAGGGTCGTACCGAAGGCTACGGTATGACGGTTCCAACGCTGGATTACCGAAAACATGAGAGCCCGGCCCATGAGGCGCGGTCGGTCGAGGAGCACGTGGCGCAGGAGTAGCATGGTGAAGATGTGCAGTTGAACGGTTGCGTTTGAGCTTGCTTGCGGCAAGATGGCGCGGTACAGCAGCGGTTTTTCGTCAGCGTTATAGTCTATGGACTGCTTCATCAAGCACATGGTTAGACGAGGTTGGGTATTTAAATAAGGAGATAGAGCCTTGTGTCACGTGTATTTAAGTAATACGTGAAGTTTCTTCTCGAGATACCAGCCCACAATGTATTTTAGGACATTCATATCATTCAGCAAAAGAAACCGGTCGTCCTCTGGTTCCACCTTGCAATACGTTATCCCAGAGGCTGCACCTGATGGTTGGCTATCTCATCTGGCCGAACGATAAAGGTTGCTGCTATAGCAAAGATCTAACTAGCATAAACCCAATTCCACTTATGAAGATCCATGGTGACGATGGGGAAGGTTTCAAGGATTGTCGCGGATAGCTTCGGCTTGTTTTTATCTGCCCGATACTCGGGACTCCTACCCATGGCCTAGCGAGCCAGGAACGTGGTCCAGGCTGGGGCAACCATGCACTGGCACGCTGCGATAAGGCCGGTGAGCCGATGTCGGATTACCGATGGCATGGCGCCAGCACCCCGCCATAGCTCCACTGCCAATCGCAAGCCCGAGGATATCCGCCTGAAGCTATCTGAAGCACTGAAAGCAGAGGCTTCTCTGGCAAGAGGATTACTTCAATATCCAGATATAAAGCCATTGGAATCTCATCGCAACATATTTCAAATCCACAGTTTCTTGTCGTTGGCACAGCTTGATACGATGCAGAAGACGATGCTGAAGAGAGCAGGTTGCCAGACGCTGCGCGGGGTTCGCGTGTCTCCGCAGCACAAGACCTTGGCCACTCTGGCGACATTCAGGACGCCCAAGGTGGCCAATGAGCCAAACGTGAGTAAAGCGAGACGATCAATCTGAACTGTGAGCATCTGAACTGATTCTCTCCTTCTTCTCTCGCGGGTATTAGCAACACTATGCCAAAGGAAGCAAAGAACGCGAGGGCCTATCAGCAGCGCTCAGAAACCTGCAGAGCACACTGCCTGTTGAGGTGCCAGTCGTCATCGGCGGCAAGGAGGTACGCTACAAGACATCTCATCGGCAATTGAACCAATATCCTAATTCGAGGCAAGATCAAAACATCTTCCGTCTCTCAGCAGCGCAACCCCTCCGACCATGCCTCAACCGTGGCCTCTTATCACACCGCGACCGTGTCCGACGTCTCTCAGGCGATCGATGCGGCTCTGGCCGCGAAGCCAGCGTGGGAGGCCATGCCCTTTACCGAACGCGCCGCCGTGTTCCTACGGGCAGCCGATCTGATTGCCACCAAGTACCGCTACGACATCATGGCCGCGACGATGCTGGGACAGGGCAAGAATGCGTGGCAGGCGGAGATTGACGCCGCCGCCGAGCTGGCAGACTTCTTCCGCTTCAACGTGCACTACGCCGAGCAGCTCTACTCGCAGCAGCCCGAGCACCACGCCGCGGGTGTTTGGAACCGCCTCGAGTACCGTCCTCTGGAAGGGTTTGTGTACGCCGTCAGTCCATTCAACTTCACGGCCATCGGAGGTAACCTGGTCGGCGCACCCGCGTTGATGGGCAACGTGGTGGTCTGGAAGCCGAGTGACTCTGCGGTGGCGTCGAATTATTTGATTTACAAGATCTTGCTCGAGGCGGGGCTACCAAAGAACGTGATTCAATTCGTGCCAGGAAACCCGGAAGAGGTGACCAGGGTCGTGCTAGGCCATAAGGAATTTGCTGCTTTGCATTACACGGGCAGCACGGCGGTCTTCCGGAAGCTATACGGTGCAATTGGTCAGGGAGTGGCGGAGGGACGGTACAAGTCGTACCCTAGAATCGTAGGTGAGACCGGCGGCAAGAACTTCCACCTGATTCACCCCTCTGCGGATATCGACAATGCCGTGTTGCATACAGTCCGTGGCGCCTTCGAGTATCAGGGGCAGAAGTGCAGTGCTACATCGCGACTCTACGTGCCCAAATCGGTGTGGCCTCAGTTCAAGGAGAAGCTTGTGGCAGAGGTGCAGAAGCTGTCTGTCGGCGAGCCTACCGACCACAGCCACTTCGTGGGGCCCGTAATCCACGAGGCGTCTTTCAAGAAGCTGTCTGGCGCCATTGACGAGGCCAAAAACGATAGCGAATTGGAGCTGGTGGTGGGCGGCAGCTACGACTCGTCCAAGGGCTACTTTGTCCAGCCTACCGTGTACCAGACGAGCAACCCGTCGCACAAGTTCCTCTCAACCGAGTTCTTCGGCCCCATGCTGACGGCCTACGTGTACGACGACGCCGCGCCAGAAGCCTTTGCCAAGGCGTGCTCGCTGGTGGACTCGACCTCGGAGTACGGGCTGACGGGGTCCGTGTTCGCGACGGACCGGGAGGCGGTGGTGTTCGCCGAGGACAGGCTGCGCAATGCGGCGGGCAACTTCTACATCAACTGCAAGAGCACGGGTGCCGTGGTGGGCCAGCAGCCGTTTGGCGGGGCGCGGGCCAGCGGGACGGACGACAAGGCCGGCAGCTCGAACCTGCTGGTGCGGTTCGTGAACATGCGGTCCATCAAAGAGGAGTTTACGCAGACATCCCAGGTGCTGTATCCCAGCAACGAGGTTTGAACGCCAAGGGGCTGGTGATGAGGGCGGGGTGAGTCATGGCAAGAAAGAGCTTCTGTCATGGCGTTGATGTGTGTGGGCAGTGTTGAGCTTGTTTTCTTTGCATCTGATAGGCGATAGGCATCCATGTGAATTCGAAAATCTCTACATGACCGACGTCAGATGAAAAACAATGGAATTATGCTGGTGATATGGGACGATTATCCAATGGGTAGATCTTATGACTTTGCTGTATGCCTAAAAACTGAAGCAAGGTATCTGCCAATGGCACGCACTACCCTGTACACCACCATCACCGTAGCCAACGCGGGAAGTTACGAGTCAGGTATATTACAAACGATGGCACAGGTCTAGGACCGAGATCCTTCTCTGATTTATCCTATGGTTCGGTTCGACATGCATTGGCACTAGTTTCGCGTTGACAAGGGCCTGAAGATCCAACGTGAGTCTGTGACATGTCGAAGCATCCGTCATGGAACCAGCCCGATGGACCTCGCAGGCTGGCTGACGGGCAGCCGAGAACAACCCCGTGGACGAGAACCAGGAGTTTATGTGCAGGTTGCTAAACTCCGCTCGAGGCTGCGCGTGGTGCGTGGTTCAGCCCGGCTGGGCTCTCTTCAGCTCCAACTAAACCTCGTCACTGCTCGCTACTCCACTGTTGGTGTCTCACCGAGATGATACGAGAAGCCCAGCCTTTCGACCACGGGGTGCATAACCCAGGCTGCTCCAACGCCGGCTGTTGGAACGCTCGAACAGCGGGCGCACAGATCCACCAAGGCCGACCATGCAGGTCCTCGTCGCTTTGCCTCAGGATGTGGAAATGGGCAAGTTCGACGGTGAGGAAGGAGGTGCTCCTCATGGGCACACAAGAGCAGCAGGTGATGATCCGCCACTGGGGGGGGGATACGGTGGCTCGCTCGTACCGTAGCCCACCCGGCGTTGCACTAAGGCCTCTTCAAGCTGCGATTGTCGTTGCGAGGGTCAGAACCTCGCCTTCAGATGCTGGATGCCTGGCTGGGCCGGTCCCCTCCCTCGTTGTCGAGAACAAAAAAAAAAAAGGGCGCCCGTCTGGCTCCCCCCCGGACCCCTAAGGCAACGCCGCACGCGACCACATGGGCTGTCTGCGAGCTCTGATTGGCCGGGCTGGGGCAGAGCACGCGACCATTTTCTCGATGATGCTTGGTCAATTGGGCATTATCTTGCGACAACTCCCCCTTCGGCGACACCATGTGCTGCCGGCGCTGCGCTTCCAATGGGTGGTCGTGGCCCTGAGGGAGGGAGGGAGGGGGGACACCGTCTTCTCGGTTCGCTTGCGCTCTTAACTCTTTTCTGGTAGTATCACGGCACCGAGCAACTGACTGGCCCGGCGGCTGCTTGCTGTCTTATCCGCTTCGGTCATGGCATCTCCTCTTGTAATCTGTGGCGCGGCGGCCGACGAATCCTCCATTTGACGAGGACGGAGCCTCAGCCTGCCCCGTCTTCCTTCTCTCTGCTGAGCCCGGTCCTCGTATATTGGTTCCCTGTCGCTACTCGAGCCTCCTTCTCTTCCCGTCCTCTCCTGCTCCGTCCTTGATCTTCCTTTCTCTCTCATCGTGATACCCACCCCGTTCTGTTACCCGTTTTCCCTACCTGGCTTGAGAGAACAATACCTGGCTGCGCTGTCAACTCAGACAACCTTCCTGCTGTTTCAACTGGCGATCTGGTCTCAGTGCTTTTGATCCGTATCCTGCACCAACCGACGAGGTTTCTCACGCTTTCTGCATTCCTTGTTGCGCAAGCCACCGGCATCGACACCACGCCGCCACCCAATCGCCATGAGCTCGCTTCCTTGACCTTTCTCGACATCTCACCCTGGGTTGTTTGGTGTAACTGGCTTGACCTTTCCAACGGGTACACCTCGCACAAACCCATCGTCGATTACGTCTGTGTGTATAGGTCACATCAGC
Source organism: Stachybotrys chlorohalonatus IBT 40285 (assembly GCA_000732775.1). Classification (NCBI taxonomy): domain Eukaryota; kingdom Fungi; phylum Ascomycota; class Sordariomycetes; order Hypocreales; family Stachybotryaceae; genus Stachybotrys; species Stachybotrys chlorohalonatus. The sequence continues at coordinate 232,632 of KL660698.1, read as the reverse complement.
ACATCTCACAACATTACGCCAAACTCGTACTCCAAGTCCAAGATTATCGACGACACTTTTCTTCGAGTTTCAACTGTGGTTCCATCTCCTGGTCATTCCCGTTGAGAATCTACAAAAACCCGGCCCCATGCCTTATCCAGGTCTCCCGCCCACCCCGGGCTCGTCGTCCGATATCAAGGGTCTCGACGGTGCTCAGCATCTATCATCACTCCATTTGGCCTTTGAACTTCCACCTCCGGCCCTCCACGATGCGGCTCACACCTCTTCCGCCGACTCCAGAACATCTCCGTCGGAAAACGCGGCGTCCATGGACATTTCACCCAAGAACATGTATCCAATGCAAGCTGCCGAGACCGTCAAGGCACGCAGGCGATCCTCGGCCGCCGCCAAGGATACAAAGGAGAATGCATTTGCCTTACCTCCACCACCGACGCGGTCAAGAAAGATTATTCAGATGAAGCCTCGCCCACAGGACGAACCTACACCCGCGACCGCGCCCAGCAAAGCTGCTAGCAAGGCGACAGCGGCTGCGGCTAAAGCCAACAGTGCCGCCGGGCCTGCTACTACGACGGCGGCTGGCAAGAAAAAACAGCCGAGTGCAACCAGCGCCGCTGGCCGGAAGATCGCAAGGAAGACCGCGCATAGCCTCATCGAGCGGCGAAGGCGGAGCAAGATGAATGAGGAATTCGCTGTGCTCAAAGGCATGATTCCCGCCTGCACGGGAGAGATGCACAAGTTGGCCATTTTGCAGGTAAGCAAGACACCCTTGCCATTGCGCTTTATCAATAGGCTTTCAAGCTGATCCCGTGGTAGGCCTCTATAGAATATGTACGATACCTTGAGGACTGCGTAGCCAAGCTCAAAGCGCAGCACGAGGACGACCGAGGACGTGCTACGTCTTCGCGCAACACTCTACCTTCCATTCGAGAGTTCCAACCCACCCATCACGAAGACGATGCTGTTGACGTCGAGATGAGCGAGTCTGAGGCTGCATCGCCTACTTTTACCATCAGCCAGGACCAGTCCCGCCATCCTTCTATTTCACCGGCTCTGCACGCCCAGGACTCGAGGCATCGCCAGCACTCTTACTCATCCATATCCACCGAACAACGACACTACAGCTTCAGCGCGTCGGCAGGCACTTCGCCGGCCTTTGGTCCCCAGCAACATCCTGGCTATGCACCGAGTAACGCCTCCGCTTCGGGTTCTACTTTGACGAGCCCGGCTTTACATCCGCAGAGTGATCTTGATCAGGAGGCAACGGCCGCTCTGCTCATGCTAAACAGCGACAGGAGAGGAGCAGGCGGGAACGGCCGGGGCTTGTCCGTCCGGGACCTACTCAGCACATGACGGCAGTGCAGCGTGTGGTACTCATCCGTCTCACAGTTCGACGGCAAAGCATTGTTGTACAGGCATGTCGTGGTAATTTAGCGGATAGAGTGCTTTAAAGCTCTACAGGCGTAAGGAGTTGCTTCAGCATGATTGGGAGGGATGGTTGTCGCTTTGTAATGGGTTCTAGTCATTCGCATACTGGTTGCTGCATACATATACATGAATTGAGACGAAACCTTGTTGTTTATTCCGCGTCTCGAATTGTGCGAGGCATGTGTACGAAGATAGTCAAACACTCTCAAAAGTCCTATGAAATGCCACGCCGACCTTGTCCATCAACCTTGAGTGGACCTAGGACTTGAGTCTTTCGGATCCAGCCATGTCGTCGTGCGCATCTTTGATTAGGAACCTACGTCACACGTTAGTCGGCGGTGCCGGTTAAAGGACGACATAATTACTCGAGCACTCACTTGTACCACAGCACGGTTGGGCCAATGGTCATGAGATGCCACAGGCTGTGAGCATCGACGGAGCCAAACCAGGGCGGGAAATCGAATAGCTCCATGCTCATAGCAAACGTGACCCAGGCCACGACGAGACCGGGCCATATCGCCCAAGAGCGGCGCGACCTGCGATACTTGTCGAAACTGAAGTAGCTCCACAGGATGTTCTGCACCACACCAGCGGCCACGTTGGCGGCCATGTTGTAGGTGTAGTTCCAGCGGACGCCCTTGAGGTAGGCGACGTGGCAAATATACAGCACGGCGCAGAGCAGCGTCCAGGCGCGCAGGACGGATCGCCTGCGGGGGGTGGGCAGGTCGAGGCGGAAGATGCGGACGGGGGTGTAGTACATGCCGTAGAGCACGCTGGCGCCGGCGGCGAAGTAGTCGAGCTCCTCGGTGAGCTGGAAGTCGCGGGTGTGGAAGACGGCGCTGAAGACCCACGAGGCCATGCCGACGCGGGAGAGCCACACGTAGAAGGGCCGCAGACTATACGAGGCGGGCATGTGGGATCGGATCTTGTGCAGGCCCTGCCAGTGCGCCCACAGGTTGCCGAGGGAGAAGAGGACGCTGAAGGGCTCCTGCATGCCGAGGAAGCGGTAGAAGGGCCATTTCCCGTGGAACTGGACGACGGGCTTGCCGGCCTCGACGCGGCGGGCGGTGATGATGTGCTGGCAGGCGTAGTCGCATTCGCTTGCACAGTTCCAGAGGAGGGCTCGATGGAGGAGGGCTGGGAGGGAAGGGGGTGTTAGTTGGAGGTCTCGCCGGAGTTGGAGGCGGAATTGTATTATCAACGTACGGATAGGTGTATGAGGCTGGTCAGGACCACAGTTCTCCGTCTTGCAGACCTGGAGGAGAGGTAGGGCGTTAGCAACGGCAAGATGCGAAGATGCGAAGTGGAAGCAGGAGTCGGAGATGGAGGAACGAACCTGGAGACATTGGCGAAATTCGGGGAGCCGATCGCCGACGGAGGCAGAGGCGAACCGTGAGAAGACAAGCAGGAGCAGCACGGTCAGGGAGAGGACGCGAATACAAGACCTCCCCCTGAGAGATGCCATGATGCCGACATGGACGGGGAGTAGAGCGATTAGGCGGCGGATGGGGCTGGTGGCTGCAATAGGGTATATCGATAGGCACCGAGATGCATCTAGCGAAGGTTGACAGGAGCGGGGACCTGTCCCATTCGAGCCCTGTGGGGCCGCTGATGAGCCGCGGCGATGTAAGCCGGCAGAACTGATGCAGACGAGTCGGTGTAGCGATGGGTTTGGTAACGGCGGGGTTGGACAGAGGGAGCACATAGCATGCAATATCGTTACGGCCGGCTGCTGTGTCTCATCCTGCATGGCACACGCAACCCCGCCATGCCATTGGACGCAATGTGTAGGCTGTCCTCTGCTGCGACACAGGTCGTGGAGGAATTGAGCACATGCCCTGCACTGGAACCGCCAGCCCACCCGACACCTCGGCGGTTCGCCCCGTCCGGCACGCTGGCTAGAGCAAGAACCCAGCAATGTAGATCAATCAACAGCTTGTTAAAGAAGACGGTTTAATATATGAATGATTCCATCTTCCCTTTTCCCTTCGTATGTGCTGCATCTTGCGTGCTGGCAGGCCCACTTCGCGTCAGGCAACCTGGAAGCGGCCCCGGAGCCGGCTCGAGGAGATTGTTGGTTGCTCCTGACAACCGGCCACGCGCTGATTGGCCACGCTCGCAATCCACCCAAAATAATCTCCCATGTTTCCCATCCATGCAGACTCGCCATCCTTCCCTCTACGGCAGCACCGTCGACGCGCCGCATAAACCAAATTTCTTGCTCAAGGGGAAGAAGAAGAAAAAAAAACGCAGAGAAAATTCCAACCTCGGGCCATGGACATATTCGTCACGTCAATTCATCC
>KL660698.1:217751-228881 GCA_000732775.1 Stachybotrys chlorohalonatus IBT 40285 | reverse complement strand
CCCCCCCCCCCCCCCCCCCCCAAAACATAAGACGAAGCGCGTCGCCAAGATACAATGGCCACGGCCTCGCCGACACCAATGCCCAATGGCCTCGTCCGGAGGGCTTCACAACGTCAGGCGCTGCGTCGCCCGCCGTCGCGACAGGCCCTGACTCGAAGTGAGAGCCAGCCCGTCACGACCATGGCCAAGAACCAGACCGGCCAGGTCCAGCAGTACCACGACGACAGTTCCGAGGACGAGATACCCGTGCCCATGAAGCTCAGCGCCTTCACCAAGGCTTTGCTCAACGATGGAGCCCCGGAACCTGTCGATGGAGCCCCCTCCCCACCTCGCACAAGACGCCGGACTAGCGCGTTGAATACATCGACATCTTCAACGACCGAAGGCGGAAGGCATCTGAGATCGGGTAGTGTCCAGGCCCACGGCGGAAGGGTCAGTCGGCCAACTAGCCCTGCCAGAAGCAGAGAGGCAAGCCCCGTACGGAAGAGGGTGGTTCGGCTCAGCAACACTCCTCAGAGCTTAAATCAGATCCAGCCTACCAAGCGCCGTTCTTCCTCGTTGTCCCGCTCAACGCAGCGACGTCCGCACAGCAGATCAGAGAGCAGGGATCATTCTTCGGATGAGAAGGCCGCCGAGCCTCGGCCTGATGTCAATACGCCCGCCCAAAGTATCAGAGTTGTCAGAATTCCCGCAGGCTCATCGGGCAACAGAAGCCGTCTGGGTTCATCCGGTCCATCATCAGGCCGATCCAACGCGGATCGCTCTGCTATCGAGAAATCCGGGTTGGATCTAAACAACGATCAACCTGAAGCGCCTGAAACGGTAGCACGCCAGGCTGCTCCGCCAACAATCGGTAGCGTATCCAGGTATCCGTCGACGGCCGCGAGGAACCGTCAAGAGGAGAATGCAAACTTGCAAAGCTCAATGCGCGTCAAGCGTGTCGGGAAGATACCTGGCAGCTTCCTGAGCGGTCCTGCACGCCGCGGTAGGAGGAGACAGAGCGAGGAAGATGCTGAAAATGGAGACGGAGAATTGCACATCGGTAGCCAGGACCCGGAATCTCAGCCAGCCGACGAGGCGATGGTATCGTCCTTCTACGCAGACGGAATCCGAGAATTCAGCTCTGGAAGCCCGGTGGGCGGAACCGCGGCTGCTCGAGCCATTCACCGCAGACAGCTGTCCAATGCCGACTTGCGACAGGCTTCCACAAAGCTGTCTCCCAAGGAAAGGTATCGAGATCCTGAGGCGGAGGAAATCCCATATCCAAAGGGACTTGAAGCACGACCAGCATTTATCGCTCGTCACGACCAGGAGAATGAACCGCCTGCTAGTTTCAGCGGGATGAAGCCCGCCGTTGATGGCATGCCTGAAAAGATGCCTAAGCAGCCTGTGGTCACCGAGATTCCCAATGTGCCTCGAGCGCATTCGTCACCCGAGAGACGGCCTTTGGCTGCCATGACGAACAACACGCCACACCGACCGGCTCCTCCGCCGCCCCCCAAGATGTCCATCGTCGACACGGCAACATCTGCCGCGGGAGCAGCGGCAACGGGGCAAGCCAAGCAGAGGAGGAATGTTCTTCGCGTCAACGGAAAGTCGTACACGCGACTGGACTGTCTCGGCCGGGGCGGCAGCGCCAAGGTCTACCGGGTGGCGGCGGAGAACGGCAAGAGTTTTGCCCTCAAGCGCGTGTCGTTGGAGAACGCAGACGAGTCTACAATGAGGGGTTTCAAGGGCGAAATAGACCTGCTCACAAAACTGGCTGGAGTCGACCGCGTCATCAACTTGGTGGATTACGAGCTAAACGACGAGAAGAAGCTGCTCACAATGGTAAGTCGGACACTAGCACGAAATCATGATGATGGCTGACGTTGGGGCGCTTTAGGTGATGGAGATGGGTGAGCTCGACCTGAACATCCTCATGAGAGAAAGACAAAACCCCGAGGCGGCCAGACTGGACACGGCCTTTGTGCGCTTCTACTGGAAGGAGATGCTCGAGTGCCTCGAGTCGGTCCACCAGTACGACATCGTGCACTCGGACCTCAAGCCTGCCAACTTCGTCCTTGTCCGAGGCAAGCTGAAGCTCATCGATTTCGGCATCGCAAACGCCATCCAGACCGACGAGACGGTCAACGTCCATCGCGAGACCCAGATCGGAACCCCCAACTACATGTCCCCGGAGTCGCTCCTGGATGCCAACAATCCCTCCGGAGGCCGCCTTGCAGGCCGTCCCAAGCTTATGAAGCTCGGCAAGCCGAGCGACGTGTGGTCTCTGGGCTGCATCCTGTACCAGATGGTCTACGGCGTCCCGCCGTTCGGCCACATCGCGAACCAGATGGCCCGATGCCAGGCCATCATCAACTGGGACCACACCATCGAGTTCCCGTCCCGAGGCGTCGGCGGCATGCTCGTCCCGCCCTCGCTGCTCCGCACCATGAGGCGGTGCCTGAACCGCGACCACCACATGCGCCCTACCTGCAGCGAGCTGCTCCACGAAACGGACCCCTTCCTGTACCCCGTGGAGCTCGGCGACAAGGCCCTGCCCATGGACGAGGAGCTGCTCGGCCGCATCATCCAGAGCGTCGTCTCGCGCTGCCGCGAACGCATGCCCACCGAGGCAGAGAGCGTGAGCGTCTGGCCCCAGGCGTACTGGGCGAGCGTGAGGAAGGCCATGGCCGGTAGGATGTGAAAGCAAACATGCCCGCCGCCGCTGGAAGAGACGGGGCCACCAGTATCGAATAGCCCCATCGAGGCTTTTGCATTTTATTTATTTCCATGCTACTGCAAGGCGCTCTACGAAGGGACAGAGGTTTGGAGTTGAGCGGCTTGTATTTTTACTTGTTCTTGTTCGTCTTATATAGGCCCCCCGGCCCTTTTGTCGGGCTTTTTTTTGTTAGGATTGCAGCCAGGATACCAGACACACATATGGCGTTACATAGCACGGCCTCGCGTTTAACGAAGCCCTTCATGATATCAAGTCCACCAGCCATAATCACTCTTGACCTTTCCTTGCTCATCTCTTGTTTGTAGTACTTGTACCTCCTGGTCTCGTGTACTCCTAACTTCTGCGTGGCTACAAGGCTCATCATCCCTTGGCCCACATCTACACCATCCACCACCCGTGATCCAGCAACTTGGCTCGAGCCCTCTCCCGCGTCAAGGGTCGAGTTCTCCGACTACAATCTGCGAGGTTCTTGCAGCTTCAACTTCCTCCCGTCAGCTGGCGATGGTAAATCACCGCAGCTTTCGTAGCACGTAGCTACGACCACCACAACCAACAACTACTGCACTCTGAGGATGAGCATAGTGACGATGGTATTCGTCCAAGAGCTAGAATCCCAACTTGGAGAAGCACACGACACAGCGACGATCCTTACAGGGGTGAGGAGCTTGACGATGGTTTCATTTCCCTTGCGGAGACCGATGAAATCGATGATGAGGGAACTTTCGAGGACCAGAGCTCCACAACAGACTCTTGCTCATCCTCTGGTGACAGCTCGGACACGGATGATATAGAGTTAGAATAAGTAGGGCATCAACCAGCAGCACAAGAGCAAAAGAAGTTCCTTTTCAAATACCTATTTCAATGACTAAATACATTTACAATGGCTTGCCGCCAATGAAATCAGACCAAGCTCGGACCTCGGATGGCATTCCCCCCTTGCGAGGAAGCTTCTCGCTCATACATTGAGCAAAGAGAATTGCAGTCTGGACAAGTGTTAGATACGCACTGCGAAATGGGAAAATGGATGGAGGAGGAGCACGAACCTGGGGCTCCATGAATAATGGTACGCCAAAGTCGACGGCATTACGACGCATGATATAGTCGACGTCATGGGTTGTCTTGGCCCTTGCCTGGCTCAGATTGAACACGCCCCGAACGTCATACTTCTTGAAGACCTCACGAAGGGCCCGTTTGTCGTCGATGGGAAACTCAATTGTCTCGACCTGAACTTGGTGCTTGGACTTGGACTCAACGAATTGCTTGATCTCGGGCTCCGCAGCGTACAGCTTGTAGCCAAGAGGTGCTAGGTAGTCAACGATCTGAGTCAACCACGGCTTGGTAACATCACCTCCAAGCAATATACCCTCGCCGGGTTCGGGCATGCGAAAGTTCATGGTCGATTGGAGCGACGTCCAGTACGCCTCGACAAGATCCTTTCCGAAACAAGCAATCTCGCCAGTCGAGGCCATCTCAACGCCCAAGAAGGGGTCCGCGCCAGCGAGACGAGTCCAGGAGAACTGAGGAACCTTGGTTGCGACGTAGTCGCGCTTGACAGCCATGAGATCGGTAGGTTCAGGGACGTTCTTACCCACCAGGGCTTTAGTAGCAACGTCGATGAAATCGGTGCCAAGGACCTTGCTGACGAAGGGGAAAGAACGCGAAGCTCGCAGGTTGCACTCAATGACCTTCAGGAGCGGCTCGCCGCCTTCAGGATCCTCAGCCTTGATGATTTGCATGTTGAAGGGACCTGAGATCTTCCATGCCCGAGCAACCTTTTGTGCAATCTCCTTGACTCGCTCCATGGTCGTTGGGTCGAGGTTCGCCGGAGGCAGGACCAAGGTGGCATCGCCAGAATGGACGCCCGCCTGTTCAACATGCTCACTCACGGCGTGGACGATGAGTTTTCCATCCGAGGCCACGCCATCGACATCGATCTCTTGGGCTCCCTCAATGAACTTGGTGATGACCACGGGGTGGTCGGGGGAGACGTTGCTCGCGGCCTCCAGCTTTTCCTTGAGATCTTCCTGGCTGTGGATGACGGTCATGGCAGCACCAGACAAGACATAGCTAGGACGAACCAGCACGGGGTAACCGACTTCTTGGGCAAAAGCCTCTGCCTCCTGGACAGAGGTCAGCTCATTCCACGCGGGCTGGTCCACCCCGATGCTGTCCAATATCTCCGAGAACTTTTGGCGATCCTCGGCCTTGTCGATATCGATGGGGTTTGTGCCGAGTACGTTGGCGCCGCCCGTCTCCTGCAGTCGCAACGCAATGTTTTGCGGAAGCTGCCCACCCACAGACACGACAACGCCTGAAGCATTTTCAAGCTCATAAATGTCCATGACACGCTCGTAGCTCAGCTCTTCGAAGTACAATTGGTCTGCGCAATCATAGTCTGTGCTCATCGTTTCCGGATTGAACTTTTTGATCAAGTTAGTAGAAGAACCGAGGACATATTTTTAGGGTTTGGCGTAATTCAACGTTTGGATAGAATCTCCGTGAGGAGTCGGGTGGCTTCACGATACTCCAAGGATATGGGCTGGAGTTGTGTCGGTTGACAAGCCCGAACAGATATGTCCACTGACAACAGGGGGAGTTCCAGGGGAACCGAATATTGGGAAAGGAAAATAGGACAGGCACGTCCATGCCATGACGTGAGCGATGTCTTGAGAACGCAGGTACGTAGAAGGCAGAGCCCGCTCACGAGGACACCCAAACGCAAGTGCAATGTGGATAATAAATAAAGGAAAGATCAAGTGACTTACGTTAATCATGACCGTCTTCTCGCCCATCTGTCTCAGGGCCTGCGTGGCGCTCACGGCGCACCAATCGAACTCGACCGAGCTTCCGATACGGTACACGCCGCTTCCGAGGATGATGGTGCCCTTATCCTCGAACGTGACATCGTGCGACGAGCCGTTGTAGGTGGTGTAGAGGTAGTTGGTGTCGGCGGGGAATTCGGCGGCCAGGGTATCAATCTTCTTGACCCAAGGTCGAATGTTGAAGCTCAAACGCTGGGCACGCACTTCATCCTCGGTGCTGTTGACGGCGGCGGCAATTTGTCGATCGGAGAAACCCATCTTCTTGGCTTTGATGATTTGCTCCTTCGTCAGGGCCTTGAGATCACCAGCCGCTTCCATCTCGCGAGTGCAATCCACCAGGTTTTGCAGCTTGTACAAGAACCACTTATCGATCTTGGTCAGTTCATGGACCTTATCAACCGAGTAGTTCTCATGCAACATGGCCTGTCCAACGGCAAGCCATCGGCGGTCGGTGGGGTTCTGGAGCTCATAATCCAAGTCGTCAAACTTGTCGCCCTGGAAGCCAACGAACTTAGGATCAACTTGACGAATGGCCTTCTGGAACGACTCCTCGAAGGTTCGACCAATAGCCATGACCTCTCCCACAGACTTCATGGCGCTGCCGATATCCCTCTTGACATGTTGAAACTTGGAAAGATCCCACCGGGGAATCTTGGTGACAATGTAATCCAGAGAGGGCTCAAAGTTGGCCGTGGTCGTCTTCGTAACAGCATTAGGGAGTTCCGGGAGGCTATGGCCCAAACCAATCTTGGCAGCAGTGTAAGCCAAGGGGTATCCGGTTGCCTTTGAGGCCAAGGCAGACGATCGCGAGAGACGGGCATTGACCTCAATGACTCGGTAGTCTAGGCCATCCGGCTGCAGAGCGTACTGAACATTACACTCGCCAACGACACCCAGATGGCGGACGATTTTGATGGCTGCCGAACGAAGCATGTGGTATTCCTCGTCGCTGAGGGTTTGACTGGGCGCAACGACAATGGAGTCGCCGGTGTGAATGCCCAATGGGTCAAAGTTCTCCATGTTACACACAGTAATGCAGTTGTTGTTGGCGTCGCGGACGACCTCGTACTCGACTTCTTTCCAGCCCTTGAGAGACTTCTCGACCAAGATCTGGGGGGAGAGGGTGAGAGATCGCGCCGACATATTGCGCAGCTCCTCCTCGTTGTTGGCGAAACCCGAACCCAGACCACCGAGCGCGTAGGCTGCGCGAACGATGATGGGGTATCCAATCTTTTCGGCGGCCTCCAGGGCCTCATCGACGGTGCCAACCGCGATGGACTTGGCGATGGGGATGTTGATCTCCTCCAACGCCTTGGCAAACAGATCTCGATCCTCGCTGAGCTCTAGGGTCCTGACGCTTGTGCCCAGAACCTTGACGCCATACTTCTCAAACAGGCCGAGGCGCTGCATCTCAACACCCAGATTGAGGGCGGTCTGTCCACCAAAGGACAGGAAAATGCCATCGGGCTTCTCCTTCTCGATGACATAGGATACGTATTCGGGAGTGACGGGTAGGTAGTAGACCTCATTGGCGAGGGAATGGTTTGTCTGGATAGTCGCGATATTGGGGTTGATGAGGACGGAAGCTACACCAGCCTCCTTGAGTGCCTTCAGTGCTTGGGCGCCTTTGAGGAAATGGTTAGCCCACACCCGAGGTAGGCGCCGGAGGTGCGCCGACAAGACGTGCATACGAACCTGAGTAATCGAATTCACCAGCCTGGCCAATGGCTAGACCACCGCTGCCAATGACAAGGACCTTCTTGACATCAACGGCTTGCTTAGGCTTGATGACCCCGCTATCGAGGTACGCCTTGGGGTTGGGAGCTGACTGGATGGCAGCAGAGCTATAGGATCGAATGATGGAGACAGTGCCCAGTCGTTTTGGCTGATCAGGCTTGACAGCAACTCTGCCTACCGAGCTGAAGCAGCGACCCGCGGCGCTGGGGGTGAAGGCGCGAGCAGGCAGAGCACGGGGGACACGCCGACCACATCGGAGCAGAGCCGGAGCCCTGCCGGCGACGGCTTTGGGTAGGTTGACGGGCATTGCTGGAGAGCTGCAGTGGGATCAATGCTTCGATGGCACCGTCTCGCGAGCAACCTGGCCCTCGAGAATCCCAATTGACCTATACGAGGCACTGGCGAAACCAAGAAAGAGTCGGGAGGATGGAAGCCGTGACTCGTGTTTTTTTTCACCAATGCCTTTCAGCGACGGGTTCGGTGGGGAAGAAGATAAAAGGCCAACCCAACCGTATCCTGGGTGCTAAGCTTTTTTTTTTTTTTTTCTGCCCTTGGTTTTTTCCGGAGGGAGACCCAAAGAGGCTGGATGTAGCTCTGATGCCAAGTTTGGTGCGAAGGTACTTGCGACAGGGGTCGGTGGATGTTCTTTGTTCAGACCGCCTGTGATAAGGCTCAACCCCAGACCTCCGAATCGGCGGTCGAGTCACCCCAGTTTAATTCGGCTTCCACTTCATTGCCAGGTAGCCTCTGGAGTTTTATAAGAAGCCAAGCCCTTCTTGATGCGGGCTGAAAAGAAACAGTCACCGACCAATGGCCGATGACGGAATTACATTAGACATGCTCTCTGCCTTGACCATGCGCTTTGACGTTGCGGTTCCATGTGTACCTTAGAGATTGCGACACCACCTAGATACGTCACTCTTGATAAGCGGTGCGCATTCGACGTTGAAGAGCTCTGCGTTGTGATGTGTTTCTTTTTGCTTTCGATGAGCCTAGGTTTCGATCTGCTGCATGACCCGTCCAGGAAGCGATGAACAGCTTCCTATCCCCCGTCGCATACGCATAGTTAAAAGGGGAATGTGTAAGATGCCTTCTCATCCGGCCCAGGTGGCACTCACACCGCCATGCTACCCGGTACGCACCGCCCACGACGCCAAGATGTTGCCTATTTGGGCATGACACATAGTCACCACCAACTCCCACCACATCCGTGTGTTCTAACATGATCCTGAATCGGTCTCGACAGATGTGAGCTGAGCTGCCGAAACCCTTAACGTAGACACTGAGCATAAAGGTCATGCTCATGCTGCCTTGTGGTGCCTTTACTCGACCAATATCAAGTCAACGGCAGGCATCATGGCCCCAGTCGGTAAGCGAAAATTGATCACGCCAACTGATGCATGCTTGAAGCCCCGCATACTGCAGCTCATTGTCCTGGTGTAACGCATTCATGTGGTCCCCTATTGGCCAATTCATCACTGGGTACAAAGCAGGTGGCACGCAATCACCAGAGCCGCCATGGTCCTTTCCATGGCAAGAAGCCCATGACAGGAAGAAACGAAGAGGGTTTGTGCGGCATAGCCCCAACGATGTAATGATCCTTTGCTCGGTGATAGTTTCAAAGAGCCTTATATTTCCCAATGTTGTCGCGACCAATCGAGATTGCACGGTAGAAGACCGGATATGACTGCACTTGCTGATTACAAGTTCGCAGCAGCAGGTAGCCCTCGGAAACTCAAACCCTCTTTCTACCTCCCCAACGACGACAACCACCACCACCACGATAACACCGCCAACGACAAAGCGTCCATGGCCTTTGACCACATCGTCATCGACTTCTTCCGGTCCAACCCCTCCTGACGCGTAAGCACCTCCATCCCGAGTGCAGTCCCGGAAACCCAGCGCTACGTTGCGTCTCTCGTGTAAGTGAACACGGGCCCCAGGCTCTGGCATGTGCCACGGCACGAACATGGGCTGATTAAAGTACCAGCCTGGGTTTTCCACGCGGTGGACCATGCATTGCTGCTACCATGCCGCTCCTGCATTCGCATATCCGCGATCATCAGGAATGCCGGCTGCCTCCCTTGGCCAAAGGGGGTTCCCCCTTGTCGGTAAACAGGTTCATGGTGACGTGATCAATATATGCCTCCCCTAGTTACCTCGTCAACTGGGTGGTATATCGTCTCCCCTGGATGAGAAGCTGAATGCTGCGGTTCACTGCTTGGAGTTGGAGCCGTTTCACCGGACGACGATCCTCATCCCTGGACCATTCCTATAAGTCGTCCTCTGTAGCCGCACAGAAGAGGAGATCTGCACCGCTGCAAGGCCGTTGTAGGGCTGCGGCATGACCCCTGATGGCTTTCGCAAAGGTCCCCGAGACACGGCACATCTGCGTTCCCTATGTACTCCCACCGAGGTCAAGATTGCCAAGATTGCCGTGGTCTTGACGACTATAAGATTCACCATGCCGAACCGCTTTCGTCTGCTCATCTTCAAGCTCTCTAGGCAACCTCAATAGCCAATAGTGGTTCTCTGCATCCCCATACTGTTTGGTACTTCATTCCTTCCTCGACAAGCCAATCAGTTTCGATACGCAACGTTAACATGAAGTCCACGACTGCCACTCTCCTGATCGCCTGCCTTGTCGGCAACTCGCTTGCGGTCCCCTATGCCCTTGATCCTGTGGTTAGGGCTGTCGGGGGAGCTCATCTGAACAATGCCAACTCCATCCGGTCCAGCGCTGCCGGCAAATTTTCCCATGACAGCATCGTCAAGCGCCAGGCTGTCGATGGAGTCGATGATACCGTCTATCGCTTGGTCAACCTCGTCCAGAACATTCTGGGCACCAATGCGACCGTTACGCTGGGCGTGGGCGACCCTATCGAACAAATCCTCAGCTCCACTTCGGACCAAGAAATCGTCATCTCTGTCGACAGTATTCTGGAGTTGTTGAACTCCGGCAGAGCTTACCTTAGCGGCCGTGACCGCAACCTCATCTCTGAGGTGCTTGGGACCATTCGTAACATCGTGACCCGACGTGGGCGTGGGCGTGGCCGCAACAACAAGCGAGATGAAGCCGTTGCCCAGGAAGAAAGCAACCGCCGAATGAGGGGCATCCTTGATGCCATTGTCAACAGCGTTGGCTTGGACAATAGCGATGGATCCATCGACACCCAACCAACCGACAGTCTTCGCGAATTGGTCAACCAGATCCTCGAGACCCTGGGCGTGAGCTCTTCGATGCTACCCTCCCCAAGTGATCTCCCGAGCATCATCGGTGAAGCTTTGACGAGCGGACTTCCTGCGGCCGCCGGCACTGTGTCGGCAAGCAACCGTACATCTGATGCTGTCCTGAAGGCTCGTGATGCACATAAATCGAACAAGCATGACAAGCATGACAAGCATGATGATCACCACTCTGACCATCGCGACAACGACCGCAACAATGGCGGAAACCGTGAGCCCATCAACTACCTGTCCCAGGGACTGGGAGGCATCCTTGACGCCATCATCGCCGGCAGCACCGCCTTTGACGTCTTTCCTACCACGGACGCCTTGGCCAGCTTGATTGCTGCCCTCGGTACTGCTCCTGTACCCAGCATTGCCGTCACGGTCGACGCGGTTGGTGCTGCTACGACACTGCCAAGCGTTGATGCAGCCGAAATCTCAGATGCCCTTGCTGCGGCGTCGGAGAGTGTCCCCCTTCCCACCGCTATCCCCGACGCCATCGCCTCCGTTGCCGCAGAGGAGGACACTGCTACTGCTGCTACCATCGCCGACGCCATTGCCTCCGTTGCTGCAGAGGAGGACACTGCTACTGCTGCTACCGTCGCCGACGAGGAGGCC
>KL660698.1:151624-217735 GCA_000732775.1 Stachybotrys chlorohalonatus IBT 40285 | reverse complement strand
TCACTGCTGCCACCGTCGCCGTCGAGGAGGCTCTCACTGCTGCTACCATTGCCGTCGCCGATGAGGAGACTGCCGCCGCTGCCGTCTCACCGGAAGCGACCACCACCGTCTAAGCGCAAATTGGAACGCGAGAGATTTCCCTCCTGACGACCAGATGGCTCAACTCATGAGCGAGGCGCAGTAACTGGTAGTTCTGACCACTAATTCCATATCAGAATTCGAGGAGTAGGAGACTCGGTTAATGAATAAAACCCAGGCGTGTCGCCGTGTGCACAAAAGTATTGCCAATTCAGGGAAGGTATAGGGGTGTAGAGAAGAGAACTATGGCCACGTTTGTCTCAGGATATCACGCGGGTTCCATCACGTCGCAGTGGTGTCCATGGACTAGATTACTAGAACGGGTCGTGATATTCAATTGAGCAAATTCGTCCTATTCTTGTTTCCCAGGTGACAATGATTACAAAGCGCTTCAATGCGGCAGTCCGGAACTTCATCAACTGGAGAATAGTCGTGGCCAAGCCACGAGCACAATCTCTTCCGCAGTAGTCCAGCCGAAGCTAACGTAGACCGCCATCGTGGCGTCCAGTACTTTACCGTAGAGCTGCCACGCAATGCCTCAATGCAGAGCTTGTATCTTCACACTCTCACCTGCCTTGAATGGCCGCCCATGTACGATAAGAAGATTCAAGTTGCTGCCGTGCCGGATCGACGTATGGGAATGCCCTTCTTTGTCGGCCATTCGTTTACAGAGAGCAGAAACATTGTTTCATGCATCTCCTTCCGCTTCGATCACCTTCGCCCTCGCTCGATTGTCTTTGGGACAGGCAGAATAATGGTTGACGTCTCAATTTACCCCCTTGACCGATATACCTAAGGCAAAATGATGAGACCCCTAAAAATGTTCCATACACAACTCCGGTAGATCCCCCACGCTCCAATGTCTAGAGTCTGCAGAGCCACCTCGATCAGCCGTGTCGCAGCCACCAGTCCACCACAGCGCCTCGTCAGCATTCTTAAGCCCTATTTCTCTATTTCGCCCTCCAAGATATGCTCATCATCAGACGATCCCAGGCTGTGGTGAAGAAGTTGCGGCGCAAAGACTCTCGGCCTCATTTCGCTACCATGGCCTCTAGCAAGCTGACCGTTCCTCCAATTTCATCAGCCATGCAGACCGTGTCAGCAGATCATGCTTCAATAGCCCGCACCGACGCGATATTCATACAAATAGAAAGAGCAAGCCGTAACCACTTTTATAGCACCAAGCACGAAACTGCGATATAGACGCCCATCCTAGACTCCACAATTCAGAATAAAGGCAGACAAGTGGTAGTAGAAGAAAAGAGTCGCCGACGACTTCTGCTTGTCACAAGGCCTGCTCGACTGTGATTCATTTCAGCATCTCGTTGTGCGTTCAGGCGCTGGCTTCGACGGGCTCGGAGGTGGCGGCACCCTGACTTCATTAGTACATGCATATCACAGGCTTGCTGCCACTCACCTCTTTGGCGGTCTCCTCTGCCGCTTCCTCAGCGGCGTCCTCCTTATCCTCGGTTCCGTTCTCTGGCTTGCTGGCTTCTGGCTTGACCTTGGCTTCGTCATCCGCACCGGTCACCTCAACCTTTGCAGAATCGGCAGTGTCGGCCTTGACACCGTTCGTGTCAGCCTTGCTCGCGACTGATCCTTCAGTGCCATTCACGCCATTGGCTTCAGTAGTGGCATCTCCGGCCATGAGCTTGTTCCATTTGTCCAACAGAGCCTGGGACCTGTCTTTGAAGTGGAATTCCTCTTCACGTGGGATTGACTCAAGCTTCAAGATTGTCTTCAGGACCTTGTTGATCTTGGTGGTCCGGATTATGGATACCTCTAGATCAGCAAAACCCTCGAGCATTGTGATGAAGTCCGACATTTGCTTCATCTCGCTTTCCTGTGGTTGCTGGTCGCGCGTCAACAAGCCTCGCTGTAGCTTATGCCGGAGGTAGAGAACTTCCTTCTGCAGCTACGCGTTAGCATAGAACCCGCAAATGCCAATGAATAACGAACCTCTTTGCGAGCCCGCCGCTCTTCTGGCGTCATCTTCGACTCCTTGGACGGCTCAGCCTTCTTGTCCCCCCCTTCCTTTTCCTTGCCCTTCTTGGCCTTTGCCTTGGCCGCCTTGACAGCTGGCTCGTCCTTGGCTTTGGGGGTGGACGTTCCGTTGGCTGCCTTAGGCGTAGAGGACGTGTTGAGCTTAATCTTGGGCTTTTTGACAGAGTCGGGTCGCTGCGGTGTCTGGACATCGTCCTCGGCCTTTCGTTTCTTGGAAGACTTTGGCTTCACTTCAGCGTCCGCGTCCTCCATCTCCACGTCTTCGTCATCGGCCTCTTTTGCTTTGCTCTTCTTGGACTTCTTGGGCGTGACATCGGCAGCTGCAGCAGCGAGATCTTCTTGGAACTGATTCAGGATCTGTTTGTAAAAATCAAGGCTGTTGTGTTCGGACGCGAGGTCGAAGGCGGCCCTCAGGTCCTTGCGCATCTTGTCGGTAATGGAGTCCTTGGCTTTTTCGGGCGTGAGCTCGGACAAGACGGTGTTGGACACCCAGCCGCTAAGGTCAATGATGTTAGCAAAAGGCCTTGGACCGGAGTAGCTGACGATCTATTAGTCTACTCACAATTCATTGGTGTAGAGGTACATGACAGGGAACGTTCTGTCATTCACGCGCTTGCCCCCATCCGCGTAGGCTTCAGCATATGTGCCGTCGGGTTTCGCAGCTGTGACAGGCCGGCTGTTGATGAGGGCGACGGGCAGCATACTCTCGTCGCAAATGATGGCCGGCCACGCAGGGAAGCCCTTCAGCTTCACTAGGAAATGGTCGCCGGGTTTGGCGTCGGTATGCGTCAGACGGGCCTTTGAACCCTTCTTGTTGAGCGTCTTGCCTTTGGGCTCGCCGGCCGTTGACTTACGACGCGACTTGCTCTTGGCGCTTGGAGTCTCGCTAGTAGAAGTTGTATGAGGTTCGTTCTCCACCGCACCCGCGTTCGCGCTGTCCTTGATCTCGATATCATCTTGAGGCTGCTTGGTCTCTTCTGGCTCAGACTTTTCAGGCGCGTTCGCGTCGGTGCTTTCGGTAGTCTTGCTGTCTTTGGTGTTGTCTGCGTCTTTTGCTTAGTGCGTGAACAGATGGTATGCGCGGGACGAGGGGATTCTCGGCTGCACGAATGCTGAAGGTCCAAACAATGGAAAGGGGTGCAGCATGGAAATCACGACATGGATGAGGCGTACCTTCGACACCCGCGGCATCATCCTTGATAGCTTCGTCGGGTTTCTGATCGCCCTCTGCGGCAGCATCTGTCGCGTCCACCTTGGCCTCGGCGGTGGAAGCATCCGGCAGGTCGGTCGCAGGCGCCGCGGCTTCGACCTTGTCCGTGTGCTTGTCTGCCATTGCGAGGGGCGGCGATGGTTGAGCTTGAGTCAGGTGCAGACAAAGGGCTGAGGGTTTGCAATTGAAGAACGCGCTCTGGATCGCGACCGGTGTATTTCAATGGGAGGCGCGAAACGCGATACGCGATGGAAGATGGAAGATGGGGTTGCGAGGATGAGAACGCAGGTGGCGTCAACCAGCTTCCTCGTGGAATTGCGTTTGGAGGTGGGTGAGGGAAGGAAAAACACTGGAGCACAAGATGGCTGGAAGCTGCTAGAGGCAGGTGCAGGATGCTCTCAACGTCACTCGCGTCTTGCATCACGTGACACGCATCGCATCGATCTATCACCGACCTTCCTCTTTCCAGACGCGCGGCCAAGGCTATAGGCTAACAGCGCCAAACAGTTGCTAACTAACAAACTCGGCTACTCCATCAATCACGTCCGCTTTCTTACTTTGCTGGTTGAGCAGCTGTTGTACTCGAGCCATCCCGTCTAACGCATTGCACGCAGCATCCAGCAGATCAATGGCTCGCTTGCATCCCCGGCGCCATGCCAACCCTGCTCTTACAAGGCGATCTCCGTTAGCAAAGAGCTTCAAGCCAGAAGTCAGCGGGATTGTCCCTAGCACCTAGGATGTACAGGCTGAAAGGGAAGTCTTCACCCAGTTCGACTGGTACTCATTCGCCTGCTCGAATAGACACTTTTCTTTTTTTGAAAACGGGGTAGTTGATCCAGCTTCATATTGTATCACACCACATGCTCTGTACCTACAGTTGCAGGCATCACAATAGGAATGAAAACAAAAATTTACTCAAGAGTCAATTTTGAAATATAACGAAGAAACTGATCCAATAGAATATATCGAATTTACCGTGATATAAAAGATCAAGAAGTGCTTCATGGCGCTTCTTTTTCTTTAACAATGCCATGAACAACATATATGGATGTGCCTTTACTCGAAAGTGATAATTCTGCTAGGAGTGTAGTTTTATCAAATCAAATTTTCAGCACGCAAGGGTTCACAGTTACATCATAACACGTTCATGCTAGGAACAAAATCTTGCTCTCCAGTGTTGTGCAATAGACAGTAGCTTGAATTACGTTCTTGGTGTGATTTGGCTGTATTTCAACCTCTCAAGACATCCACGGTGACAACGAAGATGACATTGGTCTTTCGAAGCAACATCACTTAGCGTACTGATGCGTCGCGCTTATCATAGCACTTTTGTTCTTCTTCTTTGCGAAAATAGACTTGAGCTTAGCCCCAGTCAACGGATATATTCGCGTTTGCTTAATTACCATCTGATGACGGACACCAGGCATAACATAATCCATTGAATTAGGCGGGTAACTGGGTCTAGAAAGAACGCTGCTCTCTTCGAAATAGATACTTTCTGAATAAAATGGTGCTTGTGTCTAGGGCAAAGTAGTGTTTTGTGAGAATCTGAACAACAGATGCATTCGATTGTACCTTGTGTTAAGGTTGCTGAAGCACCCAAAAGCCCCGAGTCATAACCAGTAACAATAAGTGCCCATATACCGCTTCATTTGCCATCAACTCTAAGCCATCCTTTAACCCTGACCTGATAATTTCGCAACTATTGCCCCCATATGAATTCCATTTGCTCCCCACCCTGCCGGAGGTTTTATGTGGCGAAGGGTGGGTGGACAAGTTTCTCATTATCAGTTCTCATGATGTCTTCAATGCCCAACGACTTTCATTAGCCCTGCACCAAAACAAACAGTCGAACGAAAGCGAGTGCCACTAAAATTGCAAGCGAGGAGGCAGTGTATGAATTTCTGATGAAGCACCCCTCACCTCAGTAATGGGATCCCTTTGGATAAGAGGATGGGATTTTTCGCAATTTGACTCTTCAAAGTTTGCAGGGCAAGTATGTTGCTGTTGCTGCTGTGCACAAGGACGCCAAGCCTAACTTTGACGGCGAGTTTGGCTCTGCAGGTTATAGCAACTCTTATCATGGAAGATATGATCTCCCCGCGGAATATGAAGACTTCTTAACGAGGGAGAGATGAGTGATGGACAATATGATTGCGCATATTAAATTCTTTATCTACAGGGCTCTCCCTAATTAAGGGAAACCGAGGCTTTGCGCCACGTTCAATAGATTGTATGTTGCCTCATCTCAAGCACTGCGCGGAATAGAGGGGAGTCCAGAATCATCACCAATACGTATGGAATTGAACACGAAACTACACGTGGCGCGATGTGAACCAAACCCGGATCTTTGCTTCCGTGCAAACGGCTATCTGCGATTTACCTACATCCAATTCCAATAGTAGTGTACATTACCAACTCCGGCAATATCGCGTCATTGGGTAAGCATGGTGTGCCTCTTACTCGTCATCCTCCTCCTCTTCATCATCAACCTCCATCCCTTCCGCCGCAGTCACCGCAAACTCTCTCTCCTGATCTACCCCAATGTAGCTGTCGCTCATGAGGAACAGTTTCAGGTTGTGCTGTCCCGGCATGGGCACCGTGTACTCAAGACGAACACTAAGCTCGCGCCCAATTGTCACTCGCTTGATGGCGAGCAGATTCTTCGTAGCCTCATCCCCGACAACTAACCACCAGTTCTCCATCTTCTTTCCGGGATAGAATGGCGCGTGCACTGTAGAGTCATGTTCGTCGTCGTCTTCGAGGTTGCGCGTAATCTTGATGCCAAGATAAGCCGGCTCGCCTGCCATAATCTCGTCTGCATCGATGATCTCGTGTTCCAGTTCCAGGTCTGGATACTTGTTGTTGGTGAAATTGGCCGCCTCGACCAGTTGAC
The DNA here is from genome assembly GCA_000732775.1 of Stachybotrys chlorohalonatus IBT 40285. NCBI lineage: Eukaryota > Fungi > Ascomycota > Sordariomycetes > Hypocreales > Stachybotryaceae > Stachybotrys > Stachybotrys chlorohalonatus. The sequence continues at coordinate 211,547 of KL660698.1, read as the reverse complement.
TCTGCGAGAGGCCAAGCCGCTTCACAAGCTTGCCGTGGTCGGGATTCTCTTCGGGGTTCATGGCCTCCATGAAATCGAAGATGTCCTTGATTCTACAATAAAGTTAGTACAATTCTTAAGTTAGGTGTTTGTTAAGGGACTTACCCAAACTCGTTTGCCACTTTGACAACCTCGGGCGTGAAGTGAGGTATCTGCTTGAGTGGGCTGTCGCGGTCCCAGACGGCCTGGACAACCATTTGAGACATTTCCATAGCGCTCATCGCGTTGAGATGACCATCTGAAGACAAAATATCCACCATGGCACTCAAAAGGCTGAGGGCTCGTGAGAGCAGTACTTCTTGGTCCTTGGCTAAGTCGATGGGCAACTGCATTCTGGAGAAGTGCGCTTGCAACAACACAAAGGCCTTGAAGTGCGGGGAGTCAAAGACAGGCTGCGACATCTTGACGGGGATTCGCTCGTATATGCGGCGGAGTAGGCTATCTTCGTGGCGCCGAATCTGGATCGTCTCGAACTCCGTTGCCGACGTGACAATCTCCAGGATTCCCTTGAGCTTTGTACGTGCGCTGAGCGAGAGAAGGAATGTCTGCATCGTGATGTACGAAATGTTGTAGTATGCGGCGATCATGGCAGAGTTCTGTGGCGCGACCGAGCCATCGTCCTCGTCAAAGTCAATGATCTTGGACTCGCTCAATTCGCGCAGAGTAGTTTCAATCAAATCGGACATGTAGTTACTGAGTCCCTCGTGCGTTGTGCTGGACAAGCCGTAGTAGCTTGGGTTCGCCAAGAGTCGGCGGTAAAAGTACGTAAACGTGGTCCAGTTGATGGCGTCGTCACCCGATTCAATCATCTTGGTGCTGACCTCGGTAACGAACGCATCGTGCAGATAGTTGTTCAGATGCGACTCCACAGGTAGCGCCTCGTGCAAGAACTTTTTGTAGTACTCACGCTTGACCTGTGGTAGCATTAACACGCCACGGCCGCGACCATCTTGAGACGGACGTAGTGCTTTGCCGAACATGTGCAGAACTTCACTCAAGGGGTAATCCACGTAACGATGCTCTCGACCTTCAAAGTACTGTGTACCCATCACGATGACCAGATGAGCCGTGCTCGTCAGCTCCCAGCAGACGTCTCTGGAAGCAACCAGAACCTGGATGGCCCCGTTATCGTAAAGATGCTTGACGATTCGCCTGTCGTTCTGGCTAAGAGCTTCATGATAGTAACCGACACCATGGGAAAGAGCCTCGGCAAGAGCCTCCTCGTGAACACGGTCGAGCAAAGGGCGCATCTGTTCCACTTCGGCGTGGAGGAACCGATCCTCATCGTCATCGGCGAAGCATGCTGCCAACAGGTCACGAGCCGTGTTTCTGGTCTGCTTGCGGCTCGGCACAAAGATCATAGCCGGCCTGTCTGAGGACATCTGCGTAATGGCAATATATGTCGGCTTTGCCATGGCAAGCATCAATGACGGGAAGTGGGCGATGGAGAAAGATTGCAAGTGGAGTTCGAGCGGCAAGGGTCGAACGTGAGGACTGAAGTTGTAAATGTCATGTTTTTTCGCATCGATCCATCCGCCGATGTCGCGAGCATTCGCGAGAGATACGCTGAGTGCCACTATCCGCATGGGTTGCTCAGTCTGGGTGCGAATGTAATGCATACGGGACACAATGATCTCATACACGTAGCCCATGCTGCCACCCAGGAGATGCAGCTCGTCGGCGATGAACAGCTGCACGGTCTGGACATTCTTGCGCCGCTTCCACTGCCTCGAAAGGACATCCCATTGGGCTGGTGTCGCGAGGACCAAATCGCCAGCCTCGAGCAGCTTCAAATCAGCTGCTGTTTCCCCAGTAAGCTTGACTATCTCCTTTCCGCCGTTCAAGTGACTAAGGCGTTTTTGCCAGTCTTGCAGGCGGGCGTCGACAAGCTCTTGGTAGGGAGCGATGTACACGGCTCGCCCAGAGGTATTCTGCGTCCAGTGACGTAGAAGTGCAAATTCGGCGCACACGGTCTTGCCGCTTCCCGTTGGGGCACCAACAAAGACGTTCTGATCAGTCTTGTATAGTGAGTTGAAGGTCTGCGTCTGAATCCTGTTGAACTGCTTCCAATCCGGGTACAGGCCGAGGTAGTCGTTGACTTTTAGGGCTGAGACGGGAAGGGGCTGAAGTTCGAGAAGCTCCGTGTGAGATGGGAACTTCTCGGGCAGAACGAGCTTGTTAAACGGAACGGGCAGCCTCGTTTCAGAGAGCATCCACCTGTCCGAGATGACAGAGACGAAGTAGTTTGGTGGCATAGGATCAGTGATAGGCACCGTAAAGTCCACCACATGTTCGTTCGACTCCGTCTCCGCATAATCCTTGCGAAGGATAAAGGTGTCGTGGTAAAGAATGTCCTCGCCGTCGGCGTCCTCCACAATGATCCAGAAGCTCTCGGCCGTGCCGTGGATGGACTCGTCCCATTCGAAATTTGGCGTAATGCTTAGTTCGACTCGAAGCATGGATCTTGTAATGGGCTGCACTTGGGCCTGAACCTCAACTCGAGGGAACTTCGCGACGAGGCCACACACCGTTCGGCCGGCTCGGGGCATGCCCAGCAACTCACCCATACGTGGAGGATCCAAGTCAAAGTAGTTTGACCAGGAGACTTGGATTCTCTCAGCCTTGTGTACAACCTCCCTTGGGCACGTGGGGAACTGACGCAGAGGCGACATTGTGGGCCACATGCGCTTCTCCGCCATCTTGCAAAGATCAAGGGCAGTCTTCGCAACTGATGCCCAGCCCTTCTTCAAGGTGATCTCAAAGATAGCTCGCAGGATACGGCCAGCGCTCTGTGTCACATACACCATGTCTGCCATAAGAGCAAGACCATCGAGCTTCAGTCGAGAAATGTAAGCCTGAAGGAGGACGTTGATTTTCGAGTGAGGTTCTTCGATGCTCTCCTTGACGGGAATGGGTACGCTGCCCAATAGCTTGGCAAGCTCCATCTTTTCGTCCTGGCGCACAGGGATGTACTTGAACTCGGAGCTCAAGGCAAAGACCCGGAAAAGCTCGATTGTCGTGATGGACGGCTGGATTAGGTTGTTGTAAGTGTCCATGGAAACAGATGTGATGTAGTAATGTGAGGCAATCCGTCCGAGCTCCGTCGACTGTAGCCTACCCGTTTTCTCATCATACTTGATCAAATTAGACTTTCGTAGAGACAGGGCAGCAGAATGGATAAGATCGACTCGCTTTTGTTCCAAAGCTGGATCGTCCTCGTAGTCTGCACCGACTTGATAAAGCCCTGGAGACCGAAGCATGCGAACAAAGAGGTATGTGTAGCCCAACCACTCAACACCTTCGTCCCGCGTTCTGACGTTTCCGAGGACGATCTCCGCGTTAAGATTGTCAATAAGCTTACTGACCAGCTGGCTTTCAATCGGGAGTTGCTGGTTAAGTAGAGACAGATAGTACTGGATCTCGCTCTGCGTGGTGATGATGATACCTTCTCCGTACGTATCATACTGAGGTCTTCCTGCACGGCCGAGCATTTGAAGCACATCTTGGGGGCTGAGCTCCACCCAGCTACCCTTCTCCGGAGAGTAAACCTGTGTGCCCTTGATGATGACTGTGTGAGCCGGTAAGTTTACGCCCCAGGCCAGCGTCGCAGTCGACACAAGCACTTGGATTAAACCCGAGGAAAAGAGATCCTCTACATCTGTCCTGTCAGCGCGGCTCATGCCAGCATGATGAATGCCGAAGCCGTAAGGGAGTAGATCTTTGAGGTCCTGATCCGTCGCCTGGCTAGCAGCTTCGTTCAAAATCTCTCGACTTCCGGCATCGTGTTTGAGGATCTGGTTGATGGTGTCTAACTCCAAAGCCTTGTCTCTGACATATCGAGCAGTTTTGGCAGTATCCTTTCGGGAATGTACGAAAATGATCATTTGATGACGGTGCGTGCCAACATGCTCGATAACCTTGTTGTAGGTCACGTCGTTCATCGTCTTCAGCTGCTTGATTGGCTTCCGCTCTGTGACACCAACAAACTCTTGTCTTAAGGGGCATGGTCGATAAGAGCCGTCGAAATGGAAGAGCCCTGTCTTGACATCCACTCGCAGGAAGCTTGCAACATCTCGATAATTGGGCAATGTTGCAGACAGACCGACAATACGCACAGGCTCGCCAGTTTGCTCCGTTTTGCGGATAGTCCTGCTGACGATACTCTCAATGACAGGACCACGATCGTCGTGAAGCAAATGAATCTCATCGATCACAACTAGGCGGACCAGATTCGTGTAGGTGAGGTCATTAGCTTTTCGGGTTATGACATCCCACTTCTCGGGCGTTGTCACAATGACCTGTGTTTCGGAGATCTGTTGCTTGGTGAGTTGGCGATCTCCAGTCAATTCAGAGACCTGGATGCCGTAAGGCTCTAGGCGCTTTCCGAAGTTTCCAACTTGTTCCTGAACGAGCGCTTTCAAGGGCGCAATGTATATAATCTTGAATGCGTCGAGGTCGACTTCTCCCGTCTCAGGGTTTCTGTTTTTCCCAATCTCGCGAAGGATAGTCAGCATGGCAACATTGGTTTTGCCACTACCGGTTGGTGCGCAAATGAGCATGTTTCCATCGTCTTCAAAAGCGGAAGGGAAACACTTTGACTGTATCTTGTTGAGTGACTTGGCGGTACTGAAAGGCGCGCGAGACCATTCCGGCATAGAAGTAACAGGGATGAGGATATCGTCCGGGTCGTTGCGCTTCTTTGGGGGAGGCACGTGGATTTCCTCGTAGCCCTTGAATGTCCTCTTTGTCGAACCTTCGGGAAGCCGTACCTTGGGATTGGTCATGAGATGGTTGCCCTGGTCGAAGACAAGGTTGTCAAGGTTGATGGTCTTTCTTGGTTGCAGGCCGCCGACCAACTGTCCCTCCTGTCGTTCCGTCTTGGGGGCTTCTGCGTTGAATGATGTCCCAACATCAATGTCCATCTTCATGTTGATTTTGCGTCCCTTTTCTTCATCACCCGTCTTGCCTCGCAGCTCATTCAAGATCCATTGCAGTCCTTCTGAAGCCATCTCACGCTCCACATCGACACGCTGTTCCTGCGTTTCAGCCCTGGCTAGCTTTGTAAGCCAGAACACCTTGTGTCGATTCTCGATGAGTTTCTGGACCAGCTCGTGATGCTCGAAATCGAACAGTTCCATGAGGTCGTTCTCGATCTCGCGCAAAGTCTTTTCTTCGCCACCAGCCTCGTCAGGTTCGCCGGATAGGATGTGGAGGGCCTGCTTGGTCTTATCTGTCTGCTCGTGCGCGTCGGGATACATAGCTCCAATTTGACGTTGGAGCCAGAAAGCATCAACATCTCGGGCTGGTACTGCATGCTTGTCCTTGTCTTTGTGCTTCTCTGTAGTAGGTGCCGAGTCAAGTAGTAACTCCTCCTCGTTGTCCGCAACGACATCGTCGTCTTTTGCCTCGGTCTCCTTCTCGTCTTCTTCGTCGGCTTCGTCCTCGGATGATTCGTCGCGCACTTCATCGACAATGGCGTCCTCTTCCTCTTCGTCTTCGTCAAATGCTACGGCGACACCCTGGCGGTCATCGATTTCTGCCTCAGCTCCGTCATTGCCCATTTCGACATCATCGTCATCGTCCTGGGCATCGTAATCCGTGATCTTTTTGCCTAGGTTGACCAGGTCGTTGAATTGCTTCTGATTTAGTGTGCTGCCGAGGATGTCGTCAATCTCTTTCTTCTTGTCGAGATCCTTCAAATCGTCATCCTTTAGATACTCTAGCACGGCATCCGCGGCACTGCGGACAACCTCATGGGGAACATCACCGAGACTTGATGCTACCATGGTTATTATGAGGTCGAAGGTTGCGCGCGTCCCAGTCGTGCGCGGCCGATATGTGATGCCTTCGACCAGAGCCTCGTTTGCGCCGAGGACCCCGGTTCCTCTCATCTGTGGCGCTTCGGCTTTGCGCTTCCGCTGCTCTCGTAGTAGCACATCTTCTCCTTCTCGGAAGCCTCCGCGCTCGATCTGTGGCAAGCCAGGTTGCTTCTTCTGTTTGGGCGCGGTTTCGTGGGCGACCCTAGATCCCATGTCCTTGATGCTCAGCTTCCCAGCGAGCGACTCGGGATCCCCAGTGGCCTCGTCATTTCGGCGCGTGATAAATCGTCTGTCCGCCTGGAGAACCAGGTTCGACATGGCCGAATACTTGTATTGGGAGACATCGCGATGAGGGTCCGACATCTTGGCGGCTTAACTCGAGCTACTCCGGAGAAGAGAACGTCGAGGTTCTCGACAGGCGCTCAAGGAGCTGTCAAATCACCATAGGCTGTGTCGTTACTGCCGGGTTTGCAAGGTAAAGGGCTGATGCGATGGATCGAGGTAGCTATAGAAAGGTAAATTTCAGATGGCAGCCTTGTGGGGCTCCAGTGCTCACGGCTGAGGACTGTCTAAAGTAAGGTAGGCACTTGGTACCGCGCCGAGGCCGCAGGCAGCTGCGCCACGCCTATCATCAGCCACTGAGCCGCCACACATAAGGCACGGCAAACACGGCTGCTTCGAGTATCACCGCCAGTATCCCGATACACAGCCCAGTGTCAACATGGATGATCCGGCCATGGCCGAGAGTCTCCAACACCAGTTGGAACCCTTCATTAAGCCGAGGGAGCAGGTCAACTATATACGACGGATCCTTGCTTTACACCTTGCCACTATATCTCCTGGCGGTTCGGTCAAGCATTCTTGGGCGCTGGCGGATGGGGCCCAACCAGTTTCTGATGCAATTGAGAGCACGGGTTATCATAAAGAGTACATCGATGCCGTGACCTCACATATATCGGCTCGTACACAGTTCAATAACCTTTCCCAGAGCTGCAACAGCCCGGCATCTGCGCAACCACAAACTCCTGGGCCAACTGCGGTAGAAGACCAAATCAGTTTGCTGAAGCTCAAAGACAAGCACAGACGGCTTGTAGAAGTCGAGCGCCACCTCAATGCTCTCTTGCAGCAACCCGCTTCCGTCCCTGGATTTCTCAGCCAGGAACAACTGCTACAGGATGTTGCCCCTTTACCTGGCGTGCCTGGGGAGGTTCTCCAAAGCCTTGTAGTTGAGCAAAACAACAACCAGCCTGCGCTGAAGGAACGCATCAGAGAACTGGAGAGAACAGTGCTACGTGCGAAGGTACTTCAGAGGCGACAGGAGCAATTGCTCCATGCCGCAAAGGAGATGTCAAGAAACAGAGCCAACAAAACCACTCTGCCGGAGAGACTGACAGCTTTGAACGCAACTCGTAACGACCTCATCACCTGGATCGAAGGGGAGCTGAGCAAAGCGTCGTTAACTGAAGATACCCGTCGAGAATCGAATTCTCAGATGAACAAATTAGTCGACTACCAATCGACTGTCTCACAACATGTCGCGCAAGTGAAGGAAAAATATGAGAAATATGTCCAACGCCGACGAACTATCTTGAACCTGCTGAAACAACGCCAGCCGCCGACTTTGACTCAACCAAAGTTGTCACCGAAGGCTGATGATTTAGGCGGCAGAAGTCACACCCCGCTGGAATTCCTACTTACCCCTTACGTGGAGATGCTCCTTTCGAATTCGAGCGATCTGAAAGCTATGATCACCCAAAAGTCGCATCTCAATCAGTCGTTGGCCAAACAAAGCACCAGTACCAGCCAGGCAATCCGCTACCTTGCAGAAGAGAGCCAGCTACTGCCCCAATACCCCTTGAACAAATCCAGTCGTCGAAAATCAGTCATTCGGGAGGAGTTGCCCACGAAATCAAACAGCCGCTTAGTACTGACCGAGCAAGTCAAGCCTTGGGTGTTCGCCGCTGATGCCGCAAAGATAGCGACTCTTGAAACCGTCGCAGAGACTGTCGAGGGGGGTCAGGTTGCTCTAGAGGGCTTCATGCAGAACATGCATGCTATCCAGATACTTCTTGGGCAGCGACCGAATGATGCTACGCAAAGCGTGGATAATAAAGAAGCGACAGCTGAAGATGTCTGGCTTGCGACTTCGACTGAGCAAAACGCGAAATCGCGCAAGCATACGGGGCCGAGCATGGAAACGCAGCACGCGAATGATCTTTGGTCTAGGCTACATGGAAGTTTAGGACTTATCGGGCACGACGATTAAATGATTTGACATATTGGTACAGGCTACATTATCTCATGAGGTCCTAAGAGGTTCCAGAATTCCCAACGCCAGCCAACCGCCGTGTTCCGCTTAGCAATAGACATGACACTATGTGTCTATTTTTCGCCCAAGATGGCAGATATCCTCATGGCGAGGTCCAGGATGGACAAATGCTCATCAGCTCCATCCACCAGCCTCTTGTCCACCTCGGAAAACACCATTACAATCTTGTTTTTTTTCGTGTCCTGAATCGTTTCGTCTAATGTGATCGTTTGGTAGAGCTAAAACCGCGATTAATTTAGGTCGGTGCAGGCAATAAAAGGACATTGTTCTTACCTGAGTCACCACCAGGCCAGCACTCCACCCATCGGCAATCATGTCCTCGACCACCTTGGAGACTGGCTGATATGTGGCACCAGATGCCCGGGGACGCATAGCCTTGACAAGATTGTCAATGACGTTGCCGGGTATCACACCAGCAATATCCTCCACAATCTTTACGGTTATGGGCTTGCTGTCCACATCCATTTGATCGCCATCCGAGCCCTTGTCCTTCTCCGTGGCGCTGGCACCAACCAAGCGTGCTGCGCTCTGTAGAAAGGTGATGGCTTTTCTCAGATCCCCCTCACTGCATTTGATGAGAGCGTCGACTGCTCCATCCTCAAGCTGTACGCCTTCATTTTCGGCAATGTCTTCCAATCTCTTTTTGGCGTTGCTTTGATCCAAGCTCTTGAAACGGAACTTGCTGCAGCGACTAGCAAGCGGATCGATGATTCGAGTGACGTAGTTGCAGATTAGGCAGAAACGTGTGATTTTGCTGTAGGTCTCCATTGTTCGTCGTAGGGCACTTTGGGCGTCTTGTGTCATAGAATCGGCTTCGTCGAGAATGATGATCTTGAAGGGCGGGCAGGGGTATTTCTGCTTGTAGGAGGGCGTCGGGTTTGTCAATTGCATTCGTGCAAAATTCTTGACTTTCTCGCGGACGATGGAAATGCCACGCTCGTCAGAGGCATTGAGCTCGAGAACTCGCGACTTCATCATCTCAGGGCCGTACAATTCTTTGGCAAGAGCCAAAACGGTGGACGTTTTGCCGGTTCCCGGAGGACCGTAGAAGAGCATGTGCGGAAGCTAAGACTGTTAGATACACAGATTGCTGCCGCAATACGATTGGAGTGCCTACATTGGATGCCTGCAGCGTTCGCTGCAGAACGTGTACTGTATGATCTTGAGCTGTGACATCTTTGAGACTCTTGGGACGGCTGTAGAGTTTGACTATGAGCATTGGTATGGATAGGAACGCCAACCAGAGGGGACCGTACTATTTCTCAACCCACGGTTGCAGCCGGCCATCAGCTGGCTTCTCTTGCTTCTGTTCCGAGGCTGCGCTGGCTGCGGCCGCTGCCTTCCGCGCCTTCATATCAAAGAAATTGGCCATTTCGAGGGATCAAGTGACATCACAGCGTAAAAAAGTGCGATTGGTGGTGTCAATACCGGGCAGAGAGTTCCTCGGGTGAAGCGGTGTTGGATTTACCTGATACCAAAAAGAATCCAATTAACGCGTTGGAAGACTTTTGGCGACGCGAAGCGCGTTTAGCCTCCACCCCGCACAAGTATGCTGACCTGAACCCCACGTACTAGGTATCCAGGCAAGTACCTTGGGTGTTTCATGGCAGCGCGCTGGACCCTGGGCTTAGGACAAAGCCCTTGCGTCTTCCTACTTTGCCTCAAGGCGTACTATCGCGCATATTCAGACGGCAGATTGATAGAACGACAAGTCTCGCATACCGGTATCCGATCAGCGATGAACTTGCAGCCGATTACACGCATATGTAGGGTCAAGTAATGCTTTCAAGTTGGCAGTGAGCACTGACCGAGGTACCTCAGGCAAGGTACTGTAGTACAGTAGCTCTACAGTAAGTGCCTTATCTCAGCGGGGCATGCCGAGATGGGATCGGCGCAACGTCAACTGCCGCATCTGCTGTTGCTCTGCTCTGCGAACACATTCACAATACAGGATCAGAGTAAGTAATACAGGCCGTTCGTAGATTATGCCAAATGAGCTGTTGATCAATGTACAGCTGGCAGTTGGGACAAATATCCACTGCGGTGACCCATTGTAAAGCCCAATGTCATCAAGACATACAAGTAGCCCCGTACCTACAGCTACCTGATGCAGTATCTATCTAGGTACCCTAGGTAGTTGGTAGCAAGGTACGACTTACAGTGGAAGAGCTCGAAACTTGGTACTTATGTTTTTTAAGATTTAAGATGATAGACAGATAGGTACTATTTTATGGTCCTGCAAAGCAAGGGCACATCCTGTTCCCCCTTTGGGATACTGCAGCATTCATCAAACAAACGCCTAAGAGAATCATTCTAGCGGATCGAGCAAAAGCTGCAGGTACAACGTAGGTCGGCGCTGCGTGAATCAGAGCGGAAAGTTTGGCTGTGTCAGGCTCAGGCAGGCAGGTAGCTCAGCAGGGAAAGTATTGGTGTAGGGCGAGCCTCAAACATATGACGGTTGGTTCCTGCTTCGGCCGCCACTCCAAAGCATTCCACCTCCCCGTTCTCCTTTCATCATCCCTTTCTTAGGCTCGCCCGCTTCAGCAAACTGCCTGCATTCAACAAGCACTCCCACTCTGAATGGGTACTTAAGCAACCTTCTTCAACATCGCGACCGCCTCGCCCCGACCCCTCACCCTTTCCCACCAAGCCTCTTGCCTTTTCTCTTCTCGTGTGCGACCTGCGGCAATTCTTCCTCCAGCAGTCTCCCATGCCCGGCAAGCGTCTGCACAGACTGCTTTGGTCGAAGCCCTGCTAGTAGATCGTCGGCGCCATGGACCAGTCCATCATTCGCATCTCCAAGGTACACATTACTTGCTTACCACCTCGTTCGCCCGGTGCCCCGCTCGTAAATTTCGGCACCGTCACCCAGCGGCCATGCTAACATGTGCACTTCTCAGGAGCTGAGCGATATTCAAAAGTCAACCGATCTCTGTACGCGTCCTGTAGTGTGCATCATCGGAAGCATGAGTTGTGCCAGTAGCTAATCTCATCATCTTGACTATTAGCCATAGCCGTTGCTTGTCGAGACAGCGATGTTCGCAGCGTGAAAGCCATCATAATGGGACCTCATGAGACCCCATATGAGTTCGGATTCTTTGAGGTGAGCAACTCTCGGTTCTTGCCGTCAAGCAAACACCGTTGCTTACCTACTTTCACAGTTTGCGGTTCGGTTTGGCAAGGGTCAGTCGCCTCTAACAAAATTTCCCGATGCAGTGTGGCAGTAGCCTGAACTCCAGCCGCCTGTTCTAGAATATCCGTCCAAGGCCCCAAATGTGCGCTGCCTCACCACAAATGGCGGTCGATGTAGATTCAACCCAAATATTTACGCCAACGGAAAGGTTTGTCTGTAAGTATTTTCCACCCAACTCACTTACAGAAAAGATCCTGACTTGTATTTAGTTCAATATTGGGGTATGTAGCAAAGACGACGATGTCACTTTCATCGTGTTGACTGGCATCAGGACATGGCGGGGAGAGCGAGGAGAAGAGTGGTCCTCTGCCCAAGGCTTGGAGTCCATTCTATTATCAATTCAAAGCCTGATGTCCGGCAATCCATACGAGAACGAGCCAGGCTTCGAGGATATGAATGAAGAATCTGATAAACAGCTACAAAAAGCCTATGCTGACAAGGTAGGCGTCGATGAACTTGATATGTATTGAACAATGCTGAATCTGCAGATACGCCACGAGACGTTGCGCATATCTGTCATCCAGCGCATGGAGGAGTATCTCGGAATCAAACCAGATGGCATGATCGAAAGGGTTACAAATGAACAAGAGCCAGGTACTTCCGATATGGACGAGGATCCATCCGTTCCATTTGAGCCATTCAAGGATCTCTGCAAGCGTCGTTTCTTGTGGTACTATGAATCCTACCTAGCTGCAGTGCAACAGGGCAAGGCAGAAATTAATGATCAACAAAACTTCACGCGCATGCCTTTCGAGTCACCATCATCGAACTCGATAGAGGGAAAGTTTTACTACACAAATCTCGAGCGAAGGTTGCAGACCATAAAAGCAAGGCTAGATGCTGAGCCCGAGATATGGGCGAAGGAGGGACTCTTGGCCGTCAATGCCGAGACTACCGTGGCCGTCAACCTCAAGCATCAGTACGAGCAGGTCCTTGCTGCTTTCAAGCGCAGCGACTTGCCCCATGACATCAAATTGGAGAACGACAACCCCTTTGTTTGGGTTATCACATACTTTGGGAAACCTATGACCAATCTCGACGGGGGACTCTTTCGGATCAAGATGCATTTCAGTCCCAAATTTCCTCATGAGCAACCGCGCGTGCGGTTCGAGACAAAAATATTCCACCATCACGTCGCCCCGGACGGAACTGCATGCTATGCAACAGACTCATATAAGAGAGAGGATGTGAGGTCGCACATTGAAGCCATCATTGCGTGCCTAGAAGATGACGAGCCGGCCTATGATCCGCGGAAAACAGTGAACCCAGAGGCCAGTAAGCTGCTTTGGAGCAACAAGCCGGAGGATAAGAAGAAATACAACCGAATGCTCAGACGGTCGGTGCAGCGGAGCATGGAGTAAGCTGGTACACCTGTCATTTTAGATTGTGCTTTCTAACCAAGCCTAGGGAGTTCCCCGAATGATAGTCACTTGTCGGATAAAGGGGAATAACGGCAGCCAGAACCAGTTTTCGTCACAAACGGAGTGCTTTGGGGTTCAAGCAACGGGATAGGTTAGCCTGGGGCGTTTTTGGTGTCGATACCATACGGAATATAGGTGAAATCAGCAGTTCGACGGATCACGGCATGACGGTGCTTTCACATGATGAAGTCAATGACAGCGATACACGTCTTTCTTTTCAAGTGATATCTTTTATGGTCAAATCAGCCATATTCTCTGCGGTGAGGCCATCCGAAATTTGTGCCGAGAACCATTGAATCCGTGAACAGTTCCAACCAAATAGTAGCTTTCCTGCACTGACCATTTGTTGTATTTCCCCAAGCGCCTCAACTCCTTGATATGCAAATCGTGAGAAGTAATATTTTGTTGCTCTTTACACGAGCAGCACAGCGTTGACACAACCATCGTTTTCGGGGGCATTCGTGATTTGGCTGTAGCGTCCCCAAACGACCTTGCCGCCTGCCGTTACCAGTCCCAACTCGCTCACATTGACCTCAATAATAGTACCCTTGGTGAGAACTCCTAGTTGTGTGTATAAGGGGTTCTGCGGGTTCTTCTTAACGCCGATGATCGGCAGCTGCACAGTAACGCCAAGCTCGGGGTGGGTGACGTTGGCCTTCTTGTAACGAAGACCCATGGGCCGGATGAAGCGTTCGAATTTAGGATTTCGTCGTGTAAAGTCCTGCCCGACAAACGTAGGCTTCGTCACCGTCCTTTTCCATGCCCGCTTTTGGACCTTCTTGCCAGTCTTCACAACGCTAAACGCCTCGGCTTCGCTGATACCGCGCACCTTGGGAAGCGGAACAGAGAACTTTGCCGCCTTCTCCGCGCGCTTGTTCTTGATGGCACTGCTGAGGGCCTTGGCGGTGGACGGATTGGAGCGGTCGAGCAGGTATGAGGGCATGGGTGTGGAGGGCTCCTTCTCGTCGGCCGTCTTGACGTTGCGCTCCTCGTGCGCCTTGATGGCCTTCTTCATCTGTATCTTCTCCTTGTGGCGCTTCTGCTGGTGCAGCTTGGCCCTCAAGCCGCGCAGGTTCTGGGCGTCCTGGGACGCCTTGTGGCCCTCGCGGGCGGTGCGCTTGCGCATGCGTTCTTCATGGTCGAGACGGCGGCCGTGCAGCTTGCGCCACCGCTCCATATACTCGTTCTGAGGCATTGTGGGCGAATTGTGCTGTGTCGGTGTGGCCTGGGTGGTGCTGGTGCTGATGGGTGGTGGCTGGTTTCAGTTTTCCTCTCCACCTTATCGTTGGAAAAAAAAAGTTCGGGGTTTGGCCTTATCGCGCGATAAGGCAGCACTCGGCCGCCGGACGTACGCTATTCCGGCACGCGAGTCCCTTGCGGAATCCGTATGGAACTTTTTCGACTGTAGCTGCAATGCAGATCCAACGAATCGACGTCTACATCTTTCACAGAATTCTAGCGACTACGTCCCGGGGGAGGCATTGCTGTCAGAAATAATGAGCAGGGCGCTTCTCCGCTCCGTGTCGGAGCTCAGAGGCCTGGCAATCCGTGCACCGCCCCGGCTCCAGCTTCCAATTCTGTCCCGAAGCTTCAACTCGACATCGCCCATCGTCGAGCCCACCCCCCAGCAGCACATCAACAACGCAGCCAACCCGACCGACAACCAGGTACGGCCCCTCGCCTTCAAGAAAAGCCACCCGACCGCACCCCCCGCGCCGATAGACGATTCGGTCAAGAACCTTCTGCCCTTCCTCGTCGCTCAGCCCGGCCACTACATCACCATCCACATCCACGGGTTCCCCTACCTGGTTCAGGAGGGCGATGAGATTCGTCTGCCCTTCCGCATGCCGGGCGTGCTTCCCGGCGACGTGCTGCGTCTGGACCGCGCGAGCGTCATTGGCAGTCGCGATTACACGTTGAAGGGGGCGCCGCACATCGACGAAAGACTGTTTGAGTGCAGGGCTACGGTGCTGGGGACGGAGTCGGAGCCACTGCGCATCAAGATTAAGACCAAGCGGAGGCAGCGGAGGGCGAAACAAGCAAAGAGCAAGCATCGATATACGATTCTTAGGGTCTCGGAGCTCAACATCAAGTCCCTCGAAGACGTTGAAGCACCTTCATCATGAAAAAGGGTATGAGCTTTTAAAAGGCTCAAAGGAAACTCAGGGAAACTCAGGCTTGTCGGATGAAGGACGCACCACTATGGTTTCCCCTAGATGTATTATGTATTATCTATCACTGCTCCAGCAAAGAGCTGGCTGTACAATATGCGCAAGGACAATGGACATATGCCTGGATATTAATTTTGCAAAACACCGTAAATTTCTGACCATACTTTACTCATTGTCCGCTTTACACACGACAGTCACATGATTGAGTGGTGACTGGCTTAAGCGCATGCATACCTATACCACGCCTGCGAATAGCTGTGGGTCACCCATTTCAGCGTAGGAACACGGGATGTCAAATGTAAGGGCTCAATCATGAAGGGCCATATCTCTATCCTAGCCATCTACCGACGAGGATACACGGTTATAGACCTGAAGCTGTAGCTAGGATGCGGTATGTGTACTTACTTCCTCGCATTTGATACTCCAAGAGTGATGATACTCTCTGTTGGGTGAGGCTTGCACCTCCACGCTTATCATTATGTTGGCAGAAGACAATGCTAAATACAAGACGATCTGGTGCAATCAATGGGCTCAGAAATTCACACCCCAAGGGCTGTATTACAGAATTGGGTTGCTACGGCCATCCTTATTAGTGCTATGCCGATCATAAAACCATAGGTCGGCATAGCATTAGTCCGCTACCCTGACTAACTCACTATTAGGAGTACCTCATACAAGTAGTGATTTATTTTAAAGTCTTCTTTGTTATATTAGAATTTTTTTTAACAATTAAAGTCAGTCTTAATATTATAATACTCAATGTATTAATTAAGGTTAGATATTACTTTTTGAAGTTATAAATCTCCTGAGCTATTCTCTGGCGTTTTTTTCTTTTATAAGGTCAGTGTGATGAATTACATCGACTTACAGGAGCATAATATTCTAGATGCACATTCTATTTTTATGGGTAAGGTGCCTAGTACGCGCACCGTCCCTGACCGCGTTTTGATGTTAGTCAACTCCATGAAAGACCGTTGTGTTGACATCACACGAAGACTTGATTGCACGACAAAATGGGCCAAGAGAATAGGGATCATGACATTTTCAATCAAGAGGATCACCAAGTATGTCCACTGAGCTGCAACTCTTTATCTTATCCAACTAACCAGTAGTAAAAGGTAGCCTACATCTTCGATCCTGATACAGACAAGGACAATCGTGAAAGAGCCTCTAAACGTCGTCGAAAGGATGACAGTGCCGTCGTGTCACCACCTTTGTTTGTGCCCTTGCTCAATGGACTCGAACACTCCGAGAATGTTGAGCTACGGCAGACCGCCTTCCAAGAGAGCTGGGCTGCGATAAACCGTCGTATACAGGTACAACCATCTCCTGACTACCTGCCGATGGGCACTTCTCATCCATCATAGAGCACTCTACGAGACTCTAATACCGCTACATTGGATCATGTCAATGCCTTTGTTGACCGCGCAGACCTAGAATGGTAAGTCCCCGAAGGCGACGACTCTCCTGTACTAACGCGGCTAAATAGCATGGACCGGATACCAGCCGCCTTTGTGATTACAGGACCCAACACTGCATCGCAAGATCTACTCTTCGAACAGCTTTCCGAGAGGCTCCAGCAGTCTACCTCGAGCAAGTTTCTCCGGATGAGGTCCTCAGATGCGGTAACGCTCAAGGCCGCATTGAAAAAGGTCATACGTGACGTGACCGCCAGCTTGATCCAGGACGACGATGATGATCTGCAGATAGGTCAACAGGTAAGCCGAAAGATACACATACTGGCTCAAGACCTCGTCTAATGTGAAATAGGACCGAAGGTACCTTGACTATGACCTGGAAGCGCTGCATGCTTTCACTAAAACCCATGAGTTTGATCACATTTTCATAGCGTTTCAAGACAGCGAGGGCTTTGACAGTGGCATG
Organism: Stachybotrys chlorohalonatus IBT 40285; assembly: GCA_000732775.1. Taxonomy (NCBI): domain Eukaryota; kingdom Fungi; phylum Ascomycota; class Sordariomycetes; order Hypocreales; family Stachybotryaceae; genus Stachybotrys; species Stachybotrys chlorohalonatus. The sequence continues at coordinate 194,691 of KL660698.1, read as the reverse complement.
CTCTCCGACCTCATCATGCTCTTCAAGTAAGGCTTCCGTAACTCGATTTGTGCAGTCAACTAAATCTTGCAGCTCATGGCGGCGGCGGATACCTTTTGTTCTGCTATTTGGAGTTGCCACCTCGGTCGATCTACTTCAAGCCCGCCTCTTAAAGGCCGCATGCCGCGTCATCTACGGTGCTCAGTTCGATGTTGTCCAGACAAGCACGATCCTCGAAACAGTTTTCCAAACTGCAATCGCGGCTTGTGATGTGCCGCTGCGCCTGGGAGCGTCGACACTACGAGGCATGCTCGATCGCCAACACGACCAGGTTGCTGGAATACAGGCATTTATTGCGTCTCTGAAGGTGAGTCGGTGCATTCTTGGTTGTGCCTATTCGCCTAACGGACTGTACCATCAGTATGCCTACATGTCGCATTTCTTTGCGAACCCGCTCAGTCTGCTCCTGTCCGCTGATGCCTGTGGTGCGAATGGGCTGCAAGTTGAGCATCTCGAGGCCATCCGGAATTTGCCCTCGTTCAGGAACAGCGTAGAAGCTGCAATCGATCGCGGCTCGTCAGATGACCTGGCACACGCCAAATCGCTGCTCCTAGATGACCAGTACCTATTGGCTCAAGTCAAACTCGCAATCGGCCAGAAACAGAAGTGGACCAAGCGACTTGTGCGCTCTCTACTGATATCAAAGGCTGCTGGGGCACAAGCAGGTACCTTCCCCGAAGCATATACCGCAGCCATCAATGAAGGCATCTCTGTTGTGGACCAATCGCCTGTTTCAGACCGTGTGCAACGTCTAAGCGCCGAGGAACTTGTTGAACTGCTGGAAAGAGTGCTCTCGCTTCTCGGCGAGGGTGATGTTGACTTGTCTCTTGAGCCCTCGAATGAAATGGAAGACGTGCAGCTTCAAGAATCCCTTCGGCAGCATCTAGATGGATTGAAACTCCTCCAGAAGACAGCGGAGGAGCAAGGCTTTACGCTTCACAGCAAGTATAGTGGTCAAAGCAAGGTCATGCGGACAACCGTCATTGCTCAACGAGTCCAGCTGAGCCAGGATTCTGCTGCCTTACGCGATGAGGACAAGCAGTTTACAGAGATTGTGGACGAGGTTATAGGACTGTTATCGTCGACGGTGGAAGTTGTAGACCCCAAGAACATCTTCTTGGCAGAAAGTTGGCTGTATGACTCCAAGTCTCCTCTCCGCGACGTCCTGATACCGCGGCCCCGCGGTGTGTTTGAGCGATGCCTCACCCGGCCGCAGGACTACCTCGGTTGCTCGTGCTGCAAAGACGAAGGGGCAGACATCCAGGCGACCTCACCAGCAACGCCTATCCTGCATCACCTTTACCTGGAGGCAGGGAACTTGATCAATGTGGCTGACTTGTGGTCTGCCTTCCATGCAATCGTCAGCAAAGAAGAGGAAGACGAACGGGCGGCGCTGGTCCTGTTCTACCGAAGTTTGGCGGAGCTTCGAGCTCTAGGCTTTATAAGACCGAGCAAAAAGAAGACTGACCACGTCGCCAAGCTGAAGTGGCTCTGAGTGAGGAGAGGTGCGTCGGGCGAAAAGCGGACCACGCTCGATGCCCAGTCTTTGAGTGTTACTAGCAATCATGTCGAGCTCAACGGGTCTGTAATGGACTGCAACATATGCCCTAACCCACAAAGACCGAGCAGTTAGTTTGCTTTTGTTCTATTTTGTTTTTCACGAAGAAAAGGCTACACCATGATTCAGATTAAAGCAAAGCAGACATGCAGAATCTGGCCTCTCGCCGACCTCGACCAGTGTTCGCTCGCGAGGAATGAGGGCGTCCTCACATATTGTCTGCAGGGGAGCCCTCAACATTCCGATGGCCATGTTCCAGCCGAGTCGCTGGTGACGCCGATTGCGGCCACGGCCAAGCGCCGGCTTTCTCGGCCGTGTCTCACCTCAACTTACACCTTAGACCGGGAGCCCGCAACCGTACGGCCAGGTTGGGGATAGCGACTGACAAAGGGCGCCGTGCTTGGGTTAGGCCTCGTCTTCAAAGAACGAGTTCGGCGAGACCTAGAGAAGGCTTCCGAATGTATGTATGGCTATCTGCTTTTTGGGCTGCTGCCCGTGTCAGTTAAAGACCAGGGAGCGCGCTCAGGAAGCAAGCGCACGGCAAATGACCCAGTCCAGCCCTCGTCGCTCTTTGATTCTTCTTTCTTGTTCGTCTCTTCATTTCTGGATGTTTCCAATTCACTCAATCGTTAAAAGGCAAACGCCGAGGAGCGTTACTAGTATCATTCATTCATCTCCATTTGACCAGCCTGTTCTGACACGAGCTTTGGTTGAATTCACTTGAAAAAGCACCGCCCGACCAGACGTTACCATCGACACATACTAAGCGCAGACCTTCGATTGACTTAAGATTTTGCAGCACCATTTTCACTTACACGACGCCAGTCCCCTTCGCAGCGATAGGTGCGGGGAGCAACAACAAGCGCACATCAGCCGCCTCTACAAGCAACGCACTTCTCTCCTACATTCACCAAGCTCCCATATCATGATCCGTAACAGGATGCTCTCCAGGACGCCGAGACCACGGCGCAATTCCAAATCCCTTGTCTTTGAACTGAAGCTCCGGCAGATGCAAATGCGAGTCTCGCCACTGGTGCGCCTCGACACGGGCACCGTTCACCCCGATTTCCCCACGACGATGCTGCATTTTTGGCTGCTCACCGAACACCAGCTCGACTCGCTGGCGTACTACTACCATCAAGCGGCGCCCAATCCATTCTGGGCCATGTACCCTTACCCCATCTGCTGGGACTTCAGCATGTGCATCGAGACGAAGCGCATGGAGATGGCCAAGTTCATCGGCTTAAGGGTGTCTTGTCCTTACATTCTCAAGACGGAAGACGAGATTGCGGAAGACGCCAGGATGGCAAGGATAGCCGAGGACGAGCGCAGCCGGAAAGGCTTCCCGAGCTACTGAGAGAAGGCATGGAGTCAAAGGAGAAAAGGTCCATGGTTGGAGCGGATTGTGTCGGCCTTCGGCAGACGTCATTGTAAATTGCTTGGTGTATTGCGTTGTTTCGGGCATACCCATAGCTGGACCTTGACCAGCGTAGCATTGGATTTCGGAGTGCGTGGCATATGCGATCTTGCCACATGGCTAATATAGAAAACAAAAACCCTAAAAATCACACGATACCCAAGGACCGCGATAGATCGCCAGACTCCGCTTTAACCAAGCATACGTGACAAGCCACACGCGCCAAGAACGCGATTCCTCCATGATTCAGTCAAGACTGCGTCGCTGCCGCTGGGACAGTATTGTACATGGTGCCCGTATGTCGTTCAGCCCCTCTCCCCTCTCGTGAGATGTCTGCGCACCCCTGCGACGTGAACCAGCTGCTTTACTTGCCTCCCTTCTTGCTCTTGCCCGGTGTCGCGACTAACACGGTGTCATCCTCGCTCGGAGCTGTGGTGGAGCTCTTCTCGGAGCCTTCAAGCTCCTTCATGAACTCATTCTGGATCTGGGATTTGCGCTTGTCCCACCATTCCTTCTCTGTGTCGGCTTGGGCTTGGATCTCGGCGAGGCGCTCGCGGAGCTTGGTGTTGGCGGCGATTTCATTGGCGGACTGGAAGATGAATTGACCCCAGTTGGGGACCAGAGCGTTGGCCTAGGGACGATTGTCAGAAGATAATCCAGAGGGCTTGCAAGGTTCGTAACAAACCTCTGTAACAACGTCTCGGAGCTCCTCCTCCATCTCCTTCTCCGCCCGCTGGAATCTCTGCCACAGATCATCGCCCACGCTGCCGCGCTGCAGCAGGGAGCTGCACGCTTGCTTGGCGGTGCGGACCTGGATCAGGCGGTGGATGTCCTCGACGGCGCGACGCAGCAGGGCGGCCCGCAGCACGCTGTCGGGCACTCGGGGGGTCTTTTCGGCGCCGTCCTCGGGGCTCATGTGCAGGAGGGAGAGGTAGATGTTTCTTTGCAGATGCGGGCCGAACCAGGGCGCGAGGTTGGCGTCCCGTGCTGTAACAAATGATTAGGCCATGTCCACGGGGGTTTGCATGAAGCATGGGGAGCGACGTACAGGCCTTGCGCTGACGATATATTCTTGAAAAGGTCATGAATGCGCCAGCGAGGACGAAACAGTAGGCGAATGGAAGGGCCAGGCCCTTCCAGTTTACGTCGAACATCGTGGTTCAGCGACCGTCAAGGACAAGGACGGCTAGAACAAGCGTGAATTGTTATGAACTGGCTGTTTCCGTAAAAATCGTCGCTCGGTTGTTGGGTATGGAAAATATGAGAATCGAGTTATGGGGGTGTCTTCTGGCTTCTTGACACATGCCACTTTACGAACACCTTTTCTTATGGACAACTTGGGTTTAGGCCAGATAGGTAATTCAAGGTACCTTGGCTCGAACCCTTGAGTGGGACGATCAGGTACCGTCGTACCCAGCTGGCCAGGGTGGCTCTTGCCAGATGAGGAACTTGACCGGGCCGACCTATCTCCGGAACAGTACAGTCAGTAGGTCGGTGCCTTACCGTTGGCTCTAATTGGAATGTGTGTTCAGCGTCCAAGTGTACTCTTTATTTTTTTTATTTTTTTTTTGGAAAACTACAAGAATCGCATGAGGGTCTCAAGCTATACGCGGGACTAGTATAGTAGCTTCATCAAGAAATCTTCATTTTGGCTGGCAGAATCCTAAATGTAGAGCTTTGTTGGTGACTTGCACGTTGTAGTCATTGCGAGTTACATCAGCAGGACCAGCTCTGGCAGCTACTAGGGTAGTAGGAGTAGTAACGCAGGCAGCTGCTCCCATGCGTAGGCCAGCTAAGGTACTAGGTAGCGACTGCCAATCCATCATACACCCCACACTGATTTCATCAAGCCTCCCCCACTGTAAATGAGCACCTCTAAAGTGGCGTCTTACCTTGCACATCGTGAGGTAGGCCTGCTGCTATGATCACTTGAGAACTGCCATTACCACACAACAATACCCAGTAGGCGTTTGTTCTTCCTCGCAGCTGCAGATATCCAACCCGAGTCTCGCGGCCTGGCACTTCACCCTAGGACTTGCCCGCGAGACTTTCCGTCGACGCCGCTTGCCTGGTTCTCGCCATCACATCTCAAGACCACCGACCCAGTCCTCGCCCAACATGTTGCTCCGACTGCGAGGTCCGGATGGCATGTTCCGGCTGACCGTAGAGCCGAGTACGACATTTGGAGACCTGGGCCACAAGGTAATGAACAGTCCTAACCTCGTTTTTCTTCAGGGCCTCTTTGCGATGCTGACCCGTCGGAACTTGTTAGCTACTTGACCAGCTGCCCAAGACGGTCGACCCAAAGACCATCACCTTGTCCAACTCACCCTCCGGAGGCGATTCCAAAAGACTAGGCGATATCATCAACTTCGAGATCGGTCAGATCGGCCTAAGCCATGGCGACATGATCTTCCTCGGCTACAAGCATAAGACCGATGCCAACTCTACCAACGGAGATGGCTCCAGTACTGTCACGGCCGCCCGCCTCAGCGGCAAGCCCATCCTACCCACCGAAGACCTTCCTATCGATCCGAAACATGAAAGGATAGCCAAACCCTGGGAGGTGGTGCGTCAATCCGCTCTCGACGACCGGCTAGATCGATTGAATGGCAAGATACCTCGGGGCCGCGATCGCATGTGTCGCCATGGGCCAAAGGGCATGTGTGACTACTGTCAGCCCATGGATCCCTTTGATGCGAGCTACCTCGCCGACAAGAAGATCAAGTACCTGTCCTTCCACTCCTACCTACGGAAGATCAATGTCGCTACCAACAAGCCCGAGCTCGGCAGCTCTTACATTCCTCCGCTTGTCGAACCCTACTACCGCGTGAGGCAAGACTGTCCATCTGGCCACCCTCCTTGGCCCGAGGGCATTTGCACGAAATGTCAACCTGGCGCCATCACGCTCAACCCACAGCAATTTCGAATGGTTGACCACGTCGAGTTTGCATCCCCTTCGATCATTGACAGCTTCATCGACACATGGCGAAAGACGGGCTCTCAGCGCATAGGTTACCTGTATGGTCGGTATACTGAGTACACAGAAGTCCCTCTTGGTGTCAAGGCAATCGTCGAGGCAATATATGAGCCGCCTCAAGTGGATGAGCTTGACGGTATTACCATGAACGCTTGGGAGAATCGCAAAGACGTTGATCATGTCGCCAAACTTTGCGGACTGGAGCCGGTTGGTGTCATCTGGTCCGACTTACTAGATGCAGGGAACGGCGACGGCTCGGTAGTTTGCAAGCGTCACGCGGACTCCTACTTTCTCTCTTCGCAGGAGGTCTGCTTCGCATCCAGACTCCAAGCCCAGTACCCCAAGGCGACCAAGTGGTGCGACACAGGCCGATTCGGCTCTAACTTTGTGACATGCATCATTTCAGGCAATGAAGACGGCGAGATCTCGATATCCTCTTACCAGGTGTCCAACGAGGCTGTCGAGATGGTCCGCGCTGACATTGTAGAACCGTCGGCAGACCCCACCGTGATGCTTGTCCGTGAAGAGGAGGAGGACGACGGCTCGATCAGCCGCACCCGATACATTCCCGAAGTGTTCTACCGCAGGGTGAATGAGTACGGTGCCAACGTGCAAGAAAACGCCAAGCCATCTTTCCCCGTCGAGTACCTTTTTGTTACCCTAACGCATGGCTTCCCAGCCGAGCCAAAGCCACTGTTCAAGCAACTAGGTTTCCCAATAGAGAACCGCGAGTACATCGGCGAGAGCCAGGATCCATCTGCCCTTACCAAAGCCCTCAAGTTGAGGACCGGGCAGCGACCGAATGAAAGCGATCAAGAGATGTCCAACTTCCACATCCTCTGCTACATCCACCAGATGGATGTGCTCTCTAAGGTAGGTTGTACATATATCAGTCACTTGGTTTCAGACGTTTTCTAACCCATGCCCTTCTGGTTATAGGACGAGGAAGCCCTGCTGTGCCGCGTTGCCACTCAACATGACCTCGCCGATACCCTCCAACTCCGTTCAACCAAAGGCTGGCAAACCCTTCAAGCCATTCTACAATCGACTGGTGAGCGAATCCCCAAGCGCATGCGGGAGCAAGATACTGCTCCTGCGTCGTCGCCGTCTTTGTCTTCCATGCAGCAGCTTCCGCCGCGCGATCAGGGTGAGCCACTTGCTAAGCGATTTGCTGCCTTCAGGCTGAACGAGCGCCGAACCCCCGGCGACGAGCCGGCGCCGCCCCCTCGCTGAGTGCCAGAAGCATCTGGAGGGAATGATCGGACATGCTTTAGGTAAGAGCTGTCATGTTTCTGCATTTGGGTCTGGCTTGACGGGAGGCGTAGCCGTGGATTTACTAGGCGGGTCTGCCTTAATCTTGCATTGGGGGAATAGACCGCATCTTGGTGCAGTTAATGCTTTAGACAGTGGATTTGTCTGGAATAGAGAAAAACAAACTCTATACACACCGTTTTCATTTAAAAGCTGTGGTCTAGAATATGTCATCTTTACAGGAATCGCTTTCATGATTGACTGCGATACGCTCTCACACAACGGGATTGCATATCTCGTTTCTCTATTCAGTATCCGGTACGCAAATTTCATGAAACTCCTCCCATTTATGTTCTGGTATTTGGCTCAATTCTCTTTCATGAACTGCTCGGCCATATAGTAATTGCTGAACAAACAAGGCCTATGAACACACGCAAGGCGGGCGTCTGGAAGACTGACCGTGAAAGGCTACAAAGCCATAACTACCTCAGCCTAAAGCACTTTTTTCCGAGAACAAGTTGACGTTGGCCTCTTTGCGACTGGCCTTTAACTTCGGAGTAATATACTTGAGGCGCGCCTTTCACAGTTCTTATAGCAGCACGTATAGTTCCTGGTGAAATACCGTTCAGCATAGGAACAACAACAAGCATGAACACGCAACGCAGTGGCGGGTTATATTATAATAGCATGTTTGCTCTCACCGACTTCCCTTTTTCTTTTTTTCGCCTACCGTGCCTCCTCGTGTTGAGAATCTGCCACTCGAACGACGTAGCCCACAAACACTACAAGCAAACCTATGCACACATACGCACACACGCCTTGTCGACAAGACGTCTACTCTAAAACACCACCTTTCTATCTCTCTCGCTACGCAGGACAACAGAAATAAACCTGAAACCGATTTTTGGCAATGTGCTATAACCTCGTAGGGTACGAGTGCAAGCATAAGGAGCGGAGGAGGGTCGCTTGCGGATGGCAGGCTCCGCCCTCGAACTTCCTGCAGAGGTTCTTGCACGTCGTACTGCCCGCGGCGGAGGGCTGCGACCGGTACGTAGGCAATGTGCGGCATAAGAAGACGCTCTGTCGGGGTTGCTTGGAGAGGAGGGAAGAGGCGCTCAGGAACCATGTCGCTCCGCCGCCGATACCCTTCACATATGCCACGATGCCGGCGAGGACCTCAGGAGTGCCTGAACACACGCCAAGCACCCAGGGAAGTAGCCCGTTACAACCCCGTGCGGACAATGTTTATAACATCAATGCAGCCTTTGCCCAGCGCCTCAGAGTCGATGAGCGCGCCAAGATGTTTAAGGAGCAGGATGACATATTTCAAGAATACTTCCGTGATGACGCGCCTCAAGGGAGGTACGCCCCATCTTGGTCCGGAACATTAGATCTGAGGAGCCACGGCACGGCTTCTGAGCCATGCCACACTATGAGTGCGCCCTCAAAGGCAGCATCGAGTCGTCCCAGCAGACCACCGCAGCAAGATCGTAACGTCAGGACTGTTTATCCCCCTGAATACACACATCAGAGGGACAGAATCGAAATATATTGCGGCAATGCAAGTCCGATGCCGCATCCCAAGAAGCCGCCCGAATACAAGCGTAATACCAAGCCATTATCTTCTCCCAGTTCCTCTCCGGGAAGCGATGAAAACATGATCCACTATCTCGATCCAAATCGCCTCAAAAGCAAGCCGACACGCAAAACGCGGCACAGCAGTATAAGTTACCTGAAAGAGACATTCATACCAAGCCACAGACGATCAAATTCCAACCGGACTGTATCAACCAAGTCACCTTCGCTTGTTCAGTGGGGTCTCAAGGTCCTCTCGCGATGGTCTGGGGATAGCAGGGATGACAGCAAATCCGTCATGTCCTTCGCGTGTGCCAAGGCTCTTTCAGTAGAACAGGAACCGTTGTTACGAGGCACACCACGAGGGCGGCAAAATCCGACCCACGGACAAAGCAAGAACTGGAACGTCGAGTATCGGCGATGAGGGTGGAACTGTTGAAGAATTCCGGATAGGTGGCCATTATCCCCTTGGTCCCCAGCACTTGTCATGAAAGTATCCAATACTAAATGAACTCGGAATGCCCTACAAAGTTCTTTCAATAAATTCAGTGATAGATTTGAAGCTTTGTCCTTCGATTTGAGACGGGTTTTGTCAAAGCCAATACTCATGTAGACTACAGTAGTCAATAAACATCCGACCGTGAAAACCCTTCACCGCTCATGGTTCCATGTGCGCCCCGTGATGTGATGCGCAACAGACGGTGACAATTAAAATAAGACGAGACCCAACAGCATGAGAGAAACACTTGAAGACGACATGGTGAGGTATTGTCGCCAGCGCATAGCTGCCTCAGCGCCACGAGAAGCCGCCTTTAGCTAGCCTTGGCCTTTTCGATACTAGTTCTGTACTTGACGACTTCCTCTTGGACGGCTTTGTGCACCCGTGTCTGTAATTCTTGGCGGTAGCCAAGTTTAAAAAGAAACTCAAGCCAGACAAACATGGGAGCTAGAAAGATGGCTTGGAAGAGGTTATCCAGGAGGGCGGGTGCCCGTCCCTCGAACACGCCGTGTCCTACGAACTGGGCGATCCAACAGACGACGTGCAAGGCCGCGGCCACCTGGAGAGTAGATGCCGAGCCGTGGATCCGAAGATAGTTGCAAAAAGCAGTGCTGGCTAGGCACAGAATAGCCAGCGCCGTCCCGGCCACAGGCTCCAGGAGGACGTAGAGAGCGGCGTAGAGGGTGGCGGCAATAGTGCCAAGATTCAGGTCAAGATAGGGGATCGTCAGCCACTCTGGTGTCGGGATGAGTGTGCCGGTGTATGTTGCCTGGGCGAGGGAAGATATCAATAAAAGAACCAGACACATTCAAACATCGGGTCCGTACCATGCAGAAGCCGGTTATCAAAATGGGCGGGACGCAAAGCATGTGAATGCCGACATTGACCGAATTCCGGTGGTAGGCACCGTACTTTTTAGACGACACGAGTTAACACCACGAATGAGAATTTGGAGCGTCAGGGTCGTTGCCTTACAAAGGTCAGGTGCCTTTCTAGGTCCAGAGACATTGTCGGAGGTGAGGCAAGAGTCGAACCGGACGGGCAGGATTCAGTGTGGCCGTCCGCCTGCGACGAAGGCGTGAAAGCCCAAGAATTTTAAAAAAATGTTAAAATTCCGAAACACACCAGAGATGGTTGCAGCCCCCGCCCACAGGACGCGGAGCCGACACGAGTGAGAATGTATGAGGACAAGTGAGAGAGGAGTATTCTAGCATGACCACTTGGTCCAAGGCTTGAGCTGTCGGTCTTAGTAGGACAAGAATGATGGGGTGAGTGCGAGGTGTCGTTGCATCGTCGAGATGATGAACCACCCCTTGCCTAAGCCGAGGACCCGAAAGGACCCTGGATCCGCGAACGTGGGGCGGCCGGGTTTCAACTTCTCGATAAAGCCCGCAAGCCACAGGTGTTGCAGATTCGCTGTAAACGTTCGTCTTGCGAGGACCGGAATCAACTGTCACAGCATCGCCCATCCGAGGTTCGAGGAGGAAACAAGGAGGTGCAGGTCGGTCTCCAACGGCGTCTGCCGGTTATGATGCACTAAATGCAAGCCTACCCTAGGTGGGCGGGCTGTGTCAGTGGCCCAACTTTAATACCATGTACCAGGCAAAGACCGAAAGATTGGCCATTCCAAAGCATTATCATTGGGTCTAGCTCAGGTAGCTTGTATTAAGACGACTTGGGTGCGCCGTCTTCCATCACCAAGGGGCTGGTCACGACGAAGCACGGCCTACACATTTGAACTTTCTTGTACATCCCACAAGCAGCACGCCTTCCAATGCTTCTTTCATGTTTTCCTTCAGCTTCCCCCCCTCCTTCTGACACCGAGGAATCCGTACCCATGCACCTGGATGCAAGGTCGCGTGCGTGACAGCTACCACAGGCAGTATCGGAAGATGGAGCTTCTGATAGCAAAAGGTACGTACCCCCGAACATAGCCAAATTTGGCGCTAGGCCAACAATGGACGTGCATGCAAGCCCAAGCATTAGCTTGCCTGGAGTAACTCCGTAAGAGGTTGCAGACAAACCTTCACGGAGCAACCTTGGATATCAACCTTTTCACCACGTCCAGGTTCCGTCGCACCGCCTCTCGCCCCCGACACCTCGTTTCGGGGAGCTTAACGGCCAGCCAGTCAGCCATCCAGCGCATCTCCATGGTGACGCTGTAGTTATCGCGCGCCCCCTACGTTCGCTTCCTGGCTGTTCTTGCGCACTTCTCGTCCCGTACTGCCTCGTGCTTCCCAAAAGGCATCCCCAACCCGGCCCTCCAGTCCTTGCCACTCGAATCCAACGCGACTCCAAGTTCTTCGATACAATCGAACGACGGCTCGAGCCCTGCAGCGCCTCGAGTAACGTCTTTGCGCTCGCGATACCGCGCCAAGGGCTTCATCCCGTCGGTCGGCTTGGTTTATCTTGCCCAGCATGTTTTTCCTCTACAACATGGAGCGCAGGGTCACGCTGCACCCGTCTTACTTTGGGCGCAACATGCACGACCTTGTGACGAGCAAGCTTCTCAAGGATGTGGAGGGAACATGCGCTGGGAGCTACTACATCATATCCATCATGGACACCTTTGACATATCAGAGGGACGCATCTTGCCGGGCAATGGCCTGGCTGAGTTCACCGTGGGATACCGCGCGGTGGTATGGCGCCCCTTCAAGGGCGAAACGGTAAGAGGACGAGTCTTGCGCATCCCGTTGGGGGTTGCAGAGCTCTAACCTCGACCAGGTCGATGCTGTCGTCTACTCCATTAACCCGCAGGGATTCTTCGCGCAAGCTGGCCCTCTGAGGTTGTTCGTATCGGCCCATGTATGGCGCAAAAACTCCATCCAGGCCTGCAGGTGCTGACGTCTGGTTACAGCTGATTCCCAGCGATATCAAATGGGACCCGAATGCTACGCCGCCACAATTTACCAACAACGAGGACACCGTTATTGAACCCGGCACACACGTGCGCGTCAAGATCATTGGCACCAGGACCGAAGTAGGGGAGATGTGGGCCATCGGCAGCATCAAAGAGGACTACTTGGGGTATGCCACGGCTGGGTTGTGGCTTTTTTTGTACATGGCTGACCGTTCCTCCAGATGCCTTCAGGATTGATCGACACAGGACGATTACGCGTTCGCGACCAGCGCTTGATGCCCGCTGGGTTCATTGTTGAATGAGATTTCCACAGATGAATGGGGTTTCTGGAGCATGTCGTCCAGGACCGCTCGGAAACCGCGCGCTCTTTGGTTTCATCCGTGACGCTTGTCCCTCTCTCGCTCTCTCTAAACCCCATGCATATTGCGTGGGTGACCAGGACATCACCGCCGCCCATGCTACCCTGAGAAACCACCACCGACTAAAGGTGTCCGGCACGCCAAATCGGATGCCATGGGTGGGCAAGGGCTTATACGTGTAGGTTTTGTCCGCGCAATAGAGGATTTCTGATCCTTCTGAAATATACGCCATGCTCTTTCCGCATAGGCTGGATCACATAGATATGAGAATGTAACACCATATTCACAAACACAAGTTGCAATGGCCACGTGGGTGAGCTAGGTCGGGGTCAGCCGTGACACTGGACGGTCCAGGTATCCGACGTACGGAGCCGGACTTCCCCCGGAAGGGTGATTGGAGATGCAGATCCTCCGCAGGTGCTTCCACCCGAACCTGTCACATCAACGTTGGACGAGACGGAAGTTTATTTCCGTGCGCGACCCATCCACTCTGCTGTAAAGGACCATTTCGTAATCTGCGTGTCGATACAGCGTGGAAGCCCAAACCTTACCCTGTTCAGGAGGGGTGTCGCTGCCATAGTCTGGCCTTCTTGAGCCCCGCTCCCCTCAATAACCTAAACGTCCAAGATGAGACCGATCCCGCCTGTCGTCCTCCGCCCCCTCCTTCGTCCCATATCACGGCCGCGTGCAAGCTCGCCCTTCTTCCACAATTCACGGTTCATCATGCAGGCCTCGAGTAAATTGAAAGTGGCCTTTGCCGAGGGACGGCAGTCGCTGGGGTTATGGCAGATGATTCCCGGGGCCAACGTATCACGGGTATTGGCCAGAACTGGTGTTGATTGGGTCTTGGTGGACTGCGAGCACGGCAATCTCGACGGTGGGCGCAATCCATGTGATGGAGCCTCAGTTGAACCCTTTTACTGACTGATTCACTTGCTCAGACGGGGCAATGCATGATGCGGTTCCGGCCATTGCCGCGCTTGGTGTGTCCCCGATTGTCCGGCTACCTGACATGCAAGCATACATGGTGAAGCGTACATAGCACTGGTCTCGCCTGCATGACTTAACAGCTGACAAAGATCATAGGTGCTCTCGACAGCGGAGCCCACGGTGTATGTCCTCCTTCTTGCGTTGACCGCCTCCAATATGCTGAACAGAGGAACAGATCCTCGTTCCGCTCTTGCGCACGGCAGAGGAAGCTAGGCAACTGGTCCAGGCCGCCAAGTTTCCTCCTTGGGGAAGAAGAGGCTTCGGCTCGCCAATAGCCATGGAACGATTCAACCCCGTGCCAACCTTCACCGACTACCTCCAGCAAGCCAATGATGCCCTCTTGACCATGGTCCAGATCGAAACCCGGGAGGCTTTGGACGCCGTCGATGAGATTGCCGCCGTTGATGGCATCGATGTTTTGTTTATTGGACCGTTTGACCTTGGTAACGACGGACTCAAACGCCTTATAATGAGATGAATGTCTAATACTTTCTAGGAAACAACATTGGACACCCCATCTTGAACGGTGTGGTGGACCAGGAGTTGAAAGACGCCATCGTTAAGATTTCGGCTGCGGCCAAGAAAGCTGGCAAGAAGAGCGGCATATTCTCCACGGGCGGTAACCAGGCCAAGATGTTCGCCGACCAGGGTTTCGACATGATCAGCGTAGCGACTGATTACACAGCTCTCGAGTTTGTGATGAAGCAAGAGCTGAGCGCTGCTAGGGGCGAGGCCGGGCCCTCCCGAGGCGGTTCATACTAGACCAGGCACAGCTGGAATTGAATTCAGGCAACCCGTGAAATACTACTTCTTCTCTACATGGTCCATCTTGGCCTGGACCTGCTCTGGCGTGAAGCGGTGCATCAGTTTGACAGCTTTGCCGGCCTTGCTCACTTCTTCCTCAGCGTCGCCGGCCTTGCTTATGTGAATCTGCCGCGGAAAATGAGACCAGGTGCGCATGGATCATTCTACCGATTACACAACGACTTACCACGGGAATGTCAAAATCATAAAGATCCTTCCATGATCTCTGGCTCGGCTCAGCCAGGTCCACCTCTTTGAAATCGAAGGGCCGCCGGTCCCAAACGTCTGATAAGACCCCTTTTGCTTGCGAACAAAGGCCACAGTTGCTGCGCGTGAAAAGTGTGATTCTGCACGACTGCAGCAAAGATCGAGTAGCAAACATTGCTGCGAGATGTAGGCCCACTAGTTTTCTAAACAATCGTAGGGATGACAGTTCGCACGAGGTATTGAAATTGAGAGGTCAAGCTGCGCTAGGCCACACTCAAATTGCAAGGTGCAGAAGCATCTTGTTCAACCCTGCACTATTCTTCTCAGGCAGGAAGGCGGTGAGATGAGATCCCCGTCAGCTCATTCGCCCTGGCGTCATAAGTGCGGGATTGGGGACTTCTAGAAGATCCCACCCCACCATAGCCCATCCCGCCTCGACGCTGGACCAAACCGATTCCATTGGAGACTATTTTCTTCGATAGCGGCTCGTGGCACCTTTGAAAATCCAAGTCAACAATACGGGCATCGAGAGACGAGCAGGCACAATGGCACAAAAGTGTGTTCACCAGGGGTGTGGAAAGAACTTTTCAGACCCGAACGAGAAATGCGAATACCATCCTGGTCCACCCGTGTTCCACGAGGGGCAGAAAGGTACGACTCCTCCGGCGTGCTGCTCTCTGGCTCGCAGGCCTCAATCGGAGTGAGCGCTGACGGAACTCTACAGGATGGAAATGTTGCAAGCCACGGGTCCTCACTTTCGACGAGTTCATGGAGATTCCGCCATGCACGACCGGCGTCCACTCGACCACCGACAAGCCACCTGCCATGGAGGAGAAGCCCCAGCAGGACGACGCCGCGCTGGCAAAGAAGATTGACAACCTCAATGCCTCAGCGCCAACTCGCCAGCCCATCCAGGCCGCACAAGCCGCGCCGTCGCCGCCGCCGCCACCGCCCGAGTCCGAAGACGACGACCCGAACCTGGAGATTGCGGACGGGCAGGACTGTCGGCGGAGGGCGTGCGGTGCAAAATACAAGAAGGGGAGTTCTAGGGATGGGGAGAAGTGCGTGCATCATCCGGGCGTTCCCATATTTCACGAGGGAAGCAAGGGCTACTCGTGCTGCAAGCGCCGGGTGCTGGAATTTGATCAATTCATGAAGATTGAGGGCTGCAAGACAAAGGACAGACACCTGTTTATCGGCAGCGGCAAGAAGGGCACCGGGGTGTCGACTGACGAGGAGGTTCTTTCCACAGTGAGGTACGTTTCACATCCACGGCTTCAGCGCAGGGTGAGCAAGTCCAGGGGGGGGACTGACTGTGGTTCCAGGCACGACTTCTACCAGACAAGCGCCAACGTCATTGCCTCGTTCTTCCTCAAGAAGATTGTCAAAGATACGGCCAAGGTGGAGTTCCGGTCCAAAGAGCTGGCCCTCGACCTCAAGACCAGCGACTCACCGCCCAAGAAGTACACGGCTGAGGTGCCGCTGTTTGGCACCATCGACCCGGAAAAGTCGTCGTTCAAGATCATGGGCACAAAGCTCGAGGTTGTGCTGGTCAAGGCTGACGGCGCGTCCTGGCCCGTCCTGCGCAGCGACGAGGCGCTGACGGGGGAGATCCTGCAGGTAGGTCGGGCGGGACGGGCATAGTATAGAGGGCTTGGTACGAAAGACGGGTGATGTGTATAAGACGGGGATATGATGATGACACATGACGTTTGTACCAGCGACAGCGGCCTGCGATCCCTGACTTACTCTTTGGGCGTGTCCAAGTATCGTAGTTCAAACTGTGGCGGTCTGCCTGTTCCTTTTGGCGACTCATTTACCCTTCCCCAACAACCGGCATGGCTTGTTATTGTGAGCAGCATATCTGGAGATAACCAAAAGCCTTAGCGTGGGTGATATCTCCTTATCACATTGCTGTACGAATACAGTACCTTTGATGGATCAAGGTACCCGAATTGGTGTTGTTCTTATCAGGTGTCGGCGACACCCAGTGCCAAGGAATCTCCAGACTGGTTACATCAAGTCATTCCGTCATCATCAACATCGGGCAGAGAAAAGGGAGCTACACGTGCTAGGAGGCATCCATCGGATTAGATGGGCAGAACAATGTAGTGAATCTGCCAGCATCGTCCTCTGCAACACGGCTACCGTACCTGGCAACCCGGAGGCCGATAAGGCGGCCATGTCCTAGCGCACGAGGCCGCACGTTAACTCAGCCGCTGGCTGATACAGCCCCTCGAAGCTTGATGCGAAGAGGTGTGTCTGTCACCAAATTCAGGTACGTAAAACCCAAGGCCGGCACGGGCTGTGACTGGCTGCTGCCAGCGACGCTCCCACGCGAAGCAGCTGGGGCCGGCGCCGGGCTGCCGCTAAGATAAGCCGCAAGGCGACCAAATAGTGTTCCACGCCCACCCGGGACGCTAGCAGGGGGTTTGAAGCGACACCCACCAAGAAGCCAAGGCCCTGATAACAGTTGCTTTTTCTTTCAGCTTTGACGTGGTTTGCGACCTCTCGACGAGTCGGGAGTCAGGGCTTGCTCGTAAAGAAGAAAGGAAAGGACAACTTCTGGCTAGGTCAGTCTATCGATGACTGCAACAGCGAGCGCCACAGCCAAGGCCAGTCTGGGGCAATCGATGATGCAACTACCGGCCCTACCTGTTTGCGACGGGCCCAGCCATCGGAAATTGGCAGCGCGAGTACGTGCAAAGTACTCTGCACAAGAAACTGGATGGGGAATCCCGCCTCGTTCGATGTACAGTACGAGGTACCGGGGGCCCGTGACGCAGATAGTAGGTAGCTGAATGACCATGTGATGTGACCAACCGTCAAACCTGGAATTTCGACAGTCCTGCAGGTCCGGTCCCTAAGTTGCTATAAACGTCAATCTGGCGCCACAATCACCCGTACCTTCTTATTCCTTCTTTTCACATCTATCCACACCACAGTGAATAGCTACCAGTATTCCTGAAACAACAACTCATCCTTACTTCCAAGAAAATGTCTGCCGAAGTTTCTCACGGCCGCGGTGGCGCTGGCAACATTGGCCATGACGCCACCCAGTATGTTGACGGCGAGGTTGTGCGCGCCGGTGTCGAGGGAAGCCATGGCGATGGCGCCTATAGCTCCGGCCGAGGAGGTGAGTGAAACCACCTGTGGATTTTGTCGTCTTTATGCCTTTGCGACAGCTCAGTTTGCCGCCTTTGTGGTTGCCCCCGCTCCGTCGTGCGACATCTCAGCGACACGCCCAACTGTCTGCAATTGGGTAGTGCGAGGTGGGCGGTTTCGTGGCCAGACATGATCTAGCTGCGTTGGACCCTGACTTTCATATCATTAAACCAATAACTTGACTACTCTGAATGCTAACCTCTCGCCCCTACCTCAGGCGCTGGCAACATTGGCGACGTCGGCACCCCCACCGGCGAGCGCAAGGACAAGGACATCGTCCCCGAGGCCGCCGTCCGCATGAGCCAAGAGAACAGCGACTTCCACACCGGCCGCGGCGGCGCCGGCAACGAGCACATCTCGACCAAGCTGGATGCCGAGAAGACGGCGACCACCACGAACCCTCACGTCAGCCTGGCCGACAAGCTCAAGGCCCGACTTATGGGCCTGGTCAAGAGGAGCTAAGATGGGCACAAACTCGTGTGCGCGTCATGGGCTTGGGTCGTTGAGGTCGGCATGTTGGGTTTGATGGGGTAGAAGATGGTACGCCAGACGGTGCTCGTCTGACGGGCGCTTTTGGGTCGTCTCCATTTTCCACCGACTTGCTTTTAGATACCTATGATATCCTTCTGTTGTTTTGTTCCTTTGCGGTTTTGTGTCGCTTTGGCGGCTCGGTCGCGATGAAACAGATGTGTTTGTTGTTTGATGAAGATGCATACCCCTTTCATAATTCACTTCGAATCTATACTATCGCAAGATCAAATACGCCTGGCAGCTGTGCATGTGATGAGCCGCCCGCAAGTTATGCGCCTGGAAGCTGAGCAAGCTCACATCATACGCACGATTTAGTGTACTTCGGCATAGAAACATGGCGTGTCTTTCCAGCTATTTCATGCAACTGCAGTAAGAAAAGCTCAGTTAAAAAAAAAAACTTGCATTGACACTGCTCCAGCAATACTTTTGTTGGCTTCTACATGTTGAATACATTTTTCCCCCTTAACGAGCACTCGTCTACGTGGGTTTGACATCGAAAAGTCTAAGCTACAGACAACCAGGTAGCTTGTTCCTGAACAGAAGAAATACCAGCAGAACTGCTGGCTGGACATGGGTCGACGAACATGTGGTGCTGTGGAGCCGCCCACTCGATAGATGGATCAAGTGATAGCCAGGTTTTATCCTATAATCTAGCCCAATATGACTCGGTTAACGTTTACGTCTGTAGCCCGATAAAGAGGTTGAGAGTGGGTGAAAATGGATCTGAGCCTTCTCTCGTCTTCTTCTTCCCCATAATTCGTGCTGCGCGCTGGGGCCGGCGCCAACAGCTTCGAACCAACGAGGCAGGGCCAAACGTGCTAGGGGAAAGACGCACGTCAGGGCGCAATACCCACGTCTTTCCGGGAGTGGCCAGAAGCAGAGACTGTCTCTTCTGGCTGATGCGGGCAGTGCCGGCCGATTCGCAGACGTAGGCTAAAGGGTGCACAACATCGTTCGGGGGGGCTGCTCCAGCGCACTGGTCCCTGGGGTTCGGCTGCCGTCACGTGGCGGGGCCGGCACCATGCCTCCCGAGGTGCCGGCTGACGTCGCGCCACCTCGCCCTCAACTCGCGCGTCATCGGCTCTGGTCACAGCTCTCCGTCCACTCCAAACGCTCCGCCCGGTCCTTCCACACGTCCTCATTCGAAGCCGACGACGAGCGCTCCTCCCTCTCCCACGACGGCGGCATGGCCTCTTCGGGGAGCGAAGACGGCGCCGCCCCGCGCGTGGTCCTGAGCTACGCCGGCCAGGACGTCCGGCCCACGAGCCGCAAGGAGCTCTGGGGGTGGTACACGTACGCCTTTGCCGCCGAGACATACGTTATATGTGGATTTGGTACGGTTGAGAATTCACCATGAAGTTTCTGGGATATTGTCGTGCCCGCATGTCTAGGAGGAGGGTTCCGGCCTCGCTGCGTGCCGGCCCTGACATGCTCAACTTCTAGGCACTTCTTTAGGCTTACACTCTTACGCAGCTTCCTTCATTCCGATTCTTCTTGAATCCCTCGCACGAGAAAATGGCGTCCTCCGCTCCGATCCGACCAAGCCGTGCCGAAGCAGCGATAGTCGATCCGACGACGACGACGACGACAACACGTGCGTCGTGTACGTGGGCGGCATGCAAATCAACACCGCGAGCTTCGCCATGTACGTCTTTTCCGTCAGCGTCCTGCTGCAGGCTCTCCTAGTGGTCAGCATCAGCTGCGCTGCGGATCACGGCAATTACAGGAAGAAGCTGCTGCTCGGCTTTGGCTGGATTGGCAGTTTCTCCGTCATGGCCTTCCTGTTCGTCTCCAAAGAGATATACATGCTCGGCGCCCTGCTCACAATAATATCCAACGTTTCTTTTGGAGCTTCGTTTGTTCTCCTGAACTCGTTTCTTCCTCTGCTTGTCCGGTACCACCCAGGCGTGCTGGAAATTCAAGGATCTGTGACACCGGACCTTGGTCAGTCCCATCTCGAATCGCGGCCCCTGGAAGATTCGTCGGGTGATTTGAGCTCGTCCATGGTGGATTCTGTGTCGGCTCTCCTGGAGAACGGAACAGGCGATTCCGCGCAATCAACAAAACATCACGCAAGTCATGAGGATATTGTATCTCGAGAAATGGATTTATCTACGCAGATATCGGCCAAGGGCATTGGCATCGGATACGGCGGCGCTCTCTTCGTCCAGTGCCTGTCCATTGGTATTCTCATTGTTATGCACAACACGACCTGGAGCCAAAGAGTAGTTCTGTTCATGATAGGTGTTTGGTGGACCATCTTTACTATTCCGGCTGCAATGTGGCTCCGGCCCAGGCCAGGCCCACCTTTGGTCGACGGCGAGCGCAAGTCTCTCTTATCCGGATTTTCCTATCTGTTGTATGCCTGGAAGTCTTTATTCAAGACCATAGGGCTGGCACGGCGTCTGAAAGACATTACCTTGTTTTTGGCTGCCTGGTTTCTCGTGTCGGATGCCGTTGCAACGACGTCAGGAACAGCGATTCTGTTTGCCAAGACGTCGCTCCACATGCAACCGTGGGCACTTGGACTGATTAATGTCATCTCAACGCTCATGGGTGTTGTCGGAGCGCTAGGCTGGTCGTGGGTGTCCCGGAAATTCAGTCTCAAGCCTCACCAGACCATCCTAGTTTGCATTGCGCTTTTCGAACTGATCCCTCTATACGGGCTCATAGGATATCTTCCTTTTGTGCGCAGCTGGGGCGTGCTAGGTCTCCAACAGCCTTGGGAAATGTATCCATTGGCAGCCGTTTATGGCTTGGTCCTTGGCGGGTTGGGTGGTTATTGCCGGTCGCTCTACGGAGAGCTCATTCCTCCTGGATCTGAAGCCGCCTTCTACGCGTTGTACGCCATCACGGACAAAGGATCAAGCGTCTTTGGGCCAACCGTTGTCGGCGCCATCATCAACAAGACGGACAGCATTCGACCTGCATTCTGGTTCCTGGCAGCTCTTGTGGGGCTTCCGGCGCCATTCATATGGTTCATCAACGTCGAGCGAGGCAAGAGGGATGGACTGAAGGTGGCAGAGTTGATTGAGAGTTTCGCAGGCGCCCATGAGGAAGAACCACAGGATGAGAGAGAGTCGCGCGGCATGCTGGACGATTACGACGAGTCTGGCCACGAATCCGACGTTGACGGGAGGTGAAGCGATATATGCAGGGAGACTTAAGCAGGTCAATTTCGGTGCGAATCATAGCGGTGGCGTTGGGCGTCAATTGGATATATATTTGGGCCTGAAACACTTGTCCGGCGGCACAGAACGGGCGTTGGATTAAAGTTGGCCAATGAACAATCCGGAGCTGTTCTTAGATCGGCGTATAGCCAAGTCATTGTCCAAAAGCTACGGGGCCAAGGTGAATGCGTGCATGATGAGCATCGTCTTGAGTAAAAGAAGGAGTGCTGCTGTAGTCATTGGACATAGCCAATGGGCAATGGAACGCTCTTCTTTCTACAATACATATTACTAGAGTTTACCTGTCACACGAGGGTAGATGGGACTTGGACTGAAAACACGCGCAGGAGGGTAATCTCACGAAGCGTCAGGGGATAAGACACAGTGGGCTGGTTCGGGTTAGCTCGCGTCGCTGCTTTTGTGTTTGCGGATGCAGCTGAACTGCGTGCATATTTACTGACATGACGGTCTGTAATAGTCTGTAAGACACAAACTTGGGCATTTTCATCTGAAGGTATAAGCCACAATAGTATATTCACTTCCTGTGAGAAGTCAATGCTGTATCTGACAGACTCAAGTCCCATCCAGTTTGGGAACGATTTAAGAAGGAAGAACTCCCAAGCATATACTGCGCCCGTACGTCGGAGTAATTCTCGGATTCAGTACTTTGGATGATTCCGCACCATTGACATCAGCAGACGCTTCCAACCCAAAGCAAGGGAATTTGCAAACCAGCTGCCATGATAAAAGCTTATACTAGTTTTGGTAGCCGAGGTAACGATGAAAATCAGCCGCAGTAAAAGCAAGATGAAGCAGTACACTTATTGAATTGCACGTGACTGGGCGGTGGACGTACATGTGATTGATCTCTTTAATGGTTGCCGCGGATTCATGCCCCTCGAGGAGGAAGGAAAACTTTGTTGGCTGTAGGTACTACTATTTAGTAAAATCCTATCACCTCGCCCGTCCCTGTGTCATCACTGATTGTATTACAGCGGTCCAGTCACCTGAGCAATTTTTGTCTCGTCACTCCGACCTAGCGCTACGGATCCGGAGACGCCTCTCAAGGCCCAGAAAAAAAAGTTTGCCTCCACCGACAGGCAATCTCATCAACTCCAAGCCATCAACCTCCTCAGCTGCTGGACAAAAAAATCACCGGGATACAGAAGACAAAGAAGATGGCCAACGAGATCAAGCTCCTCTCCGGAAGTGGGCACCCGGAACTCGGTGCCCTCATGGCCAACCGGTACGTCCAGAAGCGCCGTGCGCGGCCGCCGGCAATGCCCGGGTAGCACGGAGCTAACGCTGTCGACAGGCTAGGCATCAAGGTCTCCAACACCATGAGCTTCAGCTACTCGAACCGGGAGACGAGTGTGTCCATCGGAGAGTCGGTCCGTGACGAGGACGTCTTCATCGTGCAGTCGGCGTCGCCGGGGGAGGTCAATGACGGACTCATGGAGCTCTTCATCATGGTCCACGCCTGCCGCAGCGCCTCGGCCCGGCGCATCACCGTCATCCTCCCGAGTTTCCCCTACAGCAGACAGGACAAGAAGGACAAGTCTCGTGCCCCCATCAGTGCGAAGCTGATAGCGAACATGCTGCAGGTATCCGGTTGTGTAAGTGCCCGGCCCCATTCCTTGATCCGAGTTCGCATCGTCTTATACTCTGTCAGAATCATGTGATCACGATGGACCTGCACGCTTCTCAGATTCAAGGCTTCTTCAACGTGCCCGTGGACAATCTCTACGCCGAGCCGTCCATGCTCCGCTGGATCAGCGAGAACCTAGACACCGAGAACTGTGTCATAGTCTCGCCTGATGCAGGCGGCGCCAAGAGAGCCACGTCCATCGCTGACCGCCTGAACACGGGCTTTGCTCTCATCCATAAGGAGAGGCCGCGTCCCAACGTCGTCGGCCGTATGGTGCTGGTTGGTGATGTTCGCGACAAGG
Organism: Stachybotrys chlorohalonatus IBT 40285; assembly: GCA_000732775.1. Classification (NCBI taxonomy): domain Eukaryota; kingdom Fungi; phylum Ascomycota; class Sordariomycetes; order Hypocreales; family Stachybotryaceae; genus Stachybotrys; species Stachybotrys chlorohalonatus. Next base: position 171,336 of record KL660698.1, on the reverse strand, counting down.
TTACCATCCTTGTGGACGACATGGCGGATACATGTGGAACTGTATGTCCTGGACCTTTTACCTTGTGTTGGATTTATGCCTTGACCAGACACTGATCTTGCCATGCAGCTCGCAAAGGCGGCAGCCACCCTTAATGAGCATGGTGCTCGTGAGGTCTTTGCTATTGTCACTCACGGGATCCTTAGCGGCAAGGCCATCGAGACTATCAACCAGTCTTGCCTCTCCGGCGTGGTTGTCACAAATAGTAAGTTGTTCTTGGTCCCTGTAATCAACATTTTACTAACAGGCTAAATAGCTGTACCACGTAAGTTGCTGAGCCAAGGCTTCCCCACCTATCATTGCAGCATCGCCCCGGTTGACTTATACTAATGAGAAATCTAGTTGGAGACAAGGTCGATCGATGCCCTAAACTTAAGGTCATCGATGTATCTGGCACTCTGGCTGAGGTAGGTTCAATGTGACCATGTCGTAAGATACGCTGCTTGCTCACTCTTCCACAGGCGATCCGCAGAACCCATAATGGCGAGTCTGTGTCGTACCTGTTCACGAATGCCCCGCTCTGATCTGGTCTGGTCTGTCTGATGTTTGCAACGTGACATTGTGTGGAGTTGGTATTGGTTTATTTCTATTATATCTTTATTTGGCCACCGATCGCCTTTCAGATGGGGCAAAATTGCTATGGGAATCGAAAGTCCCCATGCGCGGTGCTGCATGCTATGGCACTGAGTACATGGATGATGCCTGATGTACCTACCACTCACTCTTGGAGCCGCTAATCAAAAGTCCAGCAAATCCAATGGAGAAAAGCAGGCCTTGGTCGTCTCCGGGGATCTCGTCAGCGCCCTCGATGAGATTGAGAAGGGGAAATAGCCCACATGATCTCATGGAGTGGTTGATCAAGGCAAAGCTGTTTAATCTGTGATAAATTACGAAGAGGTTGCGTCATGCAGCTGCCTTGGCCCTCAAAGTCAGACGTACAAACAATGAAGAAAGAAAACCGTTGTCGCTTGCGCAAAGCAGAGGCTGCACTGTACTGGCCACGGTGTCCACTCTTCAGCAACATCCAAGTTGTCAAATTTATATGGGTGACAGCAAGCTCGATTGATGAGCTGTGGAAAGCAATTCATTCCACAAGCGTAAACATCCAGGTCAGGACCTTTGGTACAGCTGCAGGTAAGATGTGGATGCGTATATAGTACTCTGAGTAAGTTGTTCTGAAGAACATCTTGATCGTTGTAGATGAAAGGGTATCAATTCTACATTAGTCATATTGTTTCGCCTTCGTAGACACTCGTCTGTTATGACAATGGCATCGCACACAATAGACTGTCAATGCAATGAATACAATGACAATAGTCGGAATGACGACCACCTATTTTGTGAATAAACGGGGTTGGCAGGCAGTTATGCAAGTTGGCAGCTACTGTGGGTTAGACTCCGCGTAAAAGCGGCGAGGCTTCATGGCCTAAAGTAAGGAAGAGCGCTCTAGCACAATACAAATTGGGAAAGAGAAGACCAATCCCCGCCTCCTATTATTATTATTCCTTCCCTTGCTTGCGCCTTCCCTGTGTGCCATCATTTTATTTCCAGGGTGGAGTCGTCGAGTCGTGGACCGTGGACCGTGGACCGTGGATGTGACCAGCCTCCTCCACACGTGACCTGCGCATCTCCGCTGCTCTGGCTGGTTTTGATCCAGCTCTCTTTCCCTACGAAGGCGTCTAACCCAAGCCCCGCGACAATCGTCAACCAAAAACCTCTCAGGGCGAAGCCAGCAGGCCACTTGCAACTCGGCTTCCATTTGGCTCGCCAAGGACTTGGACTGCTGCGCGTCCATTTGTTGCCTTTTTGATTGCGCTTGCAAATTTCTCGAGTCGTACCCTTGGGAGGTTTTCTGCTGCCACGCCCAGGGCTCTTGTGGCGACGGGGTTTGGTGTCATCTGCGACGCGCCGGTACGTCAAGCAGCCGCAGCTCATCATCATGGGCTCCGCATCGAGGAAGCGCGCGCGATCCGTCGCCGACGAGAATCGCGCCGAGTGCCCCTTCAAGGTGACCATCGTCACCAACCCGCCGCGTATCGACCGTGATCGCCCCAAGGCCAAGAAGCAGAAGCGTGACGAGACCGACGACGACAAGAAGGTGCAGATCCAAATCTCCCCGTTTGAGCCCGTCGGCAAGTTCAAGACGCACGAGACCATGGATCTCCATTACACCGTCGAGCCTAGCGCGCAGTGGTTCGACATGACGCGCTACAACAGCTTCGTCTGTAAGTCGCCCGTCATCGCCATCGCCATCAGTGCTAACTGCAAACAGTGAATGGCATCAAATACTACAGCGAGGGTTTTGTCTATGTGGCCAATGACGCGACCATCGAGCGACAAAAGGCGGCTGCCAACCCCGAAGGTGCCGGCCAGCCCCGAAAATCCGATGACGACTGGGTTGCCCGTATTCTCGAGATCCGAGCAGCCGACGAACACCATGTCTATGCCCGCGTCAATTGGATGTATTCTCCCGACGAGCTGCCCAGAAATACAATTGATGGCAAGAGGTCGGTTGAAGGTCGCCAGCCCTATCACGGTCAGAATGAGCTCATCGCTTCCAATCACAGTAAGTACACGCATCGCAGCATCAACAATGACGTTTCTGACGCGATCTAGTGGATGTCATCAATGTTGTCAGTGTCACGATGCCGGCATCTGTCAATCACTGGATAGAGACGGACGACGACGAGGTCCAAGAGACGCTCTATTGGCGACAGGCGTTTGATTGCCGGAACTCACAGCTATCCGTATGTTACCTCTTTCCCCGCTAGCAACAGAAGGTCCGCATCACCAAGCTGACTTCCCTTACTAGTCTGTCGAGCTCATTTGCAAATGTGAGACGCCCGCGAACCCCGACAAGACCTTGATCGGATGCACGAATCCGAGCTGCGGGAAGTGGCTGCACTATGATTGCCTACTTGACGACCTTTTGATGCGAACCTACGAAGAACTGGGTACCGACAAACCGCATGTATCGGAGCAGCCGGCGGTTAAGGAAGAGAAAGATGACGAGAAGGGCGCCCGGCCTCTGAGCCCCACCGAAACCAGGGGAGAAGAGACGCAGCCGACAATTGATGTTCGAGGTGGCGAGGCCACGAACAACGTGCTGGTCAAGCAAGCAGACGGAGAGACCCCGCGCACGACCGAGACGCCAACCCCGGGACCCATCGCAACCCCCGTGGAAACCCCCGCAAAACCACTACTTGAGAAGAAGCCGCGGAAAAGAAAGCACACTGGCAGTAAAGCTTACCAGGGTCTCTTTGAGGCCACACTGAAGATGGATGACGGACCGACGATGTGGGAAATAAAGGATCTAAGGGAGAACGTCTCAGGTGGTGATCGAACCTGGACCGAACAAGCTCAGTGCCTCGTGTGCAGGAAAGCCATTGACTGAAATGGTCCGCAGTGACACACGTGACGGAACCCACGAGTTAGGGGTTTTTTTTTTTTTTATTACCAGTTTTCTCATCTTCATAAACAACTTGCTCTTGAGTTTAGAGGGCAGTATTTCACACAACCGGACGGTGGCATTAGCTATCACTACCGGTATCAGCTAGGTTGGCCGTCATGGCGAAGGCAGACGACGGCGGGGAGTGGGCAAGAGGATAAGGTAGGGATTACAACGTGGCATCAGGGTCATAGCTGAGAACGCGCTGGCTGTTCAGGTGTTATATGGGCGTGGCGTTCCGGCGATATGTATACCAGGTCTCAAAAGGCTTGAAATTGGATGTTCTGACGGGCTCTGGGGCAGTAGAGGGGAGGAAGAGACGAGGGGACTGGGCGAGATGAAAAGGTGGACTGCAGGGGACAAGGCCACAAAGCTGGATCTACGTTGCTGGCTTTCTTTTCGCATCATTATTGGAGTATATTTGCATACTACACTTATCGTACAGTATATTGGATTCCTCGGCCATTTCCTCTTGGCATCTGGCTTTTGAATGTTTATGTAATAATGCATCATCATGATTCTTATCGAGTGCCTGTTGTTGTTTCGATATCCCATCTTTAATTGTGTATGGCTCTGGATTTATACTAAGGTCGAAAAAGAGTCTTACTTAAGTGCAGGGCCGCGGGATACAATTACATGCATCCTAAGTGCATTATAATCGCCCAATCCAAAAGAGGTCACGTCACGTCACTCGCACGTGTCTCCCGTCAAGAGGGCCATTTTCATACGCCACCAGGACTAGCGCGACTGGATGTTGAAATATGTTGAAGTATTCTAGTGTGGCGTTATAGACCCCGGCTTGTGAAAACTATAAGTATAAGTATAAATTAAGTACCTTACGTTATGTCTTGACTTACTGGCTGCTGCGTCGCCGGTAAGGCTGGGTCCATACTCGGAGCCGCAACTGCGCTAGTCGTGATCCTTCACATATGTTGGGGATTGCGAACTCGCTGTCAAATGGGTTCCACTGGCAATGCTTATATAGAAGCATTGTCGAATATATTTCATGGGGCAATATCCTGCTTGCGAGCATCTTCAATCCACTGCCACAATCTGTGGTCGGCCAAAAACCCTGGGTTCATCTCTGACGTCAGGGTTAGCTTTCGCGCCACAGCAACGGGCATCTGAATTTGCGGTTCGGCTCAGTATAAGCCAAGCTCGCTCCTTTTTCGCAGCTCTTCCATTGTTATTTCATCCTCCTGTAGCTCGGCAAGAAGTCTTTTGTTTTCATATTGGTTCGCTCGCTCGCGAAAGCGCCAAAGAATTCCCTTTGCGCTCTCCCATCCTCCCCGGCATTGGTCTCGTATACAAGCTCATACAACCTTCTAAAATGCTCATAATCATTTTTGGAGAGGAGCCCAGTTAGCCGGGAGAAGTACCACATTTTATCTGATGCATTCCAGAGATTCGAACAAGAAATATTCGAGGCAGCCTTGGTAGCTTGTTGCTTAAAGCCTGTGCGAAAGGCAGCCGCCAGGAATCCTGAAGCTGGTTCATTTGAGCTCCCTAGTGACGGAGGTATGAGTAATCCCGTTATAGGGCCCGATCTTGTCGAACTCCAGTCAATGGTACATGTAACGTTGAAATCGTCATCAGCGTAAAGATTGCCGAGATGAAGGTCTGGGTGAGAGAGGGCGAAGCCCTGTCTCATGCCAGACGAGAAATTAGGGATCATTTCACGCAGGAATTGCCCTGCAATACAGTAGAAAAGCATATTCCTGCTATGATCAATTTTGGGGCAAATAGTCACAAAATCATTCCATCGTCTTCCTGCGGTCCTGTAGCTATCCATCGTCTTGTAATCCAGCTTATCAGGGACTGGTGCGATAAAGACGTGGGGTGTAAGCGGAAGCTCTCGGGCATGAGATGTGAAGGCTGAAATGAGAGAGTCAAGATAATCGAGCTCTTCACTGAATGGTCCTCGCTCCAGTTCAAGTGAGTCTCTTTCCTGCCAGGTGAATGACGGCGAAAGGCATTCGCCGATAGAAGGAATTCCCGTTTCATCGTTTGTCAGCGAGCCAATCTCTCCAAAGCGATGGTCAGATAACTCCGACATTATCGCACCAAGTTGTTTCATGCCTTTCTCACAGCCCTCGTCAGAGAGGGGCAGGCGTGGTATATGTTGAGCTCCCGGCATTTCATGTGGATCTTGAGACTAATTGTAGGACCCTGGAGACGAGCCGGGAGCTTTGCTTTGGAGGATGTACGGCACACCGATGTCGTTATCGCTACAACCACTTAGACGAATTAATGTTCCAAGTCTTCCATCTAATCGAGCTTCCTTACCAGAACGAATAGACCTCTGGCACCGGGATTGAAGTGTTGGTCCTTAGATATATGAGCGTGGATGCTTCGCTCGCGAGGATTTTCAAGGCGGTTTTATTCGAGTATAAGCCAAAAGATCGCTTCTCGGCGAGCGAAGCACCCATTCAACGCCATCATCGAAGGTGAGGAAGACGACTCAATTCAGACACCCACTCTTAGGCATCCGGGACACGTCATAACTGCACGGTCGACCACGACGTGCTTCAGACAGAGCGAGAAGCGCTTCGAGATTGAAGGCGGCGAAATAATAGATTTTCTGCTTCATGATGTTGAAGTTCCTTCATCTTGAGGTTGTGGTTCAACGTGCGTGTAGACATGGACGTGATTCAGAAAGGAGGAGACGGACACAAGGAAAAGAAGGTAGTCGTCGGTCAAGTATGAAACAGCACAGCACAGCTGCAGCTGGTACCATGACTCTCTATGGGCCGTAGTTCACATTGAGGGATACGCGGCCGGCCCATGACGAGCAGATAATGCGGCAGCTACACACATACGATCAACGGCCAGCACACGTCAAGATGGCCGACTGTGGGAGACCGATAGGTTTGTGGCAATGGTTCTGCTGCTAGTTGGTTTCAGCACGTAATTTCTTCATAGCACGGCTGGACCAGCTACGTACTCAATGGAATTCGTGAGTCTACTTCTGATAAGTTTAAAGTGACTATTAGCGTTATGAGATATTCCTCAACTTAACATGATTACCATTATTTATACTATTTTTCGCAATATTTAAACAGGAGAAATAAAATAAGTGATTAATTAAAATAGAATGGAAGTAAGCTCATATAGTATAATAAACGTTTTCTTCTGAATGTATCAATACTGAATATATTGTTCGAGTTTTTTTTTTATCGCTTTTCCCCTTAATGTTTCTATTATAAGTTCCATCCGAGTCAACTTCGATAAGATACAGGGCACCTTCTCACTACCCAGAGGTGGGGCTAGACTCGGCTGTCGACCCCGCTATATTGACAATGCGCTTTCCAGCACTGGTTTGTCCCGAGCTATCCATCTCCATTGCCTTTATAGCTTCGAGACCGCTGTATTTGATTTGTTTGCAACTCGCTGCCGTCCGCAAAGATGGCTGCCGACCCTTACGACTCGGCTCTGTAAGAACCCGCCCAGGTCTCTTCAGTCGATGCTCCCATACTGACGCTCATCATGGGGCAGTGACCTCCTCCGCCGGCTCAACCCGAAACACACGACGGAGCACCTCAATGCCATCATCTCGCTCGTTCCCGACCTGGCCGAGGATCTGCTGTCCTCGGTGGACCAGCCGCTCGCCGTCAAGCGGTGCAAGCAGACGGGCCGCGAGTACCTCATCTGCGACTACAACCGCGACGGCGACAGCTACCGCTCGCCGTGGTCCAACCAATTCGACCCCCCACTGGACGAGGGCGGCGCCGGCGGCGTCGGCGCTGCGGGCAGCGAGGGCGCGGGCGAGGGTGCGATACCAAGCGAGCGCGTCCGCAAGATGGAGTTGAAGGCGAATGACGCTTTCGACGTGTACCGGGAGCTGTATTATGAGGGTGGCGTGAGCAGTGTGTACTTTTGGAACCTTGATGATGGGTTTGCTGGCGTTGTTCTGCTCAAGAAGTGTAAGTTCAGCATTTGAGTGCTCGCCTGCTGGTCTGCTGCAATTGGGCTAACAAGGGACAAAACGAAAGCTTCCACTCCCGGCGGAGGAGCAGAGGGGGTCTGGGACTCGATCCACGTCTTCGAGGCCATCGAGCGCGGCCGCAACACACACTACAAGCTCACCTCGACCGTGATCCTATCCCTGTCCGCCGCGGCCGGCACGCTGGGCGACCTGGACCTGAGCGGCAACATGACGCGCCAGGTCGAGCAGGACCTTCCCGTGGAGAACGACGACAGCCACATCGCCAACGTCGGACGCATGGTGGAGGACATGGAGCTAAAGATGCGCAACCTGCTGCAGGAGGTGTACTTTGGCAAGGCCAAGGACGTGGTGGGCGATTTGAGGAGCGTGGGGAGCTTGAGCGAGGGTGCGAGGGATCGCGAGGCACAGCGGGAGATTATTGGGAGCATGAAGAGGTAGAGGCAGCAAGGCAATAATATCGAAACAGGAGAGGGGTTGCGCTACGGTTCACGCAAAGGACTTCAGCTACCTGGAAGCCATTTTGACAGGTACAGATCCCAGCTCTTGGTGACAAGCTTGGTGGGCTACAATGTCCAGGACACGCTGTATGGAAGTACAAGGGATTCTTCTAATCATCCACTATCGACGGCTATAGACATCGTCGCCGTGTCTTAAAGGATAGTTCATGATAAGTGGCCTCGTGGACGGAGATGCAGATGATGTGCTTGCATACTCGATTACATTTGTAGATATGCCGCAGCCCACAATCTGTGAGCAAGGTAAGAGTGGCTGCATGTCATAGGACATGTCCAAACAACAATGTGGAGCGCCTCCATGAAGTCATTGGAGCAGTGGTGGCTGCGTGCTTCCAACTGAAATGATCGTGTGCTTCATACAGGGTAGGAAGTGCACACCGAACGCCAGGCGGAGTTTATGTTGTTGGTTGTGGCATTCGGTGAGATGTTTGAACAGGGGTAGGGAACGACGCTCGAGTCAGTCACCAGTTGACGAAGGATTCCTATCACCAATAGTTCTGCAACGAGACTTGGCTCCAAAGAGTAACCGTGTTGGTGGTGACGAGTGCCCAAATGGCGGTCAAGGTCAAGTCAACATCAAGTCCTTGCGAGAAGACCCCCTGATCATCGTGAAGCAGCAGTCCCGCACTTCGCTAGGTACCTTCGTCTGCATGCGAGCTTGCAGAGCGCATAGGATGGACGCAATGGCTCCTAGCGTTCAAAGAGACCTCGATATTCCCCACGAAGCTGCCAAGGCATAGCGAGAGTTTGGGCAGTCACGAAGCTGCGTGATCAAGTGTTCATCGCGATAGTGGCAGCAGTGATTCCAAGGTGGAATGTCATGATGCTGTTCCAAAATATCCCTGTCATCCAATTGAGCGCCTAGAGTTCCCAGGTTCCCCTGACCTGTCGGAGCGGTTCGTCCCAGCGGCTGCTGGCCGAGCCGGTGCAACGGCCCCGCAGCTAAGCAGGAACTTGGAAGAGGAGCTCGGCTTGGCAACGTTGGCTATGCTCGTTACCAACCTGAAAATCGTAAATAAGGCCGATGTGGAAGATTCTAGGATATGAGGAATTATACTCCAACTTCGAAGCTAGCAATGTTAGCGAAAGATAGATCAAGAACACTACTGAAATCACGATAAGTGATATGTTTGCTCCTGGCCAAATCGTCGGAAGTAAAGCATCAATATGTTGGCATCATGCCGAGGTGCCCAAGGCCTGTAGCAACGCATGGGCCCTTAGCCACTCTATGTAGATGCACCAATAATCAAGGATGGCTTGGTAGGCCATATAATCGTCGAAATCCTCGCAGACTTGAGGCCGTCTTGATGTTCAAGCGCAAGCGTCAGGGTAGGTGTTCCCATGTCCTGACTCTGCGAACGGCTGCAGACTGGGCGAATCGGACCAGCAGGGAGGTATTGCGACCATCGAAGACAGGGAGCTCGAGAGTGGAATCAACCCCCTGTACTTTGCAGGTGTGTCGATTAGCCATTTCGGCTACTCTGAACAGCTGCGCGAAGGTTGATCTACTTGCCATGCCACAGCCCTGCTCTACTGTAAGCGATGACTTTCTGAGGGAAACTCACCCTAGATCGTATTCGTTCTGGTGGGTTTGTCTGGGTTCTATTATTATTCTCTTGCAGATGGCGACCTGCACATCATGCCAGGCAATGCAACATTGGTCTGCATCTTGTAGCTGGCCAACGCTACGCTGCCAATAAAAGGCTGGGTGAGCATGGTTTTGGGTCGCATCCGGCCGACGCCTTCCAGCCCTGAATGGAAGGAGGGGAGCGCACCTGGCAGGAGTCGTCGACAGATGCATCCAGCCATGTTTCTCAATGGAGTAACGTCGGGTGTTGGGTGTGTAGTCTAGCAGGAGCTTTTGACAGGCGTAGAACATAAGATGGTGAGCAGGTACTTAGGCAGCAAGGGAATGTGGTTTGGCGAAAAGCGAGGTAGCCGCACCAGGGCCTATCACCCATGATGACCTCCCTACCGTAACTGCTGCCTCATCCCACTTCGTGTGGTGCCTGCCTTCTACACAGAAACCCTCTTGTCTAAACTCAACGGTCTGGACATGCCGCTTGAGAATACGCAATCGCCTTGACCTCCTGCGTGTCTGCATGCCGTCTGTTTTAGATGAACTCTCAGTAGAAACAGAGGCCTTGATCTTCTTTTCGACCAAGACAGTCCCTGTGGGCACCTGAGGCCCGTCCTTAATGCCGATCAGACCCATCCAATCTTGCCGGGTGCGCTAGCTTGCATAAGGGTGCCCTGGGCAGGTAATTATAACACAGGGCGTTTTCGTTTCCCGACCCCTCCATGCCCGCAATATATCAACCCCCTTTCCACCTGCCTCGACTACGCGAAAGCCGGTTTCCAGTTTGCTGTCGCAACCTACTCTCACGCCGCCCCGCCTCCACTGCTTGCTCGAGGCTCCTCGCGACCTTGCCCAAACTCTTGAGCTGCGCGCGGCCATCGCATGGTACTACGAAGTACAGCCCTCGCATTCGTCTCTACCGATCAACCCAGCAACTACTCCACCCGGGCGCAAAGAGCACACCCCGTTATCGAGAGCAACGACTGAGTCGATCCCGATCAGGATGGCCGACGCAAAGCCATCTGTCCTCATCATTGGGGGCATGGGATATATCGGTCGATTCCTTGCCCTCCATATCCACAAGAACAACCTAGCCTCGGAGGTTCGATTGGTGGACAAGGTGCTGCCACAGCTGGCCGGGCTTGCCCCCGAGTTCTCCGAGGCATGTTCGCAGGACAAATTCATACAAGCCGATGCAAGCAGACCTGGTACGTCGGATTCTAGCTGCGCTGGCACGAGTTACCGGTGTCACGGGTTGCGCGCTGTATTGACATTTCTCCTGTCTCACAGAAGCACTGAGTCGAATATTTACTCGAGCCGATGACAAGTCGTGGGACTACGTCTTCAACTGCGGCGGAGAAACAAGATACTCGCAGGAAGACGAGGTATATAAGCTGAGGTCCCTAGATCTCTCGGTAGCACTGGGCAAGGAGGCGGCAAAGCGAAACGTAAAGGCATTTGTGGAATTGAGCACCGGTATGGTCTACAAGTCGGACTCATCACCAAGCAAAGAGGGAGACAAATTAAAGCCATGGAGCAAGATCGCAGTGTTCAAGCTGCAGGCGGAGGAAGAGCTGGCCAAGATTGACGGGTAAGTCGTGGACATTGGAGGTGTCGTGTTGGCCGGCAACGCCCAGGTCGTTTCACTTTGGCATGCTGACCGAAATCTCGCACACAGGCTGAATCTCATTATCGTTCGCCTACCGCACGTCTACGGTCCTTACGCGGCACAATGGATCGCGACCGCGTTGGTCATGGCGAGGGTATACCAATTCGTGGAAGGCGAAATGAAGTGGCTGTGGACAAAAGACCTGCGCACCAACACGGCCCACATCGACGATGTGGTTCGCGCCTTGTGGGAGGTTGCGGCGTGGTACGATGCCGGAAAGGCGAAATGGGACGATGGAGCCATGGGCAAAGTACCAACATTCAACGTGGTAGACAAGGGAGCTACCAACCAGGGGACCATAGCGGACATTATTGGCGACATATTCAAGATCCCAACGGGCTTTCAGGGCCAGCTCATCAGTACTTTTGCCAGGCTCAATCTGGAAAGCGTCGTCGACGATGTCAACGAGGAGTTGCTGGGACCGTGGGCAGAGTTGCTTCAGTCAGCGGGCATCACCAGATGCGGCCCACTCACCCCTTTCATGGAAAAGGAGCTCCTGAAAGATACAGATCTCAGCATGGACGGCAGTCGGTTGGAGAGTGTTGTTGGCTTCACGTACGAGAAGCCAGCCCTGACGAAGGAGCTTGTCGAGGAGGTGATTGCCAGCTACAAGCGCATGAACTGGTGGCCGTAATGGGAAAGACGGTGGGCGAAAGGCAGACACAAGGCGTTGGCAGCTCGCATCGGCCAACATGAGGCAGACGGATGGGCGGGCTCAAGCCGCGGAGTTGGCCATCGCAAGGCCGGACGCATTCGAATACCGAGCAGGCAATGACGACGTTGCACGAGAGCGCGACCTGGGAACTTTAGCTACCAGGGCCCATGGACGGACTGATGAGACGAGCAAAAGCGATCTTGTTAGCTAATGAGCTGGCGGTGTACGAATAACGTAGGCATGTGAACAAGGAAGCGAGTATAACTAGCCAGCTACAGGACCAAGTGAAGAGAGCACGAGAGCACGAGAGCCCGAGAGCACGCCAATTGGAGTTTCTAAGAATATAAATCCAAGGGACCAACAGCTGGACGTTTATGCGGTATCCACTGTCGAGACTTTGACGTTGCCGGAAACCTCGTCAGCGTGCGAGGCCCCACCGGTGCGCGGGCTCCCGGGTGGCTTTGTGGAGGAGCCTACCGGTGTTCCACGCCTGGATCTGCCGCTGACGGTAAGCGCTAGTAGCCGAGCAAATATGCAATGCACAATCTGATGCAAGAGCCTCTTGGCTGCGGATCGTGCAATGCAAGCAAGTTGATTGAGAGACCGGATCGGTTCGCCATGTTGCAGGGCGTGGTCGATCAAGACAGCGAAAACAGGATGAAGGAGGCGAGGTGCCGAGATGTGAGTCAAGTGCCGTTGGTGTTTCAGGGAAAGACGGAAGGTATCGGGCAAAGACAATGAGTTGGGGGCCTCAGTGATGTCACAGTGCCGATAATGATTACTCCGGCTGCAACCAACGGCCTGGCCCAGCCTGCCGATGGGATGCTAACGGCTCGTTGTGCTTATTTCGCACCGCAGCATCCTACGTACCTTGGGCCGTTGTCCAACCCGCCAATGCTACGCTGACGACCATGTTTCAGATTATTGGGGGCGCCAACCTCTGCGAGTAGCCCGAACAGCGGCTCTTTGCAAACTGAGTTGCATGCACCGATTCTTCCTCTCCTTTGCCTCCCCCTTGCAGATGAGGGGGGGGGTTGACTGGCGGGGAAGAAACAAACCTCGGGATTTGGGGGCCAAGCCCCGAAGCTGCGAATTCGTGCGATGTGTGCGTTTTGCGCCTCCGTCGGATGTCTCGCTCGGCGGACGTGTCGGGAAACTATCAAAGGCGGTCTGGGAAAGAGGGTTGCCCGCGGGCTCATGCGCGTCCACGACAGTTGTCTCTACTTTCTCAGTGTCCCGTGCCGACGCAAGGGGCGCAGCGACATGGAGACGCCGCGGCGGGAGGTGGGCTAAGCAAAGTCGGTTGCATGATTTGTCGTGGTCTTTCCCCCTTCGGAGGAGAGCTATACATATCGTGAAGGATCCAAGCCGTCGGTGCTCCGTGGCAGAGCAGTCAGCGAGGCTCCAAAACGGCGGGGGGATCTCTACCGTAGCCCGCATGTCGTGGCCGTGCACGCAGCGAGTGGGATCGGGGGGAAGGGGGGGGAGAGTCGAAGCCCAATTCACCGGCCGGGAAGCCGTAGCATCGCCATCCATGGCGGTGGGGTTTCCATTCCCCCGCTAAAAAGAAGGGACCGTCTATTTGGGGGGGTGCTGGCTTTGGCTGCTAGGTACCTTGCGCCATCTGGAATACAGCCCAGTGGGGAGGTAGCGAAACCCTGCGTGTCCATAGCGGCGGCACCTAATAATATCGTCTTAGGTGTGGGCGGGGCGCGGGTCGCCGAAAAGCTGCAGGGCAATCTCAACGCCCGTGGCTCGCTGCATCATCCTCACTTCCCTCTCCTCCTCCAAGCGGGGGAGGGCCAGCCCAGCCCGTGCCTCGGCGGGTTTTTGCTCTCCATCTCGTTGCTTGCTTTTCTATTCTTGATCTTTTAGGGCTTGGCTTGGGGTCTCACTGCCAGTTGATGGGAGACACACATGTTGGGAATTTCGTGTATATAGTGCCGGCTGCTTCTCCCTTCATCTCGGTCTTTTTCTCCATTCTCTCATCATCAAGCAATCAACACTCTACAACAACTCTACAACAACTCTCAAACACTCTTCCAAACCACTCTACACCCTTTAAAAAAACAAACACCAACCTTTCACAATGGCTGCTCCCACCACCGTTACCACCAAGAACCTCACCGGCAAGTGGTCTCTTGTAAGTTCCCTCTTATCTTCTACTCTTCTCTCCGACCAACCCCGGCTATCAAGGGAACTTCCTTGCTAACACCAGCCCTACAGAACAGGACCCTGTCCGACTCGGTCGAGCCCGGCCTGGCCCTGCAGGGCATCAACTTCGTGCTCCGCAAGAGCATCGGCCTGGCCACCATCAACATCGACCTCAAGCAGTCCGAGAGCGGCGGCGTGACGCGCATCGACCTCGACCAGAGCGCCGCCGGCATGAAGCCCACGCACGAGGAGCGCATCCTCGACGACCAGTGGCGCGACCACTCCGACTGGATCTTTGGCACCGTCCGCACCCGCACTAAGTGGGCCTCGCCCGCCGACCTCGACGACGACTTCCTCCGCAAGGGCTGGATCTCCGAGGGCGACTTCATCTGGAACCTTGCCGAGAACGTCAAGGGCGGCTGGAACGCCATCCAGGTCTGGGGCTTCATGACCGTCAACGGCGAGCGCCGCCACGTCCGCAAGCTCCTCGTCCAGAAGGGCAACAAGCGTGCTGAGGTCCGCCTGGTCTACGACTACCATTCTTAGATGCCCCCTTCCAGAAGAGTCCCTTCTTGTGTGACAACATCTCCTTAACAGTTTGGACGAGCGACTGCATTATCTTGGCAAAAAAAAGATTGGCCATCATTGACTGGCAAGCATGCTTTTCTATGGTTGTTTTTTTGTGTTTTGGATTTTCATATAGACTAGACGCCGGGGTCGAGGTCATTAGCTCTTCCTCCCCATAAATATATCAGCTTATTGCTACCTTCAACCACTCGAGTGTGGGTCTCCAGGCCTGCCTCACCACCAACGCCGTGCAAATATGTCCCGAGCCATCCGGTTGTCATCATCATCATCAGGGTATTCAGCCGTGGGTGGCATCGAGGGGGCCCCAAGTCTCGCCGATCTGGGTCACGATTTAGAAGATGCATGATCTGTCAAACATTCCCAAACGCTCCCTTTTCTGTGCACCCTATGCAGGTCGCCTCCTGACGAACTCTTCCAGGTCATGCACCGTCGCAACCCCCAACACGAACCGCCGGTTGGCATCCGTGATGACGGCAAAGTCCTCCTTCCAAGGACCATCCGTCTTGCCGCCGCGGAAGAAGCGCTCGAGATCTTCCAGCGGGGTCTGCATGGTGATGACGGTGTAGGTGCGGCCCTTGCGCTGGAACCGAGTCATGGCCGAGGACAGAGGCTCGTCCGGCCGCACTTTGCCGCCGTCGATAAGGGCTTGCAGGTGGGGGATTGAGATGTAGCCGAGCAGCGCACGCGTTTCCGAGTCCACTACCGTCAGGTGCGTGTAGTCGCGCTCAAAGGCGGACAGCAGAGCGACGGAGACAGTATCCGAGGGATTGAGGGATAGGGCGGCCGGGGGGTCCATGTCTTCGATCGTAGCCTAGTTCGCATATACCGTGAGCAGGCATGTTTGTGCATAGGGGCATGAGGGTCGGCACGGAGATGAACAAATCTAGGTTTTTGCTTACCCCGCGATAGATGGAGGACCATTTGGACACAAAGAGCTGCCCAGGCGTCGAGCCTCCGCCTGCTGAAGCTGCACCGGTCATGCCAGCGTTGCGTAATCTCGAATTGTAAAGTCTAGGTTGATGCAAAGTGGTCGACGGGCAGGGTGGGATGTGTTGAGGCTCAAGTTTGACAGGTGAGATGCGGTTCGTGGGCAGGGCCGCCCAGACGTCAATGGCTGTCCGGGCCAAGGTGGGGTAGCACTACGGGCCGGCCGGCCAAGCACGGCTTGAAAGTTATAGCTACCAAGGTAGGGTGCTTTACATTTCACGTCGCTCCGGAGATGTTTGCCGCTGGTTAGGTTACCATGGTATGTGTGCTGTTTTTTTACGTCGCACGGATTGATCTCGGCGTTTGAATTGTATGGGTCATGTCCAAGGCCCTTCATAACTCTTTGTTGTTGCGAGGGAGATCGGGAAGTCATCTCGTCGGCGGGACATCAATGCAACCGCGAGGCTGTGCCTGATACAATTTGCTACCACGCAGGCAAAAGATCTTTGAGTAAATTATGTCCCTGACCAAGAACAAGAACAAGAACAAGAACAAGAACAAGAGAGCAAATGACAACCAGGGTGCGGTTGGTCATGATTTCTGCCAATGGATAGATACTGCCTCAATCCCGAACGCAGCCCTGCAGCCACATATAGGGTAGGAGTAGTTGCGTGGTATTTCACAGCCCAGCCCAAGTTTGCAACATTGATTCCTTCCCATATGCTAACCTATTTGCCCTGACGACCCAACCAAGTCGACACCAGCCCGTGCTATCGATGCCGCTCGACTTCGGGATACCGGAGCTTGTACTGCCGGGTTGGTGCCGTGGAAAGTTGGGCGAGCCTCTCTGGCTGGCACTTGACTCCGACTTACACGGGTCCGGCCCTCCAGCCTTCGTCAGTTTGACAAGTCACAAACACCAGCTTCAGTATCAAGGCAACCATCTCCCGAAGTGCCAGACTTTTCAAGCCGATGTCGTAGTCCCACCGATGCTGCTCACTGGCACTACAATCCTTAGCATCCAAGCTAGACTGTGCTTTCTTTATAATCGAGCGAGTCGTGTTAGACGACAACGCCACGGCCACAACCAAGACAGGCAAATATTATGGGACGGAATTCACCCTATTGAGGTTCTGCTGAGGATGTCTGCGCTCTCAACACATTAGGTTCTCGATTCCGTCACTCACTCAAGCGAATAAGCGTTTAAAGAGAGTCCGCATGGTTTCTTCGAAGGCTGGTCCCTTGACATGGCCGAGTTCGAAATATACCAAGGATTATGGCGAGGGACACATCCGTTGGAATTGTCATGTAAGTGATCCGAAACCGCATGCCGGACCAGAAGAGCAATTGCAACAGGGCCACATAAAGTGGTGTTCCATCTCCACGCCGGCATCCGGTGCGGAAGCGCTGCAGATCCTGTGGATTTCATAGTCGGCAAACTCAATGCAAATTGTGCTCAGGGAGAGGCGTTTGATAGCGCCATATCCGGCATATATAAAGAACCAGATTCGGCGGCCTACGAAAGGGATTTTACGTACGATCGGTTATGGTCGACCCGTGGGGTAGTTTCCGATCAATGGTTCAGAACCATGTTGGTCTGAACATTACTGACTCTGCCGAACTAGGATTGCTTCGAAACCTTCATGGACTGCATAACCAGAAACCAAGGAGTTGCAACTGTAAAAGAAAAGGCGGTACCAGCAACTTTTCTAGAAATGATCTACCATTAGGTGGCGCGCCTAAAGCTGCAGTATGTCGTTGCTCTAAAACGGTAGTATCATGCGCCTGGGTCGTGTCGGTAATGGCAAACACGATCCAAATGACCATCAATAACCGTGTCCTGGATCTGACAAGGCTAGATGAATAAGCATATCCGAATATATTGAAGCGCTCGAAATATTGATGTGTCCCTCTTCACCTGGAAGATAGACCTGTCCGAGGTCCTGCTACTGAAAAAAGTATGGCGGAACATTTCTACCGCTACCGGGCTGGACCTGGACCGAAGTTAAAGGGTATGGCAAATGGATTGGCATGGCATTCGGGGCTTCGTCGGGTCCACGACCACAGGGCGACTTCGTGTCGCAATGTGAAGAAGAGGCACGACGTTGAAGATGACTGTGGCCAAGCAACTAAGCTATTTGGCGTCACGGTTGATGACGTCTTGGTGGAACATGCCTAAGATACTGGTCCGCCGGAAGTCGGCCGCCACGTCCACGAGGGTTAGCCAACCACTACCGGTGTCCTGCATGTGTTGTGGGCCTCACAAGACCGTGCTGTAGCTCGATGGGGATCATGGGGCTAAATCCGGGGGTTTCTCCAAGTGTGGACGTTCAGGCGGCGTGGTTCATGCTGGAACGCCGGCCCGGCCATAAAGTGCGGCTGACGCATGTGTCCTATGCATATCGTGAAGACAAAGTTCTGGTCGAAGGAGTCGATAGCGTTGTCTGACGTGCGGTTGACCCGGGATTCGTTGACGCCACGCACCGAAATGGTGATCATGGAAGAAGCTACAATGCCAGAAAAGCCAGAAACTGCCTTCAAGGGCACGTGCTGGACTTCCCGAGGCGGATTCGTAGCCTTGCCTATAGGTCTCGGGCATAAAAGGCAGCGTTGGAACATTCGATGATGGTTGGTTGGGAACCAAATGCCAGTGTGCGGCACCAAACCAACCACAGCCCATGTATGGAAAGTGTTGATGCAGCTCAACAACAGAGGGGTACTGTTGGTTCCTTCCACCCAGGTTGGCTTGCATTTTTCCCACCAACAAGACGGTCGACCAGGGATGTATCGGCCTTTTGTCGATTTACCCCACCTTGTGGCTTGATCAGGAGACTCGAGGTTTGTCGACTCGGCCATAACTACCATTTCCTTTGGATTTCCTTTTTTGTATGGCTTGAACAGTGTTTCGGAAAGTGCATGATGACGATGATCATGACGACGATGGGTGATGGCTTCGATGATGCTCGCGAGACAATAGCCTTGGTGGTGCTAGAACGAGCCAAGACCAAGGCTGCATTGCAACGCTCCGCTGCAACAGGTGCTGTTGCCGCCGCAGGGGGACTGGAGCCGGCGTTGGGGTCGGTCTGCGTGGCTCCGGCTAATATCCTGAGGGGATCATGCTTGCGGTCGGTGTTGGGAATCGGGCGGATTGCAGGCGAGCCGGCTGGTCCATCTCCGCATCGGGGAAGGGTGCAGCGCCAGTGGTTGATCTGTTGCTGACCAAGTGAATCCTAGGACGACAGCCGAAGTCCACTTTCTTCTAATTACCCACGGACACCCAGCGGTAAGGGAGGCTCGAGGCCGAAGGGCTGGAGGAGGAGGAGACTGTAGTACCACATTTGATCGGCTGTTGGTCTTGCGATTGATCTGGCGGTCCATCCAACCAGTGAAAACGAAGAAGTATTACCCCGGATTATGAGTAGTAGGAAGAGCAAAGGTGCCGCCGCCGCCGCACGATACATGGGCGTGGTGATCCGAGCTAAATCCTCCATCAAATATCGAGATACCTAAAGCAAGTCCTTCTGTAGGCGAGGCAGGTGCGAGAGACGGCCCCGGGAAGCGGTTGGCGCCAAACGCGGGGGAACTTCCTGGCTTTACTCGCCAAAACCGTTTCCTGCTAGTGGCCAATAATAGCCTACAAGAGCCACATTCCGCGAGAATTTACCTACCTCATAAGAAACATAGGGTACCTGAAGTATGGACTGGGATGGCTGGACCAGAGTTCGTCAAGTAACTTGAGGACATGGAATAGCCCGGACCGGCTTTCTGGCCGCGCTTGCCCTGCATGTGTGAGTGCATCAAATGATTCCAGAAGCTGCCAGACATCAGGCGCCCAGCAAACGTGCTCAGGTACGCCTCTGGGGGAGGGGCTACGTGCGTCATCGTCATCCTCTCCGCTACCTTATCAGCGGTTTACATCCACCACAAGTATCTCCGCGCTGGAGAGTCATGAATTCCACAAAGCGCGTGTCCTTGAGCATATGTATCATGCATGTACTTGCACCGGTCATGCTGTCGGGTGGTCTTTTCTCCCCAACCCCTGGCCTGTCTTGCTGACCAGTTATTCTGTGTACTGGGTAAGGTAGGTACCGTCGAGGCTGCCTAGGAGTACTTTGATGGTGTTCAATCTGCTTTGTCCGCACGAAATGGATGCTCGGTGGGCGACCGTGGCGGCGTGGCCTGTGGACCCCTG
>KL660698.1:11477-151555 GCA_000732775.1 Stachybotrys chlorohalonatus IBT 40285 | reverse complement strand
TCGCCTTGATTGACCCCACTGAATCGTCCCCATCTGGGACTCAACCTGGGGGCCTGGCTGGTTGGTGTGAGGCGTCTTGCAGTGGTCGTTCCCTTTCTCCGCCACCATGGATCCTCGTTCTCGTTCTGGCATTTGGATCCGTCCCCACGAGTTGGATTACTGTCCTAGCATTGCAACCTCCAATAGAACGTTTCCATGAACCACTCCCTGTCACGCCCCTTGTTCCTTCCAGTCTGCTGCTGCCTCTACCCTCTGCCTGTTTCTTCAACCGCTGCAATACCTTGGAGTTGGAATCACCACCGCCGTCTTCGTCCTCGTCCTCGTCCTCGTCCTTCTCAACCCTGTTGTGTGTTGCCAGCAAAGCGCCTGTTCCCCATACTTGCTCGCCCGCGGGGCCACCGAACCAACCTCAACCCCTACCTTCCTTAGCAATCAACCCCTGGTCGATTCCTGTGCTCTGCACCGAACCGGCCAGGCCCGTTTCCTGTCCGCCCGCAGCGCTAGGCGCTCCTCTTCTCGGTTTAAGGCGATCCGGCTGTCTTCGTTACTCCAGCCTTTCCCCGGTTCTCCGTCTTCCTTCTTCTCCTTTCCCAAGGATTTGATCATCACGGGCTGGTTTGCGTCTTCCTGGTCGCTACGCATGTTCTGGTGCTTCAATTGCGAGCAACCACGCTAAGCGGCCGTTGCGCAGCTGTGCTGCCGACCTGCCTCCTCCCTCCTTATCGACGTCGCTTGCACTCGAGCCTTGCATTCCGGCACCCGTGATTGTCCCTTTCCCAAGCCGGCACGGACGACTCGACGAATTCCACGCGATCCGAGTCATCGAGCGTCGTAATGTCTAGCCTCTTTAACAGGTTGAAAAATGCCGGCACGGTACGTCTCGACAATGGCCCCCCCACGCAGCACAGGAAATTCCTTACGTTCGCGCCTCTTCCCAATGTCTGATACACTTCAATCATCCAAGTTCCTGCGACTAACAACTGGCTTTGGCAAGCTTCAGGCTTCCTCCACCACGACTGCCAAGGAGACGGCGGCCAAGAAGAAGGATGAACAGGCCGTCGAGCTGACCCCGTTGGAGAGAATGCTCCAGAATGCTGGTCCGCTGCGCGAGGACGGCAGCGATAGATTCTACGGGTTTGAGAATGTGTGTATAAACCCCGCGAGAAAGCCGCCTTGGCCAAGATTCTATGCTAACATTTCTTGCAGTTTGGAAATACCTGGTGAGATTTCTCATTTCTCCCACCAAGAATGCGTCGACGTGGTTAAACTGACAGTATATGCTAGCTATTGCAATTCCATCGTACAGGCTCTTTTCTACAACGACCTCTTCCGAGACCATGTCATCAATTATCCTGCCCTTCCCGACGCGACTGAAGGGCTTCGCCCCAAGGTCAACGTGACCATCCGACCTCCTCTCGCGCCCACGAGTGCGAACCCACAGAACAAGCAAAAGGGACCGACCAACGCGCAAGTACTGAAGCAGCGGCAGGCCATCAATGCAGGCCAAGTTCTTCCCGGTCAGGCTGGCGTGCGGCCCGAGGACAAGCCGGACAGTCCCGAGTACAAGAAGAAGCAAGCGATGATGAAGGGTCCCATCGTGGAGTTGGCGCGGGAGAACGGCACTGCCTACGGCATGGATGAGTGCACCTTCACGGGACTCAAGGACATTTTTTTGGCGCTGATCGAGAGCGAGACAAGAACAGGCGTGCTCAGCCCGCAGCGGTTCCTTGAGATTTTCAAGCGCGACAACGAGATGTTCCGCACATCAATGCACCAAGACGCCCACGAGTTCTACGGTCTCGTCCTCAACGATGTCATTGCTAACGTCGAAGCGAACGCAAGAAAGGAGCCGGATTTGCTCAGCACACAGAATGGTTTGAAGCAATCCGTCGAAAACGTCCTCGGGTCGGCGTTAAATACCAACAACTTCAATTCCTCTGGGACGGGATGGGTGCACAACATTTTCGAGGGCCTTCTCATCTCCGAAACCCGGTGCCTTACCTGCGAGACGGCATCTCAGCGAGATGAGACCTTTCTTGACTTGTCCATAGACCTCGAGGAACATTCCTCTGTTACATCCTGCCTACGCAAGTTTTCGGCCGAAGAGATGCTCTGCGAGCGCAACAAGTTCCACTGCGATCGGTGCGGCGGCCTTCAGGAGGCTGAGCGACGTATGAAGATCAAGCGCCTACCGAAGGTGCTCACCTTGCACCTGAAGCGCTTCAAGTACACGGAAGACTACAGCCGCCTGCAGAAGCTCTTCCACCGGGTAGTCTACCCATACCACCTCCGAATGTTCAATACTACCGATGACGCCGAGGATCCGGACAGGTTATATGAGCTGTACGCCGTCGTCGTACACATAGGGGGGAACGCGTATCACGGCCATTACGTATCCATCATCAAGACCAAGGATCGCGGCTGGCTCTTGTTCGACGATGAGATGGTGGAGCCTGTTGATAAGCATTTCGTGCGCAACTTCTTTGGCGACAAGCCCGGCATGGCCACGGCCTATGTTCTGTTTTATCAAGAGACGACCTTTGAGAAGGTTAGGGAAGAGCAGGAAGCAGAGGGGATTCAGGAAGTGAAGCTGGCCAGTCAAGCGGCCAACATGGCCCAGGCAGATGGCGAGAAAAATGATCCTCCGCCGTTAAAGCGACAGTGGACACAGCCCGCCGTTCCCAACTCGGACCACGTTTCGTTGGAGAAGCTAGCCCACGCCAACACCGCGCCAGACTCAGCCAGGCCTCCCATCCCAGCGATTCCACCAGTCCCGCCCATACCAGCCAGTGCGGGTCTGGCACGAACCGAGACCGCGAAGTCTACAAAGAACGGCACTGACAAGAAGGACGTTAAAGTGGAGGAGGTGCTGAGGACACCCGTGGAAGAGGCGAAAAAGAAAAACGGCGAGACTTCCGACTCGCCTGGACAATTAGACCGTTCCAAGCGTGGCAGCAAGTCGCTGTCAAGAAAGAGCTTTGGGTTCTTCAAGGATCGAGGGAATGCCCCGGCGGAGAACGGGCACAACGGCGACGCTGCAGACAAGCCCGAGAAGGCGGACAAGAGCGAGAACCGCTTCGGTCGCCTAAGCATGACACTCGGGAGGAAGAAGAGCGCCAACATCCTGTCATAGCATTGCTCTGGGTTCAAAACTACTTCTCACTTCGCATAACGAGTTGCTAGCGTGTCATTGCGTGGGGAGACGTATTATCTTGGGGGTTTATTTGCGGCAAATTCATTGGCCACGTCCTGTATGAAATGCAAGGTGAGCGGGTGTGGCTTCTTGAGGTCAATGGTAGCCTAGGACGTGGGGTGCATCATTTGTTTCCATCGTGCGATGATGGTCAGCGTTTTGGCGGATGTGCCAACCCGTTTTTTTTCTTTTTCGGAAAGAAGACCTGTTCCACAATACCGGCCACTGTGCTGGTTGAGCCGTGGAGATTGTTCGTGGGGTGTGATTTAGATGGAGCTGACAATGCATGGGAATGACGGCAGACTCGTTTTCGTGGAAGCTGTGGTGAAAATAGTTGTACCATAATGGCAGACTAGAAGAAGAGGTCAGGCACCGTCTAGACGAAGAGAATAGATGCGGGGCTCTGGTAGAGAACATTGGTGGCGGCTCCTTCACCTGTTCGTCTTGAAGATGCTGTTTCGTTATTTGATGCCGTATCGTAACCCCAACTTCCTGAATGCACTGTTTGCAAAGCAAATCTTGGCCTCTCCTTAACTCCATGTCCTTGACTCCTTGCTTTTATAGGACAGTGAAAGAATGCCCCCCTTTTTAATTTTCCAAATGTCCACCCAAAAAGAATCCCAATGAAGCCACCGTGTCGGGTCCTCACCCGAGGATAATCTCGTAAACGATGACGACGATGTTGATGACGATTAAAGGCACTGCGACAGGGACGCATGGTTAGCTCACGGCTGGGGGGGCTGCGGTAGGGGTGTCGAGGGTGGCGACGTACTGCGAAGGAGCGTGCGTATGCTGGCAATCAGATTGATGGTTCGCAGCCTGACGCCGCCGCCGCGGCGGTCGCCAAATGCATGGTCGTGCGTGGCTGGGGTGAGGTTGACTGAAAGCGCATAGCGCGGTTAGAGCAAGCATCGACAAGGAGAGTGGCGAGAAGGCTCTGCCATACCGCGAGCGAGGAAGCGGTCCTCTGAAAGAACGCAGATGGCGTTGAGGAGGAGGACGATGGCTGTGACGCAGGGGGAGTCAGTAAACGAGACGGGGGGGGGGGGGCGCAGGAGGAGAACTGAAGCCGTACTGCAGAGCACCTTGCCGAAGATGACCATCCTGGCGGTTGGCGGAGAAGGATCAGGTGGGAGCTTGAGGAGCTGTGACAGGAACGGGCGGTTGAAGAGCTTCGATGGTCCTACAAGGTGGCCCCAAGGCAGCTTCACGGTGGTGTTGTTGGAGCTAAGGAGTTCGCGGGGGGGGAGGGGAGGTTTACGTAAGACGGCTGGCAGCAGCAACACCACGCCTCTTTCTATTCTGACGATGCCGGATGGAATAGGGGGGGTGGCCAGAACGTACATACAGAGCTGTCCTTTTTTCAAGAAGCTTTGTTTTCCCTTGGCGATTTTCATAAAGGGGCTTCCTCTTCCTGCGTGCTGAAACTTTTTCCTTATTTTTTATTTATTTATTTATTTTGGTTCAAAGCCGCCGACCTATGGGCGTTTAGGTCGTCAGCATCTGGCGTCACGGTTCGAGCATCTTACACTGCGCTTAGCTTCTTGGGGGGACCGGGTTTCGCCTCACACACATGAGATGACATATTGTCCTTCCTTTGCGCCCGCGCTGTGCCTTTTTGCTGTGTAGCCATTCGAAAACGCTTCTGATTTCCGGCGGACTTGTTCTCGGTACCTGTAACACCAACTCTCACGACCTAATAGGTTGTCTGTCTCCCAAGATGAAGAAACCCATGGGTGAGTCTGAGCCGCCTTCACCCGCTCACCGTCTCTCCTGCTCACGCTTCCCACGGTAGATCTGCTCATAGACTCCCTCCTCATCCTCATCCCCCTCATCCACCTCGTCGTCGCCCCCCACACCAAGGTCGAGGAGTCCTTCAACCTGCAGGCCGCGCACGACATCCTCGTCTACGGCACGCCCGTCGTCGACGTCGGCCGCCGCCTGGGCGCCACCTACGACCACTTCACGTTCCCCGGCGCCGTGCCTCGCACCTTTGTCGGCCCTGTCGTCCTCGCCGGCCTGAGCCAGCCGCTGGTTGCCCTCGTGGGGTTCCGGCACGCCCAGTTTGTCGTCCGGGCGGTGCTGGGCGCCTTCAATGCTGGGGCCCTGCTGGTCTTTCGCAGTGTTTTGACGAGGGCTTTTGGGAATTCGACGGCGAGATGGTGGGTTCTCCTACTTGCATCGCAGTTCCATGTGCCCTTCTATCTTTCCAGGACGCTGCCTAACATGTTTGCCTTTGGCCTGAGTAAGTCGTCCCATCACGACCCCCTAACCCCCTATGAAATATATTGACCCCGTCAAGCTACATTGGCTACGGCGTTTATGATCCCAGGTCCTGCATCCCAGAAAGACGTGCGTCGACAGAAGCGAGCAGTCGGTCTACTCGTCTTCGCCACGACAATCTTCCGTGCCGAGCTGGCGATTCTCCTCGCCACGAGCGGGCTCTACCTTTTGGTTACCGCACGCATCTCTCTCCGGACCCTCATCCCGGCGTTCCTGGGGTTTTTCCTCGCCGCACTGGGCCTCTCCGTCCCCATCGACTCCTACTTCTGGCAGAAACCGCTCTGGCCGGAGCTCTGGGGTTTCTACTACAACGCCGTCCTCGGCTCCTCATCCAACTGGGGGGTCTCGCCGTGGCACTACTACTTTACTTCCGCTCTGCCCCGGCTGCTGCTTAACCCTTTGGCTATTCCCCTGATCTTCTTCTCCGTTGCGCGAACTGGCACGTCGAGGCAGGCTGTGGACCTGTTGTTTCCGAGCGTGGCGTTTGTGGCCATATACTCTCTGCAGCCACACAAGGAAGCCCGCTTCATCTTCTACGTCGTCCCTTCTCTGACGGCCGCCGCGGCACTGGGTGCTAACTACATCTTTTCCCGGCGTGCAAAGTCCTTCTTCTACGTCCTTGCTTCGTTGACCATCTGCGGCTCGGTGCTCGCCACCTTCGCTGCCAGCGCGGGAATGCTGGTCCTCTCATCCCTCAACTACCCCGGCGGCGACGCCCTTTCCCAGCTCTACGCCCTGACCCGCAACGAGACATCTCCCGCCGTCGCCGTGCACGCCGACGTTCTCACCTGCATGACCGGCCTCACCCTCTTCGGCCAAAACCGTGCCGGCCTACCCCTTGCACTCCCCAGTGCTGCTTTGCGCAGTGGGGTCTCCTCCCCGCTGCTGCTCGTTGACAAGACGGAAGACAGCGCCGACCTCAAGTGGCCGCGGTTCTGGAACCGCATGGATTACGCGCTTATGGAGGATACAAAGAAGCCTGTAGGACGGTGGGAAGTGATCGGGGTGGTGGAGGGCTACTCCGGCGTAGAAATCCGCAAGCCCGGTCCCGGCCAGGGCCACTACGTAGAGGCCGGCGGGAGAGCTGAAGCAGAGCGAGACCTTGTCCTCGGCAAAGGCGCTGTCGTTGCTACAGTTCGCAATGTGACGAGGAGGTTAACAGGTGGCTGGTGGATTGGTCCTCGAATGGCTCCCCAGATTCACATCATGAAGCGGATAAAAGCGTAACGCCGCAATAGCTAGGGTTGAACAGAAGGCTACAGGTCTGAAATACAACATGTGCCCTTGATTCTCTATCACACAGCTCGAGCAAGTCACAACATTGCACCATTTTGGGAAACATCCCAAGCGTCTCCAAATCATTGTCCATAATCATACCTGCTATGAATGTAAAATGGGCTGAACCGATTGATACATACATTAAGTAAAGAAGAAAAAAAAACACCGCAGGCCATCGAGTTTATCCTCACCATGGATGCCGCCCCAAAACGCCTGGTTCATTGGAAAAGCGCCGTGCCAGTTGAAGTCTGAAACATCACCGTGCCCGCAAGACGTCAGTTATCCTGTATTCCCCTGTTCCTTTTTCACTCTTTCTCACTCTTTCCAAAGTCAAAACAAGGATAATGATAAAAAAGACAAAGTAGGGGGTGTAGACGAGTAGCTGTCAAGCACAGAAACACCCTGCGCCCGCGAGGAAGAAGAAAAAGAAGTATGCCCAAGGAGTACGACCTCGTGTAGTGACAAGTGTAGAGTATGAAGGGATATTAGCTCTAGAAATCTTGGAAGTGCATGGCTGAGCAGAGCCTGCCGTCGTTGTTACATTGGGAAAATGGGCTTGTAGGGAGAGGCAAGGACAAGAATGTGAGAGAAGTCCACAAGGTCATGGAAAGGAGGCTGGTGGGACCTGTGAGGTTTATTGGGGAAGTCCGGGTCCATGTTATAATCTGGCTGGTCCTTCGTTCTCGTCGTCGTCACCGTCCGGGAGTTCGCCGTACATGGCTTTGTACTGAGCGAGCTCGTTCTTTTGCTGGACAAAGAAGTCGAGGATGGCGGCCATGGGTGCCCGTAAGTCATTGAGCTCTCGTAGAACGCCGCCTCCTATGGCGAGGTGGCGCATGGCCAATGTTGAGACGCACGCCTATACTCAAGGTTAGAAAATGCGAATATCACGAATCGTAGACGGTGGCTACACATACCTCGATTCTGCTAACTTGGTGCCCCATGAAGTTAACCAGGAATCGTTCAGATATCTCATTGCCCTGGAGCTTGATCCGCTCGAGCAGCTCAGTCTCGGGTGGCTGGAGGCCAGCACCTCCGACATCCTCCAGGCTGCTGCACAGCATCTCCAGCCGCAAGCTCACCTTCCACAGGCGCCATACAATGGCCGGGTCGAAGGAGAGTGCTCCCTCAGGAACAAGGCTGCTCACTTTTTCAATGGGGCCTTCATCGCGGCGGTCGTGCTGGGCGTGGTAATCTATGCGCCCCGCCAGAGCATGCGGGTATAGGGAGTAGACGACTTCTGGATTTTCGAGGCCCTTGAGCTTCTTCTCACCCATTTCCTTGACCTGGAAGCCCTCAAACCCCTGAGATGTCAAGGACCTCAGGTCTTTCCGAATAGCCGCTGCAAACGACTCGTCTTCGAAAGCGTCCTCGGAGCCTTGATAGCCGCCGCGGTCGGTATCCTGGTAGTTCTCGAGACACCGTGTGATTTCGGAGATGAAGTCCCTGCTCACCACAATCTGACCGCCATCGGCCACTGCTGAAATTCGTGCCGCCTTGTTGACCATGGGACCGAAGTAATCCATGCGGCGTGTGACCGGGTCTCTCTCGCTGACATGGTCTCCACCGTAATGAATGCCCATTCGCACCGACAACCCCTTGAAGATCAAGGTCCCGTCATTGTCAAAGATCGCCTGGCCCGAGACGGTGTTGAGAACCTCGGAGGGCCAGCTGACTTCTAAAAGCTCCATCTGCACCGCAAAGCACCACAGGAGAGCCGAAGTGGCTGTGGGGAAAGACACCATGAAAGCATCGCCTTCCGTCTTAACTTCGTATCCTCCAATACGCCGCAACTGTCTTCGCATGACCTCGTTGTGGAGCTTTATGGCGGACCTCATGGCAGTAGGATACATCTCCCACAGAGTTGTCGAATTCTTGATGTCGGTAAAGGCGATCGACACGTTGCCAGTGGGTGCAGCGATCTCTGCTTCAAGACGGTTGAGTGAGGAGTCGAGGATATCCCGGTCTCCCTTGGCCTTGCGCCCTCTCCTGCCCGAGAGGACTTGGGCCCCGTCAGGAATGCCTGATGGATACAAAGACATGCTGGCGCCACGGTGCAGTCGTGAACGCT
Organism: Stachybotrys chlorohalonatus IBT 40285; assembly: GCA_000732775.1. Taxonomy (NCBI): domain Eukaryota; kingdom Fungi; phylum Ascomycota; class Sordariomycetes; order Hypocreales; family Stachybotryaceae; genus Stachybotrys; species Stachybotrys chlorohalonatus. The sequence goes on along the minus strand of KL660698.1, from coordinate 142,730 downwards.
CTACTCTCCGTTTCAAGTCCGCCACGCTAATCATCATGACCATGATCTTGTTCGAGGCGCCGTAGGCAATGGCGTAGTCTCGGAGCTTTTGAGCCGCGCGCATGAGATCTTGACGCTCCGCCCTTGCAATATCAGTGACCAGCCCCGCAGAAAGGAACTCCCACAGCTCTCTTGTCGCAAGCAGGATAATGTCATCCGTCTCCTTGACGGTCATGTGGCTGACATGAGGAGCCGCCTGGACCGCAGGGATCAGATCCACGTAGCCAAACGCCCTCGACACCTCGAGCAAGTCATTCAACCGACCATTGCGGGAGACCCAGCCTCCTGCCTCTCGAATGCGAGAGCGTTCTGTAGGCTCGGCTGGATCGTGCTTGTGGGTGAGCATGCGATTCTTTCCATCCGTCTGAATCACCATGGCCTGCGCATCTCCAACATTTGCAACATAAAGATCCAATCCTTGGAGGTACGCAACGGTAGCGACGCCCCCAGAGTTGAGATCTTCTTTGCTCAGAATGACCGGTGCGGAGCCCCTATGCGTCGTCTTCGGTCGCTCCTCGGTATGTTGAATGGCAATGGTTACGAGATCTTTGTTAAGCGCCAGGAACGCCCTCCTCAAAGCATCTACTGGCGTCTCGTTCAGGTGTGACTTGAGATTCTTCAGCTCGCCGGCAAAGATTTGACCAAAGTTCTCGTGTAGGTATTTGGCAATCTTGGATCCTCCACTGGAAAGAGCTTGGCCGTCAAACAGGCCCAAGAGCATCTCGGTATCCGAAGAGTTGAATCTTGGCACAACTAAATCAATCGTGGAAAGGTGCTCGTTCTTACCCAGCGTGTCGGCCATGCCATAAGGCAGGTGCCCTGCCAACGAACCTGATGTCCTTACACGCCGGTCCTCACTCTGGTCTGGGATACTCGGCTGGGTTAGAGTCACGTCCATCAGCCCCAACACCCTGAGATTATGCAGCCGATTGAAGTCGGTGTATTGCTCCCGATTAGCCGCCCCGGCGGCGCCGGGGCCACCCCAACCCACTTGCTTGATTTCCAGACGCTTGTTGCCGGACAAGTTCAGGTACCTCAGGTTGGGATTCAGGTTCCAGTTCCAGTCGTACGGTACGTTGGAGATGTTGTACTTTAGGTAGTTGTTACCGCAGTCGAGAATAGCAAGCTTCTTCGCATTGGATATGTCTGCGGGGAGATTGGTAAACTTGTTCCCGTTGATGTAGAGGGCCTGAAGGAGACTCGTTTCCTCAAGATCATCGGCAGGGAGTGTGGTCAGGCCGTTACCCGAGAGGTAGAGCTCCACCAACTGCGGCCAATTCTTTATCGAACGTTGAGGCAAGTCAGTAATCTCATCGTTGTAGGACAGATTCAGTACGCGGATCTCTGCCAAAAGGATAATCTGATCAAAGACATCGTCGTCTAACCGGTTGTCGGCGAGATAGAGGTTCTTCAACGACCCAGCAAAGGTGTTGGTTAATCTTGATGATTGGGTAGAGTCCTTCCTGTTGGTCATGGTTGTGCCGCCCATGCTAGAGACGGTGCCTTGTGAGCCCGCTCGTGACATGACAGACGTCTTACGTCCACCCTTGCCGTACACGGACACGACGGAGCCTTTTCGGTCAGCACCGGGTATGACTGGAGATGGGCCTACACTCAGGAGAGTACTCGAGGAGGCTTGACTGGGCCTCCTATCCTCTGATAAGTCTTCGGAACTGGGTGCTGTGGACAAAGCAGGCATCGGAAGGGCCTTGCCGTTCGGCACAGTGGGGAGTCCTTGAGAGTCATCGCCCGGCACACGAGGTGGACGAGAAGCAGGCTTTGGAAACGTCTCCAGCACGTTCGAAGATGCGTTGAGCGTCTCGAGCTTGTTGGCCCACCATATTTCCATTGGGAGCTTGGATATGTTGTTCCCCCGGACATCGAGAAACCTGAGCTCGGTCAAACACCCAATTTGGGGGGGGAGTTCGCCAACGGAGTTATGCGCGATACTAAAATGTTCTAGTTTGGTCAGTGCTCCAAGCTGCTGAGGCAACGACACAAAGTAGTTCTTATCAAGAACAAGCTGCTCCAGATTGGTCATGTGCGAGAAAGCCGAGTCAATGCTGGCAAGTTGAGCGTGGGATAGATTGAGCGATTTCAAAGTCGGGACGGGATGAGTTATCTCGAATTTGTTGAGCGGGTTTGAATTCAACTTCAGGTAGCGAATCCGCTCAAACTTGCCTACAAAGGCAGAGATCTGGTTGTGAGCGGCGTAAAGGAATTCCAGCTTCGGAAGCTGTGATATAACGTCGATGCTGGTAATCGCATTGTACTTGATGTCCAGTTCACGGAGGCTGATGAGCTGGTGGAAGGCGAGAGGGGCACCGTCCGTAAGCCTGTTGTTGGTGATGAGGAGCTTTTCCAAATTTTTCAGGTTTCCAATCTCGTTTGGCAAAACAGCGATGGCGTTGAAGCTCAGATCCAAATCCACGAGGGTATGCAGATTGCAGAGGAACGGCGGGAACTTGTCAAGGAAATTGGACGATATATTCAAACTCCGCAATCCTTGGTACGCCCCAAAGTCAGAGGGAAGCTGCTTCAGCCGGTTATTGGCTAGGTTGAGCTTTAGAAGCCCCGAAAGTGTGTTGAGCTCGGCATGCTCCAGCTGTTCCAATCTGTTATTGGAGACGTCCAAAAAGGTAAGCTTGCCGGCCCTCGACAAGCTCGGTGGCAGCTTTCTTGTCTCATTATTGTTGAACTTGATATCTCTCAAGTTCTTGCAAGACTGAATGAAATCTCTGGGGACGTCCAAAGACAGATTTCGAGAAAGGTTTAGGGAGATGATTTCGGGTGCTTTGGAGTAGAGCGAGATCGGTATGGTGATGAGATTCCTCCCTGACAAGTCGACATGATTTAGCCTCTGCGCCCTCGACATGTTCAGGTCGGCGGTTTTGGCGTGGAAGTCGCTCTCCCTGGCCGACAAGAACATGAACCTGCAGATGTAGCTGTTGTCCTCTCTGCCGAGATCTTCTATTCGATCCTTTTCCTCATAACCAATTTGCTGTAGCAACCGCTTCTGCATGAGCAGGGGCCGCTCGGCTGGCGTCAATACACGGATGAGGTCGTGCTTCTTCAGGATTATGTGGTAGTTCTCCAAGCCGTCCACAACGTACGTCTTCTTGATGACCTGTGATATCACATCGGTGACGCTAGAGTCGAGAGGCATTGAGTGCGTTGAAAACGTGCCGTCAGACCTGAATATGCGGATACAGTATGGAGAAGCCTTTTCCTCAGGACGCGGCGGTGCTCCTATCTCTTCAGCATCAGGGGCGTTGCCGGTCTCGTCTTCCGTATTCCGCCGCACCGCCCAGCTGTCTGGTGCATCCCAACGACCCTGCGGCCCGGCTAGAACCGATTCGCGACGGTCGATGTCGAATGTGTTGAAAACCGTCGTGTCCATTGGTGTCAATGGCGGAGGCTTGGTCAGGATCCCCTCCATATCGTTGAGATTCGTGTCCAAGTGGTACACCCTCCCTGGGTCTTTACGTTCCGTCGGGCCAATGCTGTCTTCATGATAGTCGTAGGGTCGATTCGGCCGCCCCTTCTTATGGAAAGGAAACTTGTTGTTAAAAGTAGCTGCACGTGGATTTGTTGGTCGCTGTAGGTCTTGCATGTCGCTCAAGTCCGGAGTGCTAGGCCAATTTGACGGAATCGCTGCGGGGGGCAGCTCTCGATTCATCTCGGCCCTGGAGCTCTTTGGTTGTAAAGACCTGTTTGACGGCGTATCTCGAAGCTTTTGCGTGTCTTCTTTGTCCTTGTGGTGGTGTCTTCGTAGACGTCCAAAGATTCGTCGTTTCCCATGATGGCCTGGAGATGTCTGCCCGTCAAGATGCCCTTGCGTGTATCCGCTGTTCACGCTTGGTGTTGGACTCTCGGCTCTCGACCGGGAGTTGTATACAGCCGCAGAACCGCCCCTATCTCGATAACCGTATCCACTGGCTACGGAATCTTCCCTGCTAACCGTTGGACGGAGAACCCGCGATTCATCATTACTCTTATTGTATCGATGAGAGCTTCCAGGCAAATGGGCAATCCCGGATCTAGAAGACGAGGAGGTCTTGGGTGGATTTTGTGACGAGCCATCGGGGGCAAACCTGTCTCGATCGGGGCCAGTGAGAATGTCTCTGACTGGTGCCTCACCATATCGTGCAATATCCTAATCGGGACGTGTCAGTGCTGCTGCTTCAGACTAGTCACCCGAGCCGAGGGTAAAGTAGCGCTGTAAAACAGACGAGTCTGGGGAGAATGGAGGCACACAGGCACAGCAGGGAGACCTACATTATTATCTTGGTAGAGAAAAGGAACGACCTCTGGAGCAGGTACAGGAGTCCTCGGTCGGCCTATCGGTGAATGATCCCGCTCCTGGTCTGTAACGTTGGAGTAATTCCGATCTCGGTGGGTGGGACGGCTAGAGCTATATGAGCGCCCTCGCGAGTCCTTGCCGGGAAGAGACCCCGGTATACTGCCATCGGAGCTGTCGCGGCCAGGAAACTCCTCGCCAAAGAAGCCTTGCAGCTTTCGCAAGCCGCCACGAGAAACGCTGGTCTTGGAGCCTTGGCTGTTGGTGGTGGCAACGCTGGCAGCCGAGGGCCGCCTATCGGAGCCGAAGAAGGGGGCTTCCGGGGAGTCCTGGCCGCTCGAAGCCGGCCCGCCACGTGCCGCAGAGAAGTTGATGTAGCCCGGAGATAGCTGCGATGCCACGGACAGGCTGTCGCTGGAGTCATTGAAGAAGGTCGTGGGCCCGGCGGTAGCAGTCATCCAAGGCGCGATCTGGTTGGATGAGTTGGGGTTGGCGGTAGGGGGGTTGTGCTGTATCTGAGGGACGCGAACGGTATCGAGGACGGCGAGGTCGCGGCGGTAGTTGGTGAGGTCGTTGTAGTTGCGGTCGTGCACATCACGAGAACCAGAAACGGTGGGCGAAGTAGTGGGCGAGACCTGCGAGTCGTCCTGGGTGGAGGACCTACAGCACGGGGCCAGTGTTAGATAGACGATATGGGGTCAAGATGCACGTCCGAGCGGCCACAAAGCAAAACAGAACAACTGGCGGCCAAGCGGGGGACCAAAGCACCAGGCCTGGAGCCGGGAGCCTGGCTCACGCAACTGACAAGGACCCAACTAACCTGCTGAGCGGGGGCAGCTCGTTGGTGTTGACGCGCACGGGGGTGCCGCGGCGCGGAGTCGCGGACGAGACGGGCGTCGCGGACGGCCTCACGGTGACGGTGCTGTCGGTGCTGGCGCTCGTGATGGAGCTGAAGCGGTTGACGCCGTCATGCCTCGTCATTGTCGCTTGGCCGTCGTGGCAGAGGACTGAGCCGTATCATCTGAAACGGAACCGAATGGGGAATGCGCATTCAGGTCATTCTCGACGGTCGAGGAGGGGCGGCGGATGGTGTTTTATTGTATCGAGTAGTATGGCGGAGGAGTATCTGGGCTGCGCAGGGCAGGATGACAGGGACGGACAGGAAAGGGGGGAGGGGCGGCGAATGGCGATTTGCCTACCGGGCCGTTGCGACAGGAGAATTGAAGGTTCGGGTCGAATTTGCCTTTCCGAGCAAGAGCACGCAGATGCACCAGAAACGGGGTGGAATGGACAGGCGGCGGATGGATGGTGGACGGATCGTTAGATGGACGGGTTGGATTGGACAGCCGGACTGGACGAGTTGTTATGGGCATGGGCTATACTGGGTTTGGCCTGGGCGGCCCCGGTGGATCGCGCAGGTCACTGAGAGGGCAGAACAAGGCACTCCCCTGTCGCGAGATGCTGTCAAGACTGAGGTGGTTACAAGCGCCTGGTGCGCGACCGGGGCGGTGGCCGCGGTACTCGAAAGCACGGGCTGTCCTTGAGCAGCTCTGTCGGGGTACCTGGATGAGTACTTACTCGGCCAAGGTGCAGAGTTGGGGGGTGTATGGGGAGGGCGTAAGGAGTAGGTAGGTAGGGGTGAAAAGCTGTATCTCGAAAAACACCTTGACGTCCAGTTCAACCACAACCACCACTATTGTACTACTAGTATTGACCGAGGCTAATCGGGCCACGGAAGCTTCGATGCTGCTCGTTTTCTTCGTCGGTACGGGCGTTGATTTAAACGCCGTCCCAAAGGTTAGGTGCACGAAGTAGTAGCAGCCTCTTCTTGATGTAGCAGCAACACTGGGTCCCGTCGTTGCGGGTGCTGTACCTACCTCGGCCGTCAATACCAAGCCAGGCAATACGTTCACCACGCTGAAACAGAGGCCGGACACGGTTGACACCTCGGCGACCTCATTGGCAAGCCATCCCTCTGCTCGCCTGCCACATATGGTACAGCAAACGCCTCCAGGGCCTTCAATCGCATCCAGCAAGAGGGAAGCCTGGTGAGGGAGGCGAAACGTTCGGGGTACTTGTCAGGATCTCCAACGGGCAAGCTCGCCTGTGCGTTAGGCGACCCGATCCAGCCACCCGCGCTGCTCCTCCGCCAGGCTCCAGCACACACCACCGCAGATTGCGCTCTAGACCGCCCAAAGTCTAATGTAAGGTCGTATCATCAAGCAGCTTGGGACATGGCTCATACGCCATGGAGCTAGCTGGATATGGAACGGGATGAAGGGACATGGGGGGGGCAAGGCAGACAAACGATGCTTGGAAAGCGAATTCAGCAAAAAGGAAAGAAATAGAGAGACAAGCGGGAAGAGAATGTGACAGCTCTCAGCTAAAGGTCTCGACCAGCAGGAGCCTGGTGCTCTGTGCGCTGATGTGGCTGAAGCGGCACGATGGCAGTCCGGGGTTGTTGACGGGGACGATCCTTGACCACACTCACACTCTCACTGACTGTCGAGCCTTTCTCCTCGCCTTTCTCTCATTATCCCTCGGCTTTGGAGGGACGTGTATAAGTGGCAGACTCGGAATGACGGTGTGAAACGAGGCTACGTTGGTGTGATGCTCTTTTCACCCACGCTTCCTCCACCACACAGTACTCCGGCTTTCACCGATGGCCCAATGCAGACAGAGCAGCGATAGATAGGGCAACACCAAGAGATAAAGCTTGACTAGGGCCAGAGCATCACCACCACCATAGGGCTCCTTTGGATTGTGCATCTCCGCAGCCTCATGCAGCCTCTGTCTTCACATGGACATATGCGTTGGCGATGCAGTACAGCGTCACCCCGTTTTGCCCAGTACTTTGTAGACAACTTGTTAACTTTATAACTGTTGGTAGCACCTCACTCAATCAGCACGCAAGTAACACGTTGACCCTACCACATCCACCCAGATCACGAATAGGCGTGGTCATTTGCACATGATGTGTCACTCAAAGCGGCTAACCAGACCGCCTTTAATGTCTGCATGCCTTGCTTCAGCTCCCAATAGCGGCAATGAGTGCATCGTGACGCAAGCCAACTCGGCGGATACAAGCCCCAAGCACATGGCCAGCATTCTCGGCAGCACAATGTCTCCCACCGTCCAGCATCGATTGGCCGTTGTATGAGGCCTTTACCCTTTGACCGTGTCTGTGCCCATCCTCAATGCCGCGGCAAGCGGCACAGCTTCAGCCCCAATCCTGCCACCCTACCCGAGCCACGGCCCCGCGGAGTACAACCCGGGAAATTCATGGTGGGGGAGAAGAGTTCAGTGTCCTGACTTTACCTGGTGTATTGTTATACAGGAGCCGGGCCTAGCCGCACTCTACTCTGCAGCGAAGTCTTCAGCGTGCGGCTGGACGAGTCCGAGCCCCAATACAGTTTCATACAGCTGCTGGCCAAGCCTTCAATCAGGAATGCGTCGGTGAAGGGTCTGGATAATAACCAACGATAGTGTCAGATGACGGCGACAGCGATACATGGCCGGGCCGACAAAGGGCCAATCGGGTCGACTTTATCGTCTTACTGATTTGCGAAACACCAATAAACAACAACTGACTATTACCAGTAGAACAATCCTACAGCTCTTTGTACAAGACGCTACTAAGCTTGGCAGTCAAGGAATAGCAGATCTGTATCGTGATTCGAAAACGCACCGCATATGATACCACATCTACTTTTCCGCTATCCCGCTGCAATGCCTCTAGGTATATTCCTACACTTGATAGTACTTCTGGGCCTTCAGGCCTTCCTGTCAAGCGTGTATAAGCCATGAACCCCACTGTGTGAGATCATTGGAATCCATTTATACACGACTATCCAAGCTGTTCGAAGGCACCTGTCAAGCCGTTTCTTCTCCAGCATTTTTTTTTTATCACATTTCAAGAGATTTAAAAGATAGCTACTAGAATAATGGCACAACAGCATCGGGCTTGGTGGAAGGAGAGCTCCGTCTACCAGGTCTATCCAGCATCCTTCCAAGACTCAACCGGGTCCGGCACAGGCGATCTCAAGGGCATCATCTCCAGAGTCGACTACCTTCACAAATTAGGTGTCGACATAGTATGGCTGTCGCCTATCTTCCAGAGCCCCCAGGTCGACATGGTAGGCCTTCATCCCCGGCATCAAGTGACGCATGCTCTAATGGCTCCAACATGAAAGGGATACGACATCAGCGATTACAAGACCATTGACCCTCCCTATGGCGATATTGCCGACGTTGGTGTACTTCAAGACGAGCTTCATGCGCGGGGTATGAAGTTGGTGCTCGATCTTGTGGTGAACCATACCAGCGATCAGCACGTTTGGTTCAAGGAGTCAAGAAAGTCGAAGGACAACCCGTACCGAGATTGGTACATTTGGAAGCCGGCCAAGTACGACTCCGATGGCAACCGCCAACCTCCAAATAACTGGCAAGGCCATTTCCAAGGTAATTCTTCCCCCGTCCCGGAACAAACCATCACGGTGGGCTTATTGTTGACTTGGGCTAGGCAGTGCCTGGGAGTACGACGAGGCCACCGACGAGTACTATTTGCACCTCTTTTGCAAAGAACAGCCAGACCTGAACTGGGAAAACCCCAAAGTCCGGAAGGCGGTCCATGAAATCATGCGCTTCTGGCTGGATCGTGGCGCCGACGGCTTCCGTCTGGACGTCATCAACTTCATCAGCAAGGACCAGTCCTTTCCCGACTCCCAGGAGACGGTGCTGCGCGGCCATGAGTATTACGCGTGCGGTCCCCGGCTGCACGAGTACCTGCAAGACCTCGGTGCCATCCTCCGCGAGTACGGCGCTTTCAGCGTGGGAGAGATGCCGTGTGTCTACAACGAGCAGGACTTGATCAAGGCGGTAGCCGCCGACCGCGGCGAACTGAGTATGATCTTTCACTTTGAATTGTGGGTTATTTTTCCCAACGAAGAAACCGAGCGTGGCTGGCACCCGGTGACTGACAAACATCACAGCATGGACCTAGACCACGGCCCCCAAGGGAAGTTCTCATGGCGGGACTGGACCCTCCAGGAACTCAAGAAGGGCGTCTTGAAATGGCAAAAGTTTATGTACGAAAACGACGGCTGGAACGCGCTCTACCTCGAGAACCACGACCAGCCGCGGTCCGTCAGCCGCTTCGCCAACGACGACCCCGAGTACAGGGAGGCCAGCGCAAAACTCATCGCCGTTTTCCTAGGATTTCAAGCCGGCACACCCTTCATCTACCAAGGGCAAGAGATCGGTATGGTCAATGTGCCCACATCCTGGCCGATGGATGAGTACAAAGACATTGATTGTGTGAACCACTGGAAGTAAGCTGAGCGTTGTACTGTTGTGCTGAAATTTGCAGCTGGCTAACAAAACGCAGCCTTTTCAAAGATACCGCGGACGAGGAGATGAAGAAAGAACTGAGGAGGAATTACCAGAGGAAGTCCAGGGACAACGCGCGCACTCCGATGCAGTGGGATGCTGGCCACCAAGCCGGCTTCACGACTGGCGACTCACCCTGGATGCGCGTCAACGACAACTACACAGACATCAACGCCGCGGCGCAGACCTCCAACGACCAGTCGGTGTACCATTGCTGGCGTTCCGTCCTGCAAAAGCGCAAGGCCTTGAAGGACATCTTCGTGTACGGCGATTTTGAGCTGGTTGACGAGCAGCATCCCGACGTCTTCGGGTATCGTCGAACAGCGGCAACGGGTGAATCTGTCATGGTAATCACCAACTTTTCGACAAAGGACCTTACTTGGAATTTACAGGGCTCCAAGGTCAAGGAGGTTATAGTAACGTCGAATGGGCAGTCGTTGGAGGGTATCACAGCTGGTGAAGTGCGGCTGGCCCCTTACGAAGCCTTGGCGGTCCTTGTAGAATAAATACTCTTGGTCTTGGAAAAGTCGCAGTATGGCCGAACCATCGAGACAAGAAGAATATAGACGTGCGACAGACCTTTGAGCGTTTTTGCTGTGACATATTGCTCCGCACGAGCTTTATGAGGCATGGCCTACACTATGTGGGCCACCGATTAACATGCTTCAAACTCCCACTAAGATGCTTACATGCTCTCATGTTTCCTCGTGAACAATCTCGCCAAGTGCTTTACTCTCCTCCAAAATATCCATCGCTTCTTCAATGCCCACGTTCATATCCTCCTCGATCAGCTTGACAGCCAACTCCGCCACTAGCACAGACTGTATGAAGGCTGCAGACCCTCGGCCAGCAATCACACGATCGCTGACGGCCCTGCGCTTGAGCAAATCACCAAACTCGCGTACAAGATAATCGCACATGACGTTGAACCCCCGTGCCCCGTAATACCCCGGGTTCAAATTGTCTTCTTTCTTCAAGGACCTGTGCTTTCCTGCCTCGATAGCGGCAGCCAACTTGGTTCGGAACGTCGATTCGTCCCCATTCACAATGCCCAGTAATGAATCTCGGTGTTCGGCCATGCGATCTTCGAGCTGTAGCCAGTCGATTTGAGGATAGTTTCTTGCGGTCCAGGTCTCCATGGCCGTGTGTTTCTTGTGCCTCTGGCAGAACTTTGTTTGCATCCGCACGTTTAGCCGTTTGCCTTTAGAGAAGTCTTTCAAAAGACCTTCATCCACGAGCTCGCCGCACCAGGGACATAGCGTCGTCCCCTTTTCTGGGTCGCTTGATATTGTCGGTGTTTTTGACAACAGGGATACATCGTCACTGGAGTCGTCCAAATCAAAGGGCGAAACTATCGACTTGTCGTCATTCGTCGTGGTTCGCTGGCTGGGTCCGGGTATCTCTCCAGGCATCCGGAAAACGGCAGCCGGTGGTGAGGGACTCCTGGCAGCAGCAGCAGCGGCTTGTCGCCTCACTCGGCCCCTTTCGCCCCGTGTCTGACGACCAGAATTAGTTGGAGCCTTAATCTTTCCGGTACGCTTGTAAGTAAGTTTGGTGTTTGCAACCGGAGAGGACGACATCCGCGTCTCATCGTCGTTGTCACGTTGGGGAAGTTCCTTGAACTGAGCACGAGGCTCTTTGCTCGGCGATGCAAAAGGCTCTGGAATAGCTAAGCGGGATGTTTTTGGCTTCAAGGGACTGTGTACGTCCTCCGGCTTGCGAAATGATGTATTTTTACTAGCTTCTGGTTGTGAACCTGCGTCTCCTGTCAGCATGCCTTTACTTCGATACAAAAGATGTCGCTAGTCTCACTTTGAGTACTTTGCGAGCTTCTTCCACGGTTTCCATAGGTTGAAGCTGATTTTGTCCGTTTTGTGAATCCGTGTTCATCTGTGAAAGGATCTGCGGAGCTAGTTGGAGAAGTTGGCGACAGTGCTTTCTTCTTGAAAGTAATGTGGTCGTTGTGCTGGGCTTCATCTGCTTCGTTGCGCCCCCGTCGCCTCTTGTGGCTGCCTATCTGCGTGGTTTCTGGTCGCGCTGTTCTTTTTGCGCCAGTTCCAGAACTTTGTAGCTGTTTAGCGGTCGTGCCGAACTTGGTGCTTTTGATGTCTGCTCTGGAGCCCTCGTTGCCGTCCGAATCACTCAAGCTACAATTCGAAAGAGACCTCAACCGGAAACTCTTTGACGAGGTCCTACGGTCGCCAGAATTCTGTGGCTGTACTTGGGATATACTGTCGGGATGGGTGTCTCCGTCGTGGGATCCTCCCTCGTCGTCCGTGGACAAGGGAGGATCATCGATTGCTGGCGCAGTTGATATGCGGGTTTGTGGAAGATTTTTGAGAAGCGAGGAGCCCCGAAACCCCTGCCGGCTGATACCAACGATCCTCTCTCCCATGCTTGACGGCTGTTGCTGCCCTCGGGCAGGGCAACAAGCTATCTCGTAAGTCCCCTTCAGCGGTGTAAGACTCACGTCCCCCGTTGTAGTGAATCCAGCAACTTGATGACCCTCTTACGCATCTGGAGTGAGCAAACAGCACAAGATGTGCGTAAAAGGATCAGATGCTGGGGGCTTCAGTTGCGTCCACCGGTCGACAGCTCTCATGGTAATGCCACGAATTCGATGACTTTGTTACGAATCTTGCGCTGCGGTGCAGTATCAGTACACACGTTCATGTAGGACGAGCCCTAAGCGTATCAGCCGTTCGTTTGCAAGAACAGGTAGCTGAGCAACGCAGTTTCTTTCACGTAGTTGCTGCTGTTGTCGCCTGTCGCTCAGCCCTTGGATTGACGCGACGGAGCGCGGTTCAGCTTAATTGCCCTTGATGCAGGTACGATGGAAGTACCCCTGACCCACCCACCTTAGCCCCCGCCATTTACCTTCTGTTTCCACTGTCTCGCTAATTGTTAGGTACCTTCGATGTTGCAGCAACCACCTAGACCAGAGCTCCACGATCTCAAGCTGCGGTGCTGCCCATCTTCAGACCCCCCAAACTCGATGCAGCATTACCCGTAGGGTCGTGACGGTCTTTCATTTACACAAATAAGAGTGTCCAGCGGCAGCCTGGCGTCTAGTCCCTTCCCAATGGCCCTCAACCGCAAATATGCCGGCCTACCTGATCTTGTGAGGACCGGCTCTTGAGCCCGAAAGGCGGAGGTCCAACTAGCTAATCATTGCTAGGATTCGGCACCAGATATTTATGAGACACCCGATTTGACGGACGACAACTCCACTGTCCCAGTAAGCGCCTGGTTCTTTGTTCTGTAGCCCGTTCCTGGGACTTACTCGACGCCTAGACAACTGCCGCCCGCACGCAGTCCGACGACGAATTCTACGATGTGGAGGACGACACACAACCCATTTCGCGCTCGCGACTACGGATCGACGAAGCTCGCTCCCGCTTCTTGCCTTCCAATGTCGACGCGTCGGGAGCCGACTTTTCGGACCGCGTTGATGGCAAACGCAAGTCTTACAGAGCCACTAGCCGTCGGCAGAGGGTACTAGAAGATGGGACCGAGGAGCTGGGCGATCTGACCGACGATGACGACGAGTTGAGCTTCGAGAGGAAGGTTGCTCGGCTAAAGCGGGAGGTGGAGGAAGCCAGAGGGCACTACGCGAGACAAAAGGCTGCATCGGCAGGCAATACAACGAGCGACGCCCCGACCGACGTGAGGCTAGACTCTCTCAGTCAAGTCCTCGAAGAAATATCCCAAGCACCAAAAGCAGAACCCTTTGTTGCAGCTCCTGCTCCCCCTGCTTCAGTCCCACTGCCAGAGGATCCCTCGCAGACACTTCTTGGTAGTGGCTCTACGTACACAATCACGTACGCACCTACATATGAACAAAGCCACACCCTTTCGAAAGTGGCAGAGTTTGACCGAAGACTCCTCAGTCTAGAAAAAGGGCTCGGATTAGGTTCTTCAACCGATTTGGAGGTGGATGGGAGCGGGTTGCCGAGGGCCATACTCCCCCTGCTCGACAGCATGGAGAAGCAAATAACCACACTGTCCCAGGCGTCAACAGCAAACCTCGATGCAATCAGCCGCCGCGTACGGACGCTCGCTTCGGAGCAGGACAAATTGAACGAATCCAGGGAAAAGGCAAAGTCGTTGCGCGAGGAGCTCGGCAAACACTCTTCTCCTCCCGCAACCGAGGAAGGCGACCAGGAAGCCAAGATCAACGCCCTCTACGCGATACTCCCCACGATTGAGAGCCTGACCCCCATGCTGCCGCCGTTACTAGACCGGCTGCGGTCGCTCAGGGCGATCCACGCCGACGCCGCGACGGCCAGTCAGACGCTCAACCGGATCGAGACGCAGCAGGCGGACATGACGGAGGAGTTGAAGCAGTGGAGGGAAGGGCTGGAGAAGATGGAGGCGGCCATGGCGCAGGGAGACAGCGTCACCAAGGGGAATTTGACGGTGATGGAGGGCTGGGTTAAGGACCTCGAGGAGCGCATGCAGAAACTTGCCTAGTATTTAAAGATACCCAAAACACATCCACCTGCAACACCATGATTCTTCTCCGTAACCGTATGTTTAAATTATGCCTCAGAAGAGATATTGTTAGAATCCAGCTCCCTCAGACGCTCGATGTCAGGGAGCATCACGTGCGATAGTAGCTGGTGTGGGGCACAAGAGCGTGGAATCTTTATTCAGGATATGAGGAGTCTTGACATTTCTTTTCTTTTCTTTTTTTTTTTCTCCTTCCTATCTCTTACTTTTCGCAACGTCAAACCCGCAAACAGGTAAGCTCGAACACTTTTTTCCTCGTCCATTTCACGTTTGGAAATGATGCTTCAAATAGCATGTATTACCTGAACATACATTGATGTACCTTTTTATCACCAAGATCTCTGATCCAACGCCTTTATCTAATCACTCACACTGCATATTCTACATGGTCACCAGCAAAGCTGACAGTTCACAGTGTGGTAGGCCCTTTCGAGGCTGCAAATAGATTTTAAAAAGATAGAAGAAGAACAAGAAGAAAAGACGATCTCGTATCCCGAAACATCCGCAATGTCTTCCGTGCCAAAGCCGCCGCCGGGCCACTTCGCCGTGCTCTACTTTGCCAGCGCCGGCTCCCACACGGGCAAGGAGCACGAGTCCCTGCCGGCGCCGCTGCCGCTGAGCAAGCTGTTTGCGGAGCTGGACGCGCGGTATCCCGGGTTCACGGGCAAGATTCTCGATTCGTGCTTGGTGACGGTCAACCTTGATTATGTAGATGTTGGTGGTGACGGCGACAGGACGATCCAGGAGGGCGACGAGGTTGCCATCATTCCGCCTGTTAGCTCTGGGTGAAGACGTTTTGCACACACGTTCATACGCTTCCGTGACTCGGGGATGCCGAAATTGCCTCAGCCTGTTTGTTCCGGTAGCAGCGGCTCCTGCTCCCGGTCATGCCCCCGCGACACGAGGCGCGCCCGCCACGCGCGCAACCGCTCTGTGATGCGCAAGGGCTTGCGCGTGAGGTATCTCCTCAGCCGAACGAGGCCCACGCCGACGAGCCCGATCAGCAGAACGCCCACAATGGTGGAGAAGATGGTGACGATGGCAGTTAAGCTCGTGATGGTCGAAACCTGGCACCCAAGCGGCTGCGTGCGGATCTCCCAGCGCTCGGCCCAGTGCGGGCAGATGTCCTCGTTATAGGCTGGCGCCATGAGTGGGACCTTGTGAGAGTTGGGCACGCAGGACCACGACTGGGGCAATGGCGCACCGCTCGTTAGTGATGTGTCTGCAGATGGGGGTAACAGGATGGATGAAGACTCACAAAGGGACACCAGCTGCAGTCTTTGGCTGCTAAGCAGCCGCGGCAATCCTGGTGCTTCCAGCATCGCGCAAGATGGGCCTGCTGGTCTTCGGAGACGGTGAAATTGTTCCTCAGAGCCTGGATCGGCCATGCTCCCAATGCAGAGTCCATTGCACCTGAATATAGATGAAAACAATCACCTCCTTTTACCTTGAAGGCTTCTCTGCCCAGGTTATCCTCACCGTGACTAATCCAAGTGGTCGATCATGAGGTAGCGTGTGGACGCCAAGATGTTTGCATCCCAGCTTTGTCAGCGTGCATACGGCGCGCAGGTGCATGTACCAGCTGCCATCCGAGGGCGCCAATCAAGACCTTGATGCAGACGCAATCTCAAATGGATGCATTCGGACGTAAACGGGTGACAACCTGGATAATAATTGCAGGCCAGAGGTGAGGTAATACAATGTTACAGCGATCTAGCTAGCATACAATATTGACAGTAGAATAACTAATGCCCATCCAAGATACGAGCGCTACGATAGAACCAGCCCAGCCTATAAAGTACTGCCCGGCCAAATAAATTAGGTAACGGGTATTGGCAGTTTCTGAAACTCCCGAGTGCGGCGGGTGTGCTGCTTCAGCTTCTTCAAATCGGTTCTCCTTCGTCTCGCCCGTTGCTCGCCATCTTCACCTTCGTCAGGGTTGACATCACAAAGTGCTTCGAGCACTGCAAGGTCTGCAAGAAACTGGCGAATCTGCAGTCCCGTCTTGTGACGTACGTAGTCATCGACTACCTCGTCGCAAGCAGCCGAGACTACAACATTGAGCCCCCTCAAGACATCGCGATCACTGACTTGACGTGCAGCATGACGATCGCGGTGCGGTAGATGGGTTGAGCGAAGACTTCCCATGATGGATGATGTGCGTTTCGGTACAACAGGCCGACCATTCATGAGCTTCTGTGCACTGGCTGTGGCTTGCATTTGATTCCCCAGACGGGAAGACATTGGTGAGGCAGGCCTAGATGGCTTTGTTGAGACGTGTGCCTCCTCCTGCAATAGGGTACTTTCCACTACGTTTTTGCCATGTTCCCCCAGGCCGCAATTGACAGGAGGCCTAGGGTCACCTATTGTATTCTGCAATAAAATACTGCTGGCTTTTGGGTGGCCAGTTGCATCGTTCTTAGCCTCGGCCGGGCCTCGAATGGCAGGATCATGAACCGGTTTCTGATTCGCTCGAGCAGTAGGATGCGCTCGATCATTGACACGGCGCAATCGTGGCGAAGAATCTGAAGGGATCTGTGGTTCGCTGAACCTCGGCCGGTTTCGAAAACCCCTACCGCTGTAGCTACTACGGGGAGGCAGAGCACCACGACCAATGTCCGGTGGCACAGAGAAAGGCGGTAAAACCTGGGAGGGACGCCGCCGTCCCATCGCAGATCTGGGGTCTTTCGGATAGGCATCTCTCAGCCTGTCAGGCGCCGTTTGACGTCGTGCAGGATTGTAAAGACCTGGTCGCGCGCCGGGGATCAATGGATCCGTTATATCACCAGAACGCATCAGAGCTACATTCTCTAAGGCATCAGGCTCTTGCTGGGATAACATTCTGGAGGTAACCGCAGCCATCGAGCCCTGATTTCGCGCCCTAGGTCCATGTTGAGAACTTCCACCATCAGTGGATGGGTCGGTATCGGCCGGAAAACAAGGCAAGCAACGTGACCGCCGGTTAGCCCTGGGTGCTCCAGCCCTAGGGTGTCGGGCGCGTAGCATCTGCCTGGATACTCCGTTGTACCAATTATTCATCCCATCGGTTGGCAGATGGGAATCAATCAAATCCGCCCCAGGATCCGTATACCTCCGACCATGACCATCCATTTGAGAGGAAGAAAATGGCTCCCTAGGGACAGGCGGTGAGCCGCCACCCATCATACCAGGGCCTCGTGACCGTTGGGTGTAATACGGAGGAAGGCGCTGTGCCTGGTCCCGTGAGGTGACAGCTAAGCCTGCTGCTGTGAACTCTGGTCGAAATGGCATGAGAGCCGAAATGGTACGAAGTGTTGCAGCGGACATTGTGTCCGTGGGTGTAAAGTCTAGAACTTTAGCATTTGCTCCCGTGTGTTGTGCGTATTTCTCGAGCTCTCGGGTGAACCTGTCCAGGGCTCGTCGCTGGTCGTATGTTTCCGAAGGCAGTTGTTGGTAGCTCTCTGATAGCCCAGGCTTTGACTCGTCATGCGGCAGGTTGAGTTCCGACTGGGAAGCAAGACGAAGCTGGAGTGCGATATTACGGGATATTGCTTCGACAAGCGCAGAGTCGATAGAACCGTCTTGAGGCGGCTTTGGGCTGTCGATTGCGGCATCTCCCGCCTGAAGTACTGACATGGTCTCAAGCTTGCTTGTGCCTAAATGTGATGCAGGGATGCATTCATCTGCTCGCTTCTTGTGTAGCGTGTCCCCCGCGAATTCGACAATAGCTTCCTTGGGCTGAGAACCGTCCGCATCTTCTATTGTAGTACTTGCAAGTTTTTCATCTCGAGCGGCCTGAGGCGGGTGGCTGGTGGTAGGCGGCAGAGGGAACGACTCCAACTCCTTGGCAATCCTGGATGGCGCTTCGTCGGAAGTGGCTGACGGCTCCGTGTCCGACTCGTGGTTCGAGGCTGAACCAGATTTTCCATCCATCTCCGCCTTATTCTGTTCAGATTCTTCCACGGGGTGCCGACGTGCGTCCTTTCGGAGCGGTTCTGGACTGTTAGTAGTCGGGGGCGTGCTGTGGTGTCTCGACTTCGAGGACCTGCGAGTAGCAATTCTGATTCGGGGCCGGCCCCGGGCAACGATAGCAATACGCGAACGAGGGCGCATCCCCTCAAAGGGAGTAATTGTTGTCCTGGTGCGCGGGGGCGTTTTGGTGCCGACTGATGGCAGCGAGTCGCGGTTTTCCTGAATTGATGCTAAGGTAGCCATCTTGTGGGGTAAAGAGCGGTCGTCGATATCCAAGCAAGACAAAGACTATATCGTAGTCAAAGAAGGGTGCCAAGTAAGTTTTTCACAACGACGGTCGAGATGCTGCTGAACTCATGATAGTTGCATGGCCGACCATGTTGGAAACGTTGCCGCCTCGAAGCCATGAGCAGACACCGGATGCTACGGGACTGTTGTCCAGCTGCCAGTGAGCGGCAGGGCGGGCAGTACCCCAGGCGCAGCTTCCGCTTGGCTGCTGGAGCCCTCGTCTAGCCCGCACGGAAGGAAAGGAGGGTCATTGGCTCTACCGAATGTCCTTGATGCCTGGGGCAGCGTAGGTGTCGAGTTGCCTGCGGCCC
The DNA here is from genome assembly GCA_000732775.1 of Stachybotrys chlorohalonatus IBT 40285. Taxonomy (NCBI): domain Eukaryota; kingdom Fungi; phylum Ascomycota; class Sordariomycetes; order Hypocreales; family Stachybotryaceae; genus Stachybotrys; species Stachybotrys chlorohalonatus. The sequence goes on along the minus strand of KL660698.1, from coordinate 123,941 downwards.
TTGCGAAGAAGGAACTCTATGGCTGCAAAGTTGCGCTTGTCTATTGCCATGTTCCGGTCAAACTCGGCCCTGGATGGGTTGGTTAGCCACTGTAAATTGCAGTGCGGCATCTCAAGACCAGCAACCAAAGGCTTGGGTACCTTGAAAAATTCTGGAAGTGAACGCGAGTGCTCTGTCACCAGTCAGTCAGATTTTGCTCAGGAGGCTGGTCTAGGTACGGGGCCTGACCTCTGGCTTTTTACGGCTCTCTCGAAGACACTGGCGGTAGAGGGCCAGCACCTCCTTCTGAAGTCCCGATAGACGCATGTTTCGGGCGGGTTTTGGGTCGGATTGGAAGGGTAGACGAGATCAACTGCGTGACGGGGATGGATGAGAAGAAGAATTGAAGATGTCATGGACGCATCCGGGGTCCACTGCGCTGGAGCTAGCGCCTCCCGAGACCCCTGCAGCTACACGAACCTACAGCAGGTGGTCGAAGCTCCAACTCGTGGATGGTTGTTCTTCCGGCAGAACTAGGTCGATTTGCCGTGCTGAACAAGCCGATTTGACAGCTGAGCTGCACTCCTGTATGTGTCCTATCAGTCAAGCCTAGACCTCCCGTGCTGAGGCCATCTCCCCTACTGTAAACGACCCGAAGCATTGAATCACCCATCCGGCTATCGCCACACCGCCGATGCGCTATCGGCAGTCAACTCCGGTACTCAATAGCCCGATATAAGTTACATCACTTAGCGAGACTGCCTTTCATCTCATAAACCATCTTCGTCACAAGGCACCAGATTTCTACTTGACTGGGGAACACGAGCTGCATTATATCGAAATCGTACGCTTTTCGCCCTCTGCATCATCATCATCATGACTACCTTCTCGGTAAGCATTATCCCGCCGTCCCACCCTGCACCCGCAGCAGCTGAGCATCAACGCAGCGCCTCGTCCGCTTCCTCGCCAAGGACGGCCTGACATACTACGGCGACGCGATCCTTCCCCGGGGCGTGAGCGACATCGCCAAGGCCCAGGCCGCCCGCGTTATCAAGGGAGACATCTTTGGCAAGCACGAGGTGACGGACCAGGTGGCTCACATCCGCCTGTTGCTATCACCTCTTGCGCCGACCGACGTCGGCACGCTGCGCTGCCTGGGCCTCAACTATGCGCTCCACGCTCAGGAGAGTGGTCTACCTGAGCCCAAGTATCCCGTTCTCTTCTACAAGCCTTCCACGGCTGCCTCGGGCCCGACTGACCCTATCCCCGTCCCGCTGATGGCCCAGCAAGGCACCGGGCTGGACTACGAGTGCGAACTGGTGGTTGTCATTGGCAAGCCATGTTCCAACGTAACCGAGGCGGATGCTCTGGATTACGTGCTCGGGTACGCGGTCGGCAACGACGTGTCGCACAGGGACTGGCAGATCAAGCACGGGGGCGGCCAGTGGTCCCTCGGTAAGGGTTTCGATGGCTGGGCGCCGTTTGGCCCAGGCATTGTGTCCACCAGTCTTATCCAGGATCCTCAATCGCTGAGGATCTGGACCAAGCTGAACGGCAAAACGGTCCAAGTACGACGTCCAATTGCTGTGTCATAAGACTTGCGCTGACATATGAGCAGGACGGTACTACCTCGGACCAAATATTCAAAGTGAGGCAGATGCTTGCTTTCCTGAGCCAGGGCGTCACACTCCTACCTGGTGATCTTATCTTCACGGGAACGTAAGTAGACAGTGGAGTGCGGGCCGTGCACAAGCAAGAAGAATGGTGCTGATATAACGACCTGCAGTCCTTCGGGTGTGGGAATGGGACGGAAGCCTCCGCTGTGGCTCCAGGACGGAGATGTCGTCGAGGTTGGGCTGGATCAAGTCGGCACATGGTAAGTGACTGATCAGAACAACCGTTGAGGCCGTGGCTAATATGGTTGATGTATAGCACCAATAAAGTAGAGTTCCAGAAAACCAGGGCGAATCTGTAATATGCAAACTAGACCGAACGAAGAATTGGAAAAAATTGGAGCAGGTCAGGTTGTCTCAACTACTTATGTCTGCCATCATGTTAGTACTCAGCCACCACAACAGGCGCGTGGGTAGGCTAGCATATTCAGGGTCACAGCCCAGAGCAATGGAATGGACAGCAATTGTGAAATTGTAAACTGAGTTTATGATGTCTGACTTGTGACTTAGTCGAGCCGATTTGCTTTCTTTTTTTTTTCTTTTTTTTTGGCACGAACTACGGATCCTCTCTGCGGTTGCAGTTCGCATACAGGCCCTCGCTCATACAAGATGGATGCCACATGCGAAAACCCTTGGCACTGTTTGCGGAGAATCCCCCAACGGCCGTGCATGGCAACTATACTTGATAGGATAGTATCTTGCGCAGAGATACGAACGCGTAGCCAGCCGGTTGCTGTCACGTACTTCGGGGTTGTTAAGGCTTGTTATCAGCCAACCATCCAAGCACGAGGGGTTCCATTCGATAACACACGGAGTCGTCCATTACCACATGGCCGCCAAGCGACTTCTTCGCCGAACTGTCTTTGTCCCATCCATCCGATGGATCCGTTGCCTGTTTTGCCGGGAAATTGTTTGATATTTTTAGAACCTGGCTGTGAGAAGTAGACGATTTGGCACCCAGAACGCCCAACTAGGATTTGGGAGGTTGGTCCCATAGTGGCTGAGGGTGCCTGCCAGCTGTTCAGCACCATCCTAGCCCACCATAACCATTGCACTGCCTTCCGTGTCCCCCGGCTCTTTCAACCAGCGGATGCACCATGACCGTCCCTATGATCAACCGCTAGAGACGGGCATTTCGACATGCTGGTATGCCTTGTGCTGCTTCCAAGGCTGAAATTATGGAGTATCCGCCCAGCCTTCAGGCATCACGCGAGAGACTTGTGGTTCAGCCGCATCGCTGTGGTCTCAGAGATCTTTGCATCATATAGCTCTCTCGTCCATCGGCCAGAGGTGATATTCGATTCTTCCTTTTTCATGTAGTTTCTTCTTCTTCTTCTTCTTCTTCTTCTTCATCTTCAATACTGCATACTCACCTTTTGGAGGGGGGCACTCCGCCTAGTCCTTGAAAATGGCTGCTGCGGTTGCTCGTCACTTACACCCCATGCCGGGGTCCTTTGCTCCTGAGGACTACGTTGACCTTCGCGAGACCACTTTTGACGTCATTCGAGATTTCTGTAAAGATGAAAATGATCACCAACAGATCATAAAGCCCGAGATCGCAGAGAACACAGCCCTCCCCGATCTGCCACAACGCGAGGCGCCCACTCGGCAGGAGCCCGACGGCGTTGACTGGCACAAATACAAGCCTCCGGCCATCTTGAGGAAGGCACCTACCGTGACATCCCAGGTCCTTCTCGACATCATCGAGTCGTCTATTGTTAATCTCGCATCACGGGTGGCCGAAGAGGACCGTCTCAAAAGTCAGGAGGAGGAGCGCCAGAGAAGGGAAGAGACAGCGGCGAGGCAGGCTGAAATAGCCAAACGCTTATACCTTCCAATCATCATACCAGGCGAAGGATCTACCACCGAGCCCGCTGCCAGTGTAGAGGATGAACAACGCGGCATGGACCATGGTGCTCGGGCAGACGATGCTAGACAGCAAGCGTTGTTAGCAATCGAGTCGCCAGCCAAGACTGTCAAGTTGAAGAAGTCGTCGCCATTCCGTCGCCTTTTCTCGCGAAGTCCGGAGAAGGGAGAGAGCAGTGCCGCCGGGGCTTCCCGTGAAACCCTACGAAGCCGGCTTAGGTCACGACTGGGAAACCTAGACGCGGAAGCGGCAGAATTGCTAACACGCGACGCCATCTCAAGAATAGCTAGGGCAAGCTTCGAGACAGCCGTGGAGGCGTCCAGTGAATCTATGTGAGTCCTTTCATATCCACTGTCACCCTTTCTCGTTTTCCGGTGCAGCTGACAAAGAGAAGTGAGTGCGTGTCATGTCTCGACGAGTTTCCTGCTCGGGGCATGATTCGAGTTCCCTGTCATCAGTATTGCTCAGACTGCTTCATCCGCCTCGTTTCCGCCGCCGTGCAGAACGAGCAGCAATGGCCGCCCAAGTGCTGTCTTAACCCCATTCCTTTCCGAACGGTCCTTCGAGTCGTGCCCTCCGGCCTCAAGAAGACTTTTCAAGAGCGATCACAAGAGTGGAATCTCCCAGTCAGCGAGCGGGTGTACTGTAATCGATCGGACTGCGGACTCTGGATCCAGCCGGATAAGATCAGTCACGCCATGCGCCAGGGACGCTGTGATCGCGGGCATTTGACGTGCACACTGTGTCGGGGCGAGAGTCACGGACAAAACGAGTGTCCTCAGGACAGGGACATAGACCTAACAAATCAGTTGGCAGACGAAGAGGGATGGCGGAGATGCTACAGCTGTCATGCACTAGTTGAACACAGCGAGGCCTGCCAGCATATGACGTGTCGCTGCGGAAGCCAGTTCTGCTATGTCTGCGGCGAGAGGTGGCGGACGTGCAGCTGCACCATGCAGCAACTATACGATCTCAAAGAGGCGGCCAACGCACGTCGCCAACAGAGAATATTTCGGCAGCAGGAGGAGGCTGAAGAGTTGACCAGGATTCTAGCTCAGATTGAGGAGTTCGAGCGGGCAGAGGCACTGGCAGCTGAGCTTCGACAGCAGGAGGAGGAGCGGTTAGAAGCGGAGAGGCGACAGCGGGAGATAGAGGAGAGAGGACTGGCAGAAAGCATTCGACTGCGGGATATTGGCCAAAAGTTCCGGCAGTTGAGGGAAAGTCTTGATCAGCTACACGAGGTGCAGCAAGTGCTCATCGAGGCCCACCACGAGACTGCGGCAAGGGATCTGGAGGAGGAAGCAAAGAATACCAAGCAGCAGTTAATGAAAAAGCAGGAGACCGAACGCAGAGATGCGGCTGTCCTGATAGCCAATAGGCTCACCCAGCGAGAGCAGGAGCAAAACCATGATTTTGCGGTTCGCGTCGGGGCCGAACAGGAAGTGGAAGAGGAATACCACCGCCAGCTCACCGCCTACTGGGAGGGCAAGGAGAACGCTCAGGAGGAGATACAAGCAGCCATGCTGCCCCTGCGGCAGCGGATGGACCAAGGCTGTCAAGAATGGCGCCGGTGGAGGGACGCCGAGCTCGCGGCGTATAGGCAGAAACTGGTGGATCGGCAGGCGATCCAGGAAGAGCTCATGTACAGCCTCAGGCTGCGCTTGGATGACCAGTTTGAAGAGAAGAGGGCCGACTTGGCGAGGCAGAGGGTGGCCGAGACGAGATGGCTGGGGGAGGTCATGCTAGAGCGGGAGAGGCTGCTGGGCGAGCGGGAGGTCGATGAGCTGGAGGGGGATGCGGACAGCTTGTTTGCGCCGGCGGAGTCGGACGGCGCCACGGAGACAGGAGGGGTGGAGGTCACGTCATCATAGTAGTAGTAGAGGTTACCAAATAATCTGTCACACTCATGTCCTTGATATAAATGCAATGGAGTTGGTGAAGAAAGTTCAACTCCCTTACCACCCGTATGCGGCAAAAGGACAGCCCCGCTGTTAGCGCTGCCAAAAACCACTACAGCAGTTCCTCTTCACCTTCACACCATCAATTTTCATTCAAATAACTGATTCATTAATTCTCATCTCCCACACAGAAATCAGCCGTGGGCCTCCTTGTTGACTTGTTTCCTAGGCGACATTTTCTAACGACCATCCTCCTAAGCGTCTCTAAAGCAATATATATGGTAATCACATGAGATCATTAATACCGGAGTCACAACCTGTTCAATATTCACACATCATGGCGTCCTACGGCATAGACGGTTCCCCTTCGTCTCAGTAAGCTCTTCCCTCGCGCCTCTGGTCTCTACATACATGGCAGTCTTGTGCTCAAATTGTGCGAACAGTCCTCTCAAGATATTCGACATAGCCCGAAAGCAGGATAAGTTTGTCTATGCCTGCGCACCCATGGTGCGGTATAGCAAGGTAATTCAAACCCAGCTCAGGGGGCGGGAATCACTATGAGCGCCCAGGACTAAACTTTATCGCCCCTGGATAGCTTGCATTTCGCCAGACGGTCCGCAAATATGGCACTGATATATGCTGGACGCCCATGATCCTGGCCAAGGAGTTCAACCGGAATAGCTTCGCCCGGGATAGCGGTACGCACAGCTCTACACATGGGCCCTCATCCTCTCATCATCATCGCCATTAGCTGAACAGAAACGCCCGTAGACCTCACCATCGCAACCGAGGGCCCCAGGTGCCCTACCGTCGTCCAGTTCGGCGCCAACAGCCCCCTGGAGCTCTCCCGCGCAGCATCGTTGGCCGCGCCCTTCGTCGACGGCGTGGACCTCAACTGCGGCTGTCCCCAATCCTGGGCTTGCGCCGAGACCCTGGGCGCTGCGCTCATGAACGAGCGGGGGCTGGTCCGCGACATGGTTGTGGAGACGAGGCAGCGGCTTGCTCAGGATGGCTGGCATGTCGGCAAGGAAAGGGATATAAATAGCACACAGGGACGAAGCGTAAGCGTCAAGATCAGGGTTCATGATGATTTAAGGTGCGAGTTTTCTCTTTGTTCCTTGCTTCTGACTTGCATGACCATCAGTCATAAGTCATGTCCCTATGTCGTCAAGCTAAAACACCCTCTAGGAAGACCATGGACTTCATAGATACAGTACTAGGGCACCCGCAGGACCGCAACATCGACTGGATCACAATACACCCCAGAACACGCTCTACTCCTTCCACGACTCCCATCAGAATCGAAGCCTTGGAAATTTTGACATCCAAGTACGCCGGAACCCTACCGATCCTCCTTTCAGGAGATATCTTCGACCTTGGATCACTCCCATTCAGAGCCTTTGGCCTACAGGACAAGCAGCAATCTGCGACCTTCACTACCAAGGACGGCCCCATTAATGGCCATTCCTTTCTGCCACAGGTGAACGGCACCACCACGATTCCCAAGCCTAGTAATACCGGATTGTCCGGCTTCATGTCAGCTCGTGGGCTCTTGGTCAATCCCGGGCTCTTTTCGGGGTCTCCGGCTTGTACTTGGGATGTTCTCGAAACTTTCATGTGCAACGTCGCCCGGTGTCCGCTGCCACTCAAGCTCGTCGTACACCACGTGCAGGAAATGTGCAGTCCTGGACTAGGAGACGATAAGACGTCCCTATTGTCCAAAAAGGACAGGATTAAGCTGACCGAGCTGACGAGTATGATTGAGCTCATAGACTTCCTAGACGAAAAGATCGAGGAACAGACGGGACAGGCTGGAGGTCTGCGAAGAGATTTATGATTGCTGTCGCAAGTTGTATGACCTAAACAACACTCCACAGCCCGTCTCGACAACCCTTGTAGGTATGAACCAGTACTCGGGAACTTACAGCCCAGACAGGACGCCCTGGATACCTACGGACCCAGAGTCGTCACGTCTCTGTACAAAGGCTCTGAAATCAGCCTTGGACAATTTGCCTCGACTCGCAACAGCAGTCAAGGTCCTTGCCTTCTCTTTCAAAGCCTCCGGTCCCACGATAAAAAGGGATCCAATCTCCGCAATAAGTTCAATGGAGACAATGGCATCCTTCGTCAGTCCCCAGTCTCTCATAGTCGAGACATATTTCGAGATATCTTGTGTCACCATCAAGCCGCCTGTAGCATTGACCTGAAACTTTTTGAAGTGGTCGAACAGCAGCTTCGCAACGGCAATCGCCATCTCGCTGAAAAACTTCTCTGCGTTGTGCCCATCGATAGCACGACTAGCTTGGTCCTTGGCGCGTTCCAGAAATGTGCAGATGCTCGAGCATGTCAAGGTCTGCAGAGAAACCAGTTCGCCCTCCTTGGGTCGGAAGTCCTGTCTCTTCTGGTTCGCTAAACACTTGGTCACCCAGTTTGCGACCACATCGATCGAGACCTTTAGGACGGAATTCGTCTTCTTCTCAATGTTGTCCACGGCGATCTTGATCTGTGCCTCCATGCTTCTCCGTACGGTGGTGTTAGATTCAGCCAGGCGGATGAGGACGACTGTGATGAACCGCTCCATGATTGTGGTGATGGTCACTGCCGGGCGCATGGCCGGGAGATAAAGGAGGTCGGGTTCCGTTCTTGAGTGCTCCAAAGACGTGGCCTTTTCCAGTGCGGCATCAAGACCCGTTTCGATATACACTCCACCCATGCTTGTGAGCAGGAGACCGAGGAGGATGCTGACGTCTTTGGGTGTGTCGGTGGGAGAACCGAGCTCCAGTGTCCTTTGCACACTCTCTGCAAGCCATTTCAACATTCTTTTGGCGTTGGCTATACTTAGATTCCCGTCGTCCTCCGATACTTCAATCTCGTTCTTGTTATCTTTGTCGCGCAGACCAGCAACCCGCAGCATTACCGCCTTCTGTGTCGGCGTAAGCTCCGACGAGTCTAGTCGCTCAATGTAGGCATCCTTGGCTGAGGCTATCAATTGCGTGCCTTGTTGTGCCAGGCTGGCCATGAATCCTGTTGGTGCCTTCTTCCTCCGCGAGTGGTAGATGGTGTATTTGAAGAGCAGCGAGCTGTACGTTTCCTCGAGACTCCTCTTCTCACGGTCGATGTACGAGTTACCGACCATGTACGGTACAAAAAGCTCGTCCATCTGCTGGTCTAGCGTCTGGGATATCTGTACGGAGCACGGCTCCGGGTGTTCTGTCAGACCGTGGGTCTTGAGATCTTCAACTAGGGCACCAATGTAGGTCCTCGAGGAATGCAGCGATCTCAAAAATGCCAGATTCGAGATGGTTTCCGCCTTGTCTAGGACCTGCTCAAGCCGCTGCTGTATTGATTGTTGAAACACTCGTTGTATGAACTTGCTCAACACGGTTTCGTAGTAGGGGAATGCCCGCTTGATGATGAATGACTCCTCTTGCATGACAATCTTTACTTCATCGATCAAGGACTGAAGACTAGGCTCGATGCCCGGTGGCTCTGAGTCGGGATCTGCCAGCTGATCCCACGTCTGCCCGTCGGCGGTTACCTCGTCGTTCATCAATTGATCTCTGTCGATGAAGAACTGGTGCTGATTGACAAACGTTGCAATCACACTGGCACCACCATTGAAGTCATGCAGAACCTTGGCACACTCGCTCATGTCCTCAAAGTTCTGTCGACGGTAGCTGTTGTTGAACTGTTGCAGGAGATCTTGCTCCAGCGTTTCGCAGAACCTTTCCAATACTTCCCGCGTGTCGTGCGACTTGCCTGCAGACGCTCCATTTGTTACTCCATTTCGCTGACCATTTGTCTGACTCCAGGATGCCGTATCCAAGCGTTGACTGATTCTCATTAATTGGCGGGCAATTACGGCGCAGCGCACCTTGTTCTCGGGTCCGCCCTGTCTTTGAATTTCTTGTAGAGATGTGAGTTGCCCGGTCTCGCAGACCTCGTTCCAGCATTGAATCAGAAAGTGAGCATCGATTGCCCTCCTCCTTTTTCTGTCCAGCTCTTCCAGCTTCTCTCCGATTTGCACAGCGACATTGACTCCGTCATCTGGTCGGCCATTGGTGTCGTAGGCATTGGTACTGGTCGGATTGAGGGAGGAATCGAGGGCTTCGAAAGAGGTCATAGATTGGTCTAGTTTACGACCTAGGGTATCTAGGGTTTGGTCATGTTGTGACTCGGCTCGACGGACACGCGAAAGGAGGTCGGACTCCTTCTCCTGAAGTTCTTCACCAAGCCGTGCAAGTTGCGAAAGCGCATCTAGGAAGAAGTTAGCTCACCCACATCGCGTCAAGGGCGCAGTCTCGGGCATACTCTCAAATGTCCGGATCAGCGGCTTGGGGTCGAAGGCCTGCTGGGCAGCGCCGGAACGTCGATTGACAGGCACAGCGCTCTCGGCAAGACTATCAACGAAATCGCGTACGACAAAGTCCTTATTGGAGAAGTTGTCCAAGGTGAAGCTAGGGCCCTTGGGAAAGAGGCTCTTGGGTTCCGAAGCAGAGCGCTCCATGGTTGAGTGCCCGGTAGTCGACGAGCCCGCGACGAACTACATGCGGGGTGAGGATGCTTCTGACGACTCGCGATGGCCTTTGCCGAATACAAAGCACTGAATTGTAGGTTGTCGGTGGAAGGAATGAGGCTACGGTGCTATCTTAGTTGGAAACATCGTCGAGGCCCGAGGCGTTGAAGAAACGTGTAGGTGTTTTAAGTTCTCAGTACTTGGGATTTCATGCTCAAGTGGTGCAAGCCTGCCGAAAGATTACCGCGCCACAGGTACTCAGTACTAACAAAGCGCCGGCAACCACCAATCCCCCTAAGAGCTACTGTAGGTAATGAGCCACTGCCCTCGAGTAAGGCACAACGCCAAGAGCTAGGTGCCTTAGTTTCGGTGGGGAACGGCGACGTAAGAGCGCTGCCACAGCTGCATCAGCTTCGTGGGCTGTGCTCTCACGTGTTGTATTTATGATCCATCGCCTCTCATCTTGGATTTCTTGGAATTGATATATATACTCGAACATATTTTCATCCCCCGGATTACTCCTCGAGACTACAGGATATCCTTGTTGCGCCATTGATACTCTCACTCGACTGGTATTGTCAGGTTTTGCGAACGCGTTAGCCAGCCTCTCGAGGCTGCAAGAATTCTGTCATGCCGATAGCACATCGCGATACGCACGCATACCGCATCGATGAGAAGAAGGGTGGAACCGTCTTGACGGATGACGAGCGGCGTAGGATGCTCTTGGTTGGCGCACGCTCCCAAACGATTGCCCTGGATCGCCATTCTAACCCATCTCCAGGCTAACCTCCCGAAACTCAACGACTCCCGCACCGTACAGGCTGCTAAGGGCTCCCGACTCGGAGTGCGACGCTTTCTAAAGACCCAGATATACGTCCTCGTTTTCGCCGTACTTCATGGCATGTTCTCGCTGTACATTAGGGTTCGGCAGGCGTGGCACGTCGTTGGATACCAGCTCACCTCGATCCTATACTACCACCACGGCACTCCCGAGTACATCCGCAGAGATGTCGTGGGCCTAAGTAGGAAACCTCAACATCTCAGCTGTATATTGACAGCCGAAGAAAGTCTCAGCGCAAAGACGGATCTCGCACGTTTGATTGACGAAACCGCGGAGATTGCTACATGGTCCGCTTGCGCCGAGATTCCCATGTTATCAGTATACGAAAAGACTGGTATGACGGATGCTCTTGTGTTTCCACGATTGGACCTTGATTCGCTGACATCTTGACAGGCGTGCTAAAAAAGCATATGCCCCGGGTTTACGAGGCTGTGATTCACAAGTTCGCCTTCTATTTCGGAGCTCAGCACCCTGGCCTCTCCGTCACCTCTCCGCACAAGGAGGGCTACTCTGCATCGGAACACAGCAACGAACGGGGCCACCTCAAACTCCATCTGATATCCGCAGAAGACGGTCGGGAATCAATGGTCGATCTCACCAGAACCTTGGCCGATATGTCGCAAAAAGGAAAGCTTTCGCCTCGAGACATCTCCATGGACCTCATAGACGCCGAGCTATCTGAGGGCATCATGACAGAGCCGGACCTTCTGATATTATTTGGCCCTCATGTCGAGCTGGAGGGCTATCCACCCTGGCAGATCCGCCTGACCGAGATATTCTGCTTGCAGGACAACGTTGGCTTCGGCTACCAAGTGTTCCTCAAAGCACTACAGAAATACGCAACCGCACAGTTCCGTCGTGGCAAGTAACGCTTGCACGTACCGTCTAGCCTTTCGCGATCAAGACTTCCATTCTACCATCTCACGGCGTTCCTTGTTCCATCGGTAGACTGGTCCGATGCCGACATTATAGTTATAATAATTTTCTGTCCCCCCCTTGACCATGGCTTTTCGGAAAGTGATATTGATTCTTCCACCATCTTCCTCGTTCTTCCCGCTTCTTTTAGGAATAGAGTGCAGCCAATTGGATTGGGTCAGTCCTCGCATCAGTATCATATCGCCGCTGCCTAAAGGAAGCTTGATGGGTTTCGAGGCTGGCAAAGGCTCTTCGCCATCTTTAGGTGGGACAGGCTTGTGCTTGAGAAGAAAATCTCTCTTCGCACCAAGAGAAAACGAGGCGATTGCGGGGTCTGGCCCTAAGAATTTCTCGTCGTCACTGTGGTACGAGATGCTGTCGGACCCCGACGCGTAATAATTGACCAGGCAAAAGTTGAATTGGCAGCCCGTGGCCGCCTCGGTGGACCGGCGAAGGCCGTCAAGGCACTTTGGTATTGGTCTGGGAATGTACTTTTCATATCTCCGGTCCAACACTGTCTTACCCGTGGCAGAATCCACGGCGGCCCCTTTGTCATCAAACCTAGACGTGTCATCAAGTCCAAACACAGTCGTCCATCTATCATGCGTCAGATTCAGCTCTTCTGCACGGTAGAGCTCTTCTCACCTTGGCGTTCGTATCTGTGTCTCTATACCACCACGGTTGATTTTGTATTCGACACGATAGAAGGGAAGTTCAGAGCGCAAGAACTCAAAGAACTGCCGAGCAAGGTAGCTGGGGATGTATGGCTCGAAGTAGAGCAGGTCAAGGTCGGGTTGGTCATTGATGATCCTGCCCTCACGTGCAGGCAAAGACGTTATTTCTTTGCTCAACGACGCGGGAAAGTTGCGGATAGGGAACGGATACTGAGGGTGCTTTGATTCGTCGTCCTAAGTACGCTCAGCACTTCTGATCCCCGATATTTCTATGAGGACTTCTCTTACAGCCTCGTCCACTTGTACCGGTTCTGCATCTTTCCGTGGCCGTTTTGCCGCTGAAGGAAAGAAGGATTCTATCGTTCGCTTATTTGCCATTATATAGGCCTTTTGAACAAAATAATAAACCTTACCTGAACAACAAATCTAGGATGAATTTAAAGGCGTAACGGATGAGTGGGTGACATCATGACCACGGCTGGTTCAGCCTTGCTCATGCGCCACAGGGGCATGCCCAGTTCTGTGTGGCGGTACATGTGGCGCCTCACTCAATCTCTCTTCATGTTCGGAAATTCTCTCAGCCTTATAACCCTGGTTTTGTGTGAGTCGAAACCCAACGACACCTTACAAGCCAGGCGTCAACATGGAGGTTAGTCGAGATAGCACTTTCAGCCCGTCAAAACATTTCTCGGAAATGGCATCCTGATAACAAACATTCAAAGCATGTTCGCCCACAGTCAAATATGAACCTCTTCCGGGCTCCAGCTGCCGCTCGTGCTGCGAAGACACTAGACAGGTCGCTGTTCTCTCATACAGTCCCTACCGCGGCGGCTTGTGTCAGGGACAATAAACTCATCACAAAGTATCGCAAAGAATTGGAAAGAACGCGGGAACTTATCACAATAGACAAGTACAACTGCATTGTTCCGTCTCCCGATCTTTCTGCACAGGGGAAGAAGTGCTTGGTGTTGCGACCTGAAGTGAAGCCCTCAGGTGAGTCAACGACCAAGCAGTCTTCGTAAGCGAGCGATGCGGTTGACTCTTGCTAACACCGTCTTCTAGTACCTGAAACGTGGAGTCAAACACTGCGAGAGGCTTCGGATTTAGGAGATGTGAAAGTCGTCCCTTATGATGTGCAAATCGATTATAGCCTGTGGAATTATCGTAAGTCGCCCGCCTGTAAAGCACTTACTGCAAACACTGTCTGACCAATGCCAGTGGATGTCCTCAAAGCGATTCTACCCGAAGAACTACTGGAGGGCGACGTACCAGTGGGTTTCAACAGCGCAGGCCATATTGGTGAGTAATATCAGTACCCGTTTCGCATCTATCTTGGTAAGCGCAAACTCATTGATTCACCTAGCGCATCTCAATCTTAGAGAACCATATCTGGAATACAAACATCTCATCGCGGAAGTATTAGTGGACAAGAACTCAAGTATCCGCACTGTCATCAACAAAATCGACAATGTCGGAGACGAGAATGAGTTTCGGACCTTCTCATACGAAGTACTGGCGGGACCCGATGACATGCTAGTAGAGGTCAGCGAAGCCAGCTGTGTCTTCAAGTTCGATTACTCCAAGGTATATTGGAACACTAAGCTCGGCACCGAACACCAACGACTCGACGCTCTATTCCAGCCCGGCGAGGTTGTCGCCGATATCATGGCAGGCGTGGGGCCTTTCGCCGTGCCGGCGGGCAAGAAGGGCGTATTCGTGTGGGCGAATGACAAGAATCCCGAGAGCTACAAATATCTTAATGAGGCCATTAAGCGAAACAAGGTATGATGCCATCTTGGGCCTCAAGCAATGTGCGTGAGCTGACTCGTTGACTCAGGTATCCGAGTTTGTCAAGGGCTTCAACCAGGACGGGCATGAATTCATCCGCAAGGCTGCCGACCTTGTTCTTAAGGCGTCCCAGGACGGCTCTCACGCCCTCGTCCAACCCGCCAAGGTGTCGAGGACCTCCTCAGCCCCACGGCCAGCCCCTACCCGAGTCCCCGTCCCGCCGACCATCTCACACTTTGTGATGAACCTCCCCGCCTCGGCCATCGAGTTCTTGCACAACTTCAAGGGCTTGTACCAGGGTCACGAGAAGCTCTTCACTCCATACACGTCAACAAAGCTACCGACGGTCCACGTTCATTGCTTTGCCACCAAGGGGGAGGAGGCCAAACCTCATGAGGAAATCATCCAGCGCATACATAAAGAGCTCGGGGTGACATTCACTCCAGGAGACTCGGATAAAGAGAATGAAGTCTCCATCTACAATGTGCGGGACGTGGCGCCAAAGAAGACAATGTATTGTGCAAGCTTTCGCCTACCGCCTGAGATTGCCTTTGCAGCCAGAGAATAAAGATTTGTTTCAGGCATGCGTTCGCCTCGCACTTCACAAGCGAGGATGTGAAGAAAACTTGACCAGCTAGGAAGGGCAGGCTGGCAACCAACGGCCGGACTCTGTCTCCGAACATCCCAGAGTACACTACGCCGCTTGGTTGGATCGGCCTCTGGGGGCGGATGTTCTCAGACTGGGCTCGATCTGAAAATTCAGTGCAGTTGAAGGGCTATAGACAATCCCTTGGTGACCCTTTACATTTCCGGCCTGCATTCATTTGTACTGTCGACGGCACATCCCGCGTCGGATTCACCATTGCATATCGTTCCAGCAAGACATTCTTGCAAAGACAAATTAGTAGTGGGGTTTTAGTAATATACCAGATGGAATCCAGTATATGGCAACCCCGAGATGCTAGGTCAAGCAGGAGGGTTTGCTGGAGCCTACGGGTTTCAGCCGTTAGCATCAGAGCTTTAATTTGCAATTGCTTCAACGTATCAAGTCGGACATGACACGGATCCATAGTGGTGGATATCGACGGCACGAAGTTGGTATGAATACCATTAGCCAAGGTCAATGCTTGTCTGATTCTGGATCTATTGGAGACCGGGACCGGCCGGTGGCGGGCGGTACAGATTTAACGGCTGGAAACACCATGTGACCTTTTGCATGCAGGCGCAACTTGATAGAGACTAGGGCTATCTTGTTGATCGACATCAACATGGTCGTTATCTATTACGGTGGAGGATGAGCCAACATTGTTAAGTACATCAGGTACAGCTTTTCGAGATTGTGGTATTCCTGCTAAAAGAAATATGCATAGATTTAAATTGATGTTGAAGTTGTAGGTAGGAGTCCAAGGTCAACGCACTCCTATAGATAGCAAATCATTGGCATTTTTGCTTCGCCCTTCAAAAAGACAACGTTCCGGTTTTGACAAACTCCAGAAGTCAAGTAAGGTGCGGGAGAGGTGTGTGTGTGAGAGAGAGAGAGAGATCATCAGCCTGCCGTTGCGGCTGTTGACAGTTAGTCGGTGTTATCATCAGCCCGGCATATTGGCTGCTGATAGCTGTCTTCAATTGCTATTACAGCAATGGTTTGACTATGTCGGCAGCATCATCGCCGCTACTATTAAAAGCACGGAAAACCCCCGCGTAGAGTAGCTCAACCTTTGGCCCAAGGAAAGCTATGTATGGTCCAGTGACTTGCCAGCTTCCATCTCTCACCGCCGATGATGATAGCGTGGAGGTTGTTGCCCCCACCACCAGGCACCCTTGTCTGCCCACCATCCGCAATCGTGGTGGTGGCGCGTGGAACGATTTCGCCCTTCCAGATGTGTCTCGCTTTTGACAAGGTGCAGCCGGTGAGCGATAAACTGACAGGGGTCGGTCACAGCAAGCGACGAGAGGGGTTGCAATGCCATCAACCAAGTAGCCCACCAACAAGTCTAGGATGTTGGGGGTTACATCTGGTTACCAGATAAGCCGGTGGCTTTCGCCCGACAGACACTCAAGCCACACAACTGACGCAAGGTACTGTACCACACCACGGGCCGTCGTTTGCGGCGTGCATCGCTACCAAGCAAGATTGGCGAAGTCTATCCTCGTTTTGATCCAGCGTCCGCTGCAACCAATTGGGTGAAGGAGGGGAAAGCGTTTGCTGGAGGAAATGGTCCTATGGTGTCGTCAACGTAGCTGGCCACAGGCCCTGGTGCTGTATCAAAACTTTGCTTGTTGTTGCACTGATAAGACAACCACCCGTCGGAAGTGGCACCAGTGATGGTGCTTGATTCTGATCATCTGGAACAATCAACGTCGACACAGTTTTGCTCGCATTCCTGCTGTTGCTCATACGCTTGTAGTCCAGCGTGCTGGGAAACGATACGCAATGATACTGGGTCGATCTGGCCACTCGTGCTGGTGCTACCGCTGTGCTGGTGCGCAGCGTACCTGATCTGCAGGCAATGTCTCGAGTAAACATGGCGTCTCGGCCTGGCAAGAGTTTCGATCGAATAGCTCTGATAGAAGAAAGGCCCTGTGAGCATATCGCTAGCTGTTGGCTGGAAGAGAATTGGCTTCTTGCGTCGGAGCAATGCCCGACTCTCTACGCTCAACATGCCATGAGAAGCTTCCATCGTCACAGATAAGGCAATGTCGATCCATGGTGGCACCGCACAACTACCGGCAGGCAAGACGTTGACATTGTGAGAGACAGATCTATGATGGCATGCGCGTCCATCTTTGAAGAGCATCGTGTCGAATGCCGGTACTTCGGCAGGACTGCGAATGCTTCATGTTCAATACCGACATCCACACGACGAGTTCGCCGCAGGCAACGTGTAGTGCTAGGTTCTACATCATCCGAAACAAGTGGTTTCCATCGCCTTCGCATGAAGGCCGGTTCTGATAAAGAGGGGTCGGCGCATGACATGAGGCAGTGTATACGTGATAGGGCAAAGCAAAAAGGTTCCAGGATGAACACCCGTCGACCAAGGCCAATGGGAACGGAGGGAATCTTGGTCATGAACGTAAATTTGCAGCAGGACGGACAGTCAACGTGGGCACAGAGAGCGTGGGCAGACCAATGATGGGTGACGACGGGTTGGATCGTGGTTGCAGCCTGGGCAGTGCGCCGATGTAACCCCTTCGTCTGCTCGAAGCTGGCCGGTGAGATGGCTTTTGGCAAGCCGGCATAGCGGACGGGCCACGGGTTGGCGAACCAGGCAGGCCCAAAGCATGGGTCGAATATGATGCACGGGAGGGGGTGCCCTCTGCATGTATGCATGCATGTGTTACCGCCCACGCACGCACCGTCACTGCACGTCGACGGAGAGAGAGGGCGGGGAGGGGCCGCATCCGTGTTGCACAAACACACCAAGCCGGCAGGAAACCAGAAAAAAGGAGAAGGCCCTCGAAGCAAGGAGCAGCGTTGCTAGCGTCGGTTGCTCAGACGCCGTTGAGCTCGACGCGCGTAGTTTCCCCCAACGCTCTCAGCAAGAGTCTGGCACGGTGATGTGACCGTGCCGGGTTGGGCCAATCCTGCCTGTCGCTTTTCCCATGCAGGAATCGTGGTTTTGTGGACAGGCGGCAGGGACGGCGCAGCTGTCGAATTGCTTTTGATTCGCTTGGATGGGTTCTGTGATCGGCGGGCCGAGCAGGCATACGAGCTCTCATGATATCGATCCCAGGCTACAAGGTATGTGCATTATCTTTCCTCGTCGCGTCGTCGATGGTGGCATGGAAGCCAACGGGTCCAAGTTTGGAACGCGGCTAGATAGATGGGTAGATTCAAGGGCAGGTGTGGCTCAATCCTTGCTTTTCATGTACGGTATGAGCAATTGGTTGTCGGCATGCTCCAGGATTAGAACTCCCCTGGACCTGCGTTGGGGGCATTCCAACTCCGATGGCCTACATTCCAGCTTGAAGGACCCGGCTGTGGTGTTTAACCGCACGCACGCGGCTTGCGGCTCACGGCTCAGACGAAGGTTCCGATGCCTAGAAGATGAAGCCGCGGAATCATCTTGGCAAGCTGCCATGTAGGCACTCGGATGAAAGTCTACAGCCACGGTCACAGGGGTACCGGCATCCCTCTGCCATGTTGCCAAGTCAGGAAGAGGGTCTAGAAAACATCGATGGGCGATCTGTCGAGACGCACCATGTCAAGGTGACGGGGTGCACGACTTGGCACGCATGTCAGGATTCGAAAGGGCAGAACAGTTGCCAATCAAAAATACTCGATTGCCTGATTTGCTCCAGGGATGATGCGCTTAAAGGACATGGGTAAGCGGGATTGGTGGCCCAAAGCATCGTCGTGAGCGGCACTATCGAGTCTCCAAGGAAATGTATTGTAGTTCCCAAGGCAACTACCAACAAACAGGTGTAGATGGCGACAGGTGCGTGCCGCTTCAAGCGGGGAGAGGGTCGTGTCTCTAGCTATTGACCTAGTCAACAGAAGCATTGCACCGAGCAAAAGCAATGAGGAGCCTCTTCTCGTAAACGTGCGAGCGAAAGCGGTCGCCTCCGAAGCTCGCGACGCATGCGGGTTTTGGCTACCACTAGGCCTGGGGTTGAAGCTACAAATCCCTACCCGATATCTAACAGTCCAGGAAACAAGAAATAGCGGCGATGCTCGGAAACCCTTTCGAGTGGAACCATTGGGGTTGGACGTATAAATCGGCAATGCATGTGAGTGTATTCATGCACAAACTTCCAGTGGCAGAAACTCGATACGAGGCACTGGGAGGGCCGGACTGTGGACGTATGCCCTTGCCGTCCGATTGCAGAGCGACGACAGCCACTGTGTTGGCGAATCGCGCAGCTAGAGGCAACTAACACGGCGGGCACCTGAAACCCAAGTGTGTTGCCGGCGAGCTTTAGCCTGCCAGCGCCCGCATCAAAGCCCACCTTTCCGGCGGCTTTGACGTCGAATGGCTTGTTTGCGTGACGATGATGACGATGCAGAGTTTGCTCTTGGGGATGGCCGTGGCTCGACGTGCTCAAGACTCTCGCCGCGCCGGCGCCTTGCCGCTGCATCCTTGGTACTTGGCCATCAATGGCACCGCATTGGCTCGAGGGCTTGGGGATAAACATCTCGGAGTGTCTCGAGCTAGCACGCCATGAGGGGGTGATGTAAAGACAACTGTACTGTAGAGGGCCGCTGCTATCATTGTGGGATGGCTATACGAAAAGGAAAGAGTTATGTTTGGCTACCGAATCAGGTGGCGAGATGCTATCGCAAAGTGTATTTTTGAAATATTGGCTGGCTGCTTTCGCTCAAAGCTGGTCGAAGTGCAGCCTTCTGTTCCGCAACCGTGCCAGCTTCAAGCCCACCAGACAACAAACAAGTACCTTCCCACAACTCAACTTGGGATTAGCATTCAGGGTCTCAACGTAGTGGCCCCGTCAAACCTGGACTTTTCCGAGAATGACCGGCCTGCGGCTGTGCGATTGCCGATCAAGGCGCTATCTCTCCATCCAAGGCGCCTTTACTTGTGTCCGGCCGATGACGAAAGATGCCCCTCCTCCCCTCGGCCATGACATGGACAAACTCAACATGTACTTACCTTCGCGGCTGCGTCTTGGGTGGGTGGTGAGGGACGAGCATGGGTGCGACTCCCCAGGGCTCGTGTAGAGTCTTTGCTCAAGGCTCGGCATCCCCGGCCGGGATGAGTCTTGTCTGGACCGCTTGCGTAACCTGGAGCCGCGCAGCACGTTAACGCAAGCACCAGAGTCGATGGACAACAAGCGGCTCGAGCTCGGTAGATGAGATCCGTAAGCCCGACACTCGATCACTCTAGCGAAGAAGCCATCGGAAGCTATTTGTGTATCTGCAGGACCATTAAGTTCTAGCCACCCATAGATTGGCCTCATCGTTCGTGTTTGCGAGTAGAGTACCTCTTTGAACCTGAACAGCGCCGCGTGCTGGTCAAGCGTGCCCGGTATTGAACTGCAAAAGTTCCGCATTCGGGTATCTGCTGGTGGGATCTCGAACCCCCTGCTGACGCCCACTAACCGTGCCGGCTATGCGCCTCATACCATCCTACCGAATGCAATACCGTCGACTGCACCGACCAGACAACCTACTAACTACGCTGTGATGTTATGGCGATGGAGGGCAGCGACGAGAACACGGCCGAGTGGCAGCCGGCTAGTATAGCCAGGGTAGGAGTCCGGGGTGGCGGAACAGGGCAAAAGAAAATTTGCATCTTTCAAACCTCGTGATCCTGACGAAACAAGGACCCTTGGTACCTTGAATGAGGTGAGACCTTCTAGGCCCGGTTCCATCTCGGTTCTCCCCAGGCACAATCCCCACAAGGCACGGTTGCGGCGGATCGCCTGGCCCCTTTAGCCGGGCCTTTTATTTTTATTCCTCTTTTTGGGTTAAAAATTTACTGCCTTTTTTGCTCTTTGGCATTGATTTTCTTGTTCCCCTTCCATTCTGCTCGGTAAATCCAGCACCCCGGTCCAACGGAGCACGCCCAGAGTTACCCGGCTGTCGTCGGGAGGGGTCATCATCTTCGCCACTGGTAGCATTCATGCGACGACTGACGCGCCGTGCGATGATGCATTTACAATGATGGAAGCTGGAAGGAAGCACGCCAATGTTTGTGTTTTATTGCATCGTATCCCTATACAGGATAACGGAGCCTTCCTCGGCGAGTCTCACTGCGCCGTCCATTGTGTTTACATACTGTACAGTCACTGTCTCGCACCACCATGTGGCCGCAAGGTTGATACAGGCATGAGAGCAGCCGTCCGTGCGCTCAGACAACCAATCCGTTGGATCTAGCGTGACACTAGATTGTCGAGATCAGGGTTGCAAGAGACTCCTCTTTTTTTTTTTTTTCTTCCCCTTCTCTGCTTTCATTGCAGCTACCGGCATGGGGTTCTGGATGTTGGCTGCAAGATTCCTCATCTCGCAATCCAACTATGCTACGGTTAAGACACCTTCAATTCCGATTCTACCGTCATGTGAGGTGCACAATCAGGTCATTGCGAGGTCGGGGAGCCGGTCGGCTTGCAATCAACCTGTGTAAGCAGCCCGAGACGTCAGGGACAATAAACCCGACAGAGAAAAGCCAAAGGCACGCCTCTTGGCGAAATTGGCCACCCAAATCGAAAAATTGCCTAGGGCCCTCTAAAAGACCCATCTCTACTTGACTGAATTCCAAGCCTACGGCTTCTGACCCACTGGTGCTCCGGCAACTACAGCAGACCCGCGGCCGATCACAGGCCTCGAAACGCACCTCCGCACTTGACCGAGGGCCGCCGCCTGAGCCGTTGTCGTTTTGCAGACGCGGCGCTCGTGTAGCGCAACGCAGTGCAGCCGGGGCAGCATCCGTGCCCTTGCAAGTACTCTGCTTTAGTGTCTGCTTCGTTCAGTTGCTTTCTATATGCTGGAATGAGCCAGCCGAGCATGGCCAATGATCAATTAAGTGTCTGGCGAGGTGTAGCACCGTTGTTGCTTTAGGCCTGGTTACCGTCCAGGGCGACAGGTTTCCGGGGGTGTGGCATGGTCTTCACCCTGGTTGATATTGGCAGTCCCCAGATCCTTGCAGAAAAAAAGGAAGCTTTGGAATGGTAACAAGAACGTACCTACTGTAGGTAAGCGACGGGCGCCCACTGCCCGCACGTTCTACTTTCTCACCTGCCCGTTGGCGCCAGATTGATTATCTAGCTTTGGAGCTTAATTCTGTGGCTGCCTCAACAACAGCCCCTCTCCAAGTTTCCCCGTTCTTCTCGCTTGAAACACATTCGAGGCTCACCAATAGCGTCTTGTCTTCGCGCTCGCGCTCTAGCAACCAGCCGTCTGCAACCCCTTCCCCCGGAACGGCGATATGCCATTCTCTACCGATTTCTCCTTCCATCCCTCGTTGAAGGCTTCGTGAGAGAATAAGTGGAGAGGCTGGCACCCCCACTAGGAACGGAATGGCAACGAATTGCAGCCCGCGATTTCCTTCTCCCCACGGTATGTAAGAGTGGGGAGCCTGCAAGAAAAAACGGGGGAGGCTTGAAGGGGGCACTGAGGCACCTGGATAGTTCGCAGGGATATTGGTTAGACCAAATACCCGGGCTGGGAGTGGAAGTTCCCATCTGCATCGAGGCGTGACAGCGAACCAGGGTTTTGGCCATTGGGGGGACGCAGTTCCCTTGAGGTACCTAGCCCAGTACTTGGCAAACGGCGGGAGGGCGGAAGGGCGCCGTACAGTACATACATGCCCAGAGAATCAGCAGCCTTTCCCCTTGCAGGCCACTTGCACCCAAGCCGATGGCACAATGGGACCTCCTGTGCGCTCCTCCCTGGCACTGTAGGGTTGCGGTTCGTTCAGGTCCCTGAACCACCCCTCTAGGTGCTCCCACATTGGCCGGCGGTGTCGCGCTGCAACTGCGAATGCAACTGCACGGTGATCACTCACTTACTTCACCCGCATGCGAATCGACCGGCCTGGGTGTCTCGTTTTCTGCTGCAGGCAAGCAATCTCTAGGATTCGTTTTATAGGGGTACCGCTGCTTAAGGTTCAAGACGTTGCATTTTTTTTGTTCGTCAGGGAAACGGTCCTTTTGAAGTATCTTAGGTATCTACCTGTTGCTGCCGACAACACCATGACCTCCTCCCTCACAATGTCGTGGGAGTACTTTCCACGGCAAGGTCCCGCACCTTCAGCGCGCTTTCCCTATGGCCTGGGCATATTCCGGGACCTGACATGAAAGCCACGTCTCCCTCTGTAGATTGCCGGCAGAACCGGCTGCACCAGATACAAACATGCAAAACAAGGCGCACGCAGCACAGTACTAAAGAACAGAACCTGGAGATGCCTTGGGTTCCGGATGGCTTCCCCATGCCATCCGTGCACCCCAGTCCGTGTACCATACAACACTGTACCCGGTCATGAGGCTTCCAGTGGACAACGTGCAATGTACCTCCTGCGGGTGATGTACGTACCTTATTTGCAATACTCCACCCTCCGCCCCTGCGCCTTCGCACCATCCCTTGTAGGTACTTGCTTCCTCCCACGGATGAGGTGCCTTACTAGCTCAACACACCAATTCTCTCCTCCTCTTTCCACTTTACCAGCGTAACAAGCCCACTGATCTAAAATTCCCACTACCTCTTCCTACCCTTCATCTTCTGCCCTCCATCTTCTCCTCTCCTCCTTCTCCAGCCTTTCCTGCAACTCACGATTCTGTGCTGCCAGTCCTCTCCACGACGATACTATCCTCGCCACTCCCTGCGATCCCTTCTTCTCGACTCTACAGCGCGGCCGTAATTTGGACCTTCTCCCTTTGACCCTCTAGCATTCTTGTCTTACCCGCGCACTCGCCTCCGCAAACCGATCCCCCACCCCCACGAAATCCTGTCACCGCTCTTGGATATACACTTGTCTCAAATACTGTTGTGTGTTTGGATTGTCCCACGCATCTCCCTGGCCACGAAAAGCATCAGCGTGTCCGTATCCGTGCTATTGCCCAATTCGTCCTCGTCCAACCTGATTCCCGGCCATACGGAAACCGACATTTTGGTCACGAGCGCCAGGAACCCGGGGCATTTGACTTAGGGCATCCGTTGCCCCCTTGAGCGTCTTCGACTTCTTTCAAAAGCCTGGCATATCCCAATTCGACTCTCATCCTGGTTTTTGCCGTACCCATGATCCTGTGATCATTACCCTACTTAACCCGCCACCTGCGGCGCGCGTCATCCTCCATCTTCGGTCAACGCCTTTACGTCTACTTCTCGCAGCAGTCGAAATGGCCGCCGTGGTCCTTCCTTCCGAGGAAAACGGCTACTTTGCGCCTGCGTCATTACGTCGCTCTCATTCTCAACCCAAGCTCAACACAGCAACCTCTTTCCACTCAGCGCCGCCCACTAACCTCGGCCATTCTTTCCGTCCCGCCTCGAACTCCTCTGGATCCGCACCTTCGTCTCCTCCATCATCTCCTCGCACCATCCATGCGGATTCTTCCGATTTTTCTTACGCCTCGACCCCGGCCAGCAACTTTTCCATCGCCTCTGATTTCGATGACGCCCTAGCCATTGACGAAACTACGGATAATCCATTTGTCTTCCCTTCTTATGACCAGCAGAAGCTCTTCATCAATCCCGATATACAGTCTGAATACAACCTGGAACCGCCTTCTAGTCCCAGGTCTGGCGGTTCGTGGACCGTATCTTCCGGCGAACAGGATACTTCTGAGGATACCTCGAGACCAGGAACTCCTGAATTTGGAGAGCACGCCGAAGATGATTCCGCCGTGACCAGTCGCCCCACTCGCCAGGTTGACTACCTGTCTCATGAATGGCGGGAGGAAGATATTTGGTCTTCCTGGCGGTATGTGGTAGCGCGTCGAGGCGAATTCGCCAACAGTGCCAGACTAGAAAATGCTTCTTGGAGGACGTGGATCAAGGCCAAGAATAATCTACAAACAATCTCACCCGAGACGCTGAATTGGTAAGTCAATTGTTCAACATGAGGCCATGTTACTATTCTGACACTTTTTTCCGCTCTAGGCTTAAGGACTGCGATGTCACTTGGTTGTACGGTCCTTTGCAGCAAGGTGCTACTGTTCTACAGAACACTCAGACCGAGCCCTCAAGCTCCACTCTATCCAAGTCAGGCTCCTTCGTTAACCTCAACAAGAAGCCTATTCTCAAAAAGAGAAGCATGTCGGAAGTTATGCTGCGCAAGTCTCTTTCGACAGCCTCGCTTCTCAAACAAGCCACCGCCGCCGTACAAGCTCAAGAGGTTACGCGGGGAATATTACGTCCCACTTTGGGACGTGCCAGCACCGATTACGCCACATACCCTTTCTCTTCCCGGAGATCCAGTCAGGCAAATTGGGGCAGCTTAGCCTCGACTGATTCATCGGGCATCACATCGCCAAGTGCCGAGCGCAAACACATTCATTTCAATGAGCAGGTCGAACAATGTATTGCAGTCGACGTTAAGGGCGAAGACGAAGAAGACATTGATACTGACCGCTTGGCCGAGGACAGTGATTCTGACGGTGTCATGATGAAGCGCAGGCATTGCAGAAAGCGAATGCCAATGTCCAAGCGACGGACAAAGAAGTCTGCAATTCCAGAGGGCAAAACTATTGCCATGCTGCCCTCGACCACCTTGAAGTATCGCGAAGATACTCTCGAGCCTCCAGAGACCGCTATGAAGCATAGCACCGGAGTGTCTCATAGTCCTTTAGTGTCTCCGTCATCATCACAAGAAACACTCAGGCCCGCAAAACGATCAACACGGTTCTTCATCTATGAGGATGAGGATGAAGACATCGACACTTCCATTCCCAGCTCCAGCACGGGCTGGGTCTCTCCTGGCTCCGAATCTCCCAGCAATGGCCTTCAGCGATCTATTTCATCAGGGAGCCTGGCAGACGAAGCCACTGGCATGCGCCGAACCCCTTCTGGCATGCTTATGCCTTTAGGAGAAGTCGATCCTGCTACGGGAGATGGGATTTTCGGTCGAGTCATTGAGACGGTCAACACTGCACGCGATATCGCACATGTTATTTGGAATGTTGGATGGAGGGCCTGAAGTAGGCTGTTGTGGCGGGAATTGCGACAAAACCATCATGTCCTAGGCTTTGGACTAGGCGTGCATTGGCCCGGGTGCGGTTGAAAATGCATCATGACGACATGACAACAGAGTTCCACATTGAACTCACTAATAGACAACCTGGTCGACGACTTGCGCGTATATGCTAGCTTGCTCAGATATTCGACACCCTATTCTCAAGACTTACACCCTATCAAAATTCGAAAATCAACATGAGCTCGGCCTGTAATGCGCGCTTGTCAGAACCAATTACACACTGACGCGAAGGCGATTAAAAGCAGTCTGCTTGGGTCGAGGCGGACGAGATCATTTTCCATACTTGTTTTGGTTGGTTGCTTTAATATGTCGCTCCAGCACAGAACTGCACAGCGGTCGCCTCCGAGCCTCATTCTACAACGACATCATAGTCTCATTGGAGCAACGTTATGTCGACAAAACGACCAGGAAACTAGGACTTCTGGATGGGGTAAACAAGGATTGAAACGGCAGCCAGGAGAGAGCTTTACTTGCAGCCCGGCGTTTTGATATTTCTGGTTTTTTTTTCCCTCTATGTGCTTGACTTGCTCATGATATCCCGGACCAGGGCAAGGAAGCCAATGGGTGTACACGTAAATCACAAGTCGAATCCTGGTATGGATTGGAAGCAAGGGAACCGAGAATAAAGTCCCTTAAACTGCGGTCGAGGGGAGAGGGGACACAATGTTTGTATTGTACATGGGGAGACATACTCCGTCTCCAGGCTATTCACAAGGAGCAACTGAAAACCATTTGATGTGTATTTGCCACACTGCGCCCTGAATAGTGAAGAATACAACCGGAGCCTACATGCACTACGTCTCCAGGCAGCAAACGTTGCGTGACATCACATTGGGCCTTTTAGGTTCCTCACCATGAATGGCGGTAGTAGGAGATCAGCACCGAGGTGTATCAAGATTGGCCAACCATCAAGTTGGACCAGAAATTTCACTTGAGCGCCGGGAGAGGCCAATGCCACGAGTACAGGGCCACGGGTAGATTGGCAGACTCTTCGCCAAGATAGGTCTAATGTGGGGGGTAAAGTGTTGTTGCGTCCAGGACCAGGCTCCTTTCCAGAACAATGAGGGAAATCAACGCACTCAGGTGACCATGCATACTAGGCGGTGTGAAAGCAGGGCAAAGGCTTCTAGGTGGCATCGCCGCCACGGGATTCCAACAGATTTAGCGGTACTCCATGCGGCCCCCTCCCCCAATGGTGGCTGGCAGCGCCAGGGTTCCAATAGCCGTGGCCAAGGCCAAGAAATTGAGGCTATCAGTGTAGTCAACCATGCGTTGGGGCGCAGATAAATCGGCCTGGTCCGTGGGGCATTCGGCTTTGACGCGGAGGGATCAACCCTACGGATTGGATGGTTAGCGTCAATGCAGCTGAGCCGTCTAAACCGCAGCTGTCGAGGCGATGGCGTCCTTGGCGGGCGCGCCGAGGTAGTTGAGCGCCTTGACGAGGATTTCCCGGGAGTGGACGTTGACGTGGGCGATCTCGACCTCGAAGCGGTCGCCCGTCCTGATGTCGGCCAGGAGGACCTTGTCGTCGAGGCCTTCGAGGTCCATGGTGCTGCGCAGGTCGAACAGGTCGATGCGGCCGATGAGGTTGCTCCTCCACTTGACGTCGACGGTAAAGACAAAAGTCTTGGGCAGGGTCTGCTCGTACTTCCAGGCGTGGATGAGGGCGAGCAGGATCCACTCGTAGTTTCCCTGTGCTATGGTTCTGGTCATTCTCTCGCGGATGTGCAGCAGAGGCAGCATGTCGGCGAGGGTCTTCTGGGTAAACGGGAGGAGCTGGCTGAGCTCGCCAACCTTGGACCCGTCCAGCGTAGTGCCCGTCTTCCGTTCATAGTCCAGCGCGGCATGGATCTGCCAGTGGACGAGGAGATCGGAGAAGCGGCGCAAGGGGGACGTAGCCTTGGCGTACATGTCCAGCCCGAGGAGGAAGTAGGGGCCCGGCGAGGTTGAAAGCTCCACGCCACCGGTGAGATTGAGCAGCTCCTGCCTCATTCCCATCGTGGGCGCAATGCCTTGCTTGATGACCGGGTAGATTTTCTCAAATACTGTTGCCAGCGCTGCCTCGCGGTTCTCGTCGAGCTTCGTGTCCCTTCGAAAGGGGACGGGGATGCCGCGTGCGGCGCACCAGCGAGCGGCAATCTCGCCGGCGAGGACCATGGTATTGGACACGACGGAGCAGCCGGTGGAGGTTTCGTAGCTTACATCTATGCGAGGAGCTGCGGGTAGAACTAAGCTGTCGGACTTTGTTCCCACTTTGGGGGGATCGTTGAAAGAAACCTTGGCCGAAGGTCGTGGAAAGAAGTATGGCCATGCGCCCTTGTCGAGGCGTTTCTGCTTTATGGCCTCGGAAAGCGAATACAGCTGTAGAATATCGTCCTGGTAAGGTTTGTCGAGATCTTTGGCAGCAAGCATGGGTCGTTTGGGTACATCAGGCTGCTGCTGGGTCGTCCCTACGGAGAGTTTGGTAGTGGGCATGGCTGGAGGCGTAGGTTCGTTGCAGAATGCAGCGACGTCCGTCGGGTCAAGATACATGACATTGTGGATGGTGCTAGGTTCGATCTTGTATTCGAGAATATCACCGCTGCGGTTGACCTTGGCGCTGAAGGACAGTGATGATCCTCCGGGTCGTAACGAGTATTCCTCAACGAATCCCTGGCTTGCATCTCCTTTCGATGTGTCCGTTCCTAGGTCGGAAGGCAGCATAGCCTGGAAATGCCCAGGCAGATATATGTTTTCCGGAATGAGCTCCATGAATCTACGTAGTGCTGAGTCTGGCTGGATGACGGATGCTGGATCGGCAGTGTGAACGTGAATCCAGAACTCGTCCGAGTTTTCAGTCCTCTCCAAGGACACACCGTCGTCAATGACAACCGTCGTTGGGCCGTCAATGCAGAACACAGGGGTATTGCCCCAGTCCTTGCGGGCTCCGAGAGCAATATCGGGCCGTTTTGAAGCCTGGAAATCTTCTGGGACATCTCGCTCCAAGCCCCCGCCCTTGATGATGGTGGCATCGGGCAAACGAACTTTGTATCTAGCAGGAATTTCCCACGGCGGGATGACGCCTATCTCTTGCAAAAACGACCAAGCAGTGCTCTGGTTGAGGGGAGCATCCTCATAAAGATTGAGTGCTCGGAGAATGGTGGAACCAGAAGAATGGAAAGGCGAGCTCGCCTCGAAGAGTCTGTAGCTTGCCCACCACTCGAGGAACGTTATGATGTCGTTGTCATCCTTGGTCCACTTCGCCTGAGGCAGTTTGACAGGCTCGGGCGCGTGGATGACTCCATGCGGTGTCCAGGAACGCTGCGTTCGGCTTGCGATGACTCGTTGTCGGGCAACCTGCACGAATCTGCCAAGCGGTGTCTTCCCAAGCTCATCGGGCGTTGGTGGGCGTAAGTTGAGGGAGCCGAAGACGGTGTATTCTCGTATCATTGTCGCTACACGATCTGCCAAAGCTATCTGTCTTTGCGGGGCAATTTCGAATATGTGATCTCGACGGTGACAATCGCCGGACGGACTCAACGGACGGAATGTAAAATCGTCCCTGCTTAGGGCAGTGTGAACAGCGTAGAGTGCGTATGGTGGGAAAGCGGTGTCTCGTTTCAAGTGCGCGGGCAGCAGGATTTGTGCTATTTCGAATAGACTGAGGTACTTTGGGCTGTACTGGTCTGCCAGCATGGACTGAGCTCTGTCCAGCCGAGACAGGTTGTCCTGATATACCCGCTCTGAGAGCATTCTGAACTTGCCCATCTTCTGCACCAGCAGAGCACCATCTTGCTTGGTAGGACCAAGGCCGTCCAGGCGTAGCTGGTCAAACGTGTCGGGATCGGTCACGTTCCTGGGGATCTTCGCCAAGACAGGCAGAAGATCCGTGAGCTGGGCGAACTTTGACACTGTGAAGACTGGGGAGAAGCCGATGCCGATGACCCACTTGCCACTGGCCGCGAAGAAGTGGTTTCGAGCCCCAAAGTAGCCAAGATAGACGGCAAGCACGGGTGTACGTGAGCCGAGTTGTCTGCGCACTTGTCAGTCCCATTGTCAAGCAGGAAACGGGGCTATGCTGACCTCAGCTCCACGAGGTCACCCGGTGCGTTCGCGCTGACACTGACACCCATGTCATGATCAACGTCGTTGAAGTCAGCTACTCCTGCATCGGTGTCGGAGTCTTCAAGGGGCCGAAGGTTTTCTAGTTCAGAAGCATCCGTAGACTGGACTTGGTTCAGCGTATTCGGGATGGTGCCTAGGACCATTGAGTCTCCGAGTTTCAGCAGAGGCTGCTTTCTGTTCTCCTTTTCCCATTGTCGCAAATGCTGCCGTATCGATGACACTGATGCGCCGGGTGCTGTGGCAGAGGAATCATGTCCATGAGAACCTGGACCGACGCGGCTATCGACTGTGGTGGCAAGGTTCTGTCGTGGTGGTCAGACATGGAGAAAAAGAAGAACTTGTTGGGCGGCTCTACTCTCTGGACGCCCCAGGCGACGCGGCGTTGCGCGAGCCATCCTTTGGAGGAGGGAGTATGCTTAGCTGGGCGGATATATGGTTTGGCATGTGCTAAACACTGCCGACAAATAAATGGTCGGCTTGAGTTTTGCAGCATAGCGGCGGCGCGGGGGGCGGTTGTTATGTGCTGGTGTGTTGATACCAAGCCATGTCCACTGGGAGGTTATTGTCCAGGAACGCAAGCACTGATTAAAAAAAAAAGTTGCTTCAGAGCTTATCACACGCGTTATCATCGACCCGAGGGGCGACCCTGCGGCGCGGTATCACGTGAGCAGTGCAGGTTCATGACCCGTACGATGGCTCCCTACCCTATACTTGCTGCTCTATTGCATCCCCTTGAACTTTGACATTCCGCGACGATTGAAGCTTTACGTCTGACCTCACTGTTCTCGACGTAGGTGGTAAAGCATCCTAGACTTGGTCGAGGCTGCCCAGATGAGTACTGAGCGATACTGTTACACGTCTAATCCGTCGGATTGTGACTCCTTATGCAGGCAGTCATGCCACGGCTTCTGGAGCTTCATGCGCTGAGGACTTCAAGAGCATCACGGCCATGGGCCTGTTACGTTGAACTTGCCGTTTTGCGCCGTGCAAAGTTCACACTAGGCGGCTTCTACATCGCGGCAATCAGTATACGATCAGTACCGTGGAATGAAGCACATTTCCCCATGAAACTCCATTTTGGGTCGGACGAAGTACTCACCTAGCGAGAGACAAGACATAGCCGTTGCAAGCAAGGTCCCGAAGTTCATATGTCATCAACGCCAATGAAACATGGCAAGAGCATTCCAGATGCCACTGAGCTGGCGATTAGATGAACCTCAACCTGTTCATAGAAAAGTCCTCTGGTTCAAACAGACACTGAACCGAGAAAATCATCACCGGCCTTCCCCCTTGATGTGCTCGGATCTAGGGTAAATGTTGCCAAGACGGGCGTCCCCTGAATACCTTGCGTTCCGAGTGATGAGTTTAATTCAACAACCCCCTTTTCCTTCAACCTCCCGTGCTTATTAGTGGCGGTGGCCGCAACCTGAAGCACGGCCGCTCGACGATCTGATGACGCCACAGCCGCTGGTGCATCTGCAAGTTCACTGCCATGGCCCTACTTTGGTCGACTGCGGTGGTCCCGTGCGGTGAGGGCAGTGGGCAAATTGCACGCGGGCCTGTGCCGCCTGTCCCATCAAACGGCACAGGGACCCCGGAAACCTGGGGATAAGGAAATTGTGTCGGACACAAACATAGACAGATCAGAATCATCCATTGGATTGGCTCTTCCCGCCTGACGGTTGTTCGATTGGTCACCTGCCTGAAATGGCAACCAAGGGAATGGCCCTGCCAACGATGGGCCTTCCGGTACCCTCATTGAGGCGATCCAAAGACCACTTGCTTCTGCAACTGCCGCCTGGTCCCAAACGCTCATTCCAGAGTCTGCACCGGGACTGTCTTGGCGCAAGGTAAACAGCCTTTGGCTACCTTGGCAAATCTCCGACCGACATGGCATGAGGGGTGGATGAGTTACCAAGGCTATTTCAAGTGCACACGAAGTCCACCTGTCCACGATCGACGCCAACACTATCGGACCCCTAGTCAACAAAGATGCTATTGTACTAGTACAGGCATGGCATGGTTGAGCTGCGCCACTTCAAGGAAGGCTCACGGGGCTCGGATTTGGAAGAGAAATCGTCTACAGCGACGACTGCCGAAATAGAAGCAGAAGACGCTCACGAAGACGCTCGGATCAACATCACAAAGCCTGGTGGGTGCTACGCCGTAGATGAGGCCGAGGCGTGGCAGGACCCAACATTCGAGAAGAATGGGGAATGGGAATACGAGGAACAGGCAAAATTGAGCTGGTTGTTCGACTCAGCTTCCAAGGCTTCGCCGGCCCAATGGAGGCAAGTTCAAGCACTTCTTCACCTGGACAAGCGTGTGTGCTAACGCAGGAACCAGTTTGTCGACCCACAGACACAGCGCCTAAAGAGGCAATGGATGTGCGTTTTCTGCCAGGCCTGCAGCAGCGCCCTGCGAGGTGTTCATCGGACATGTTGTTCCCCATCAAAGGACCATGGTCTGCTTTGCTCTACCGAAGAAAAGGAGGTCCAATTACAGCATCTGGCTTCGCCGTTGCTCATCACGGGCGGGCTAGCCTGTGCTTGGTGTAGCAGCCTGTTGCCCCAAGTGAGCGTGGCCAAGAAGAAGCGGTGCCTGCGCCCAGCAAGAGCTTACGTTGTGCGGTGATTCGTCTCATTTCACTAACAATGTCGCTTAGGAGCACAAGCCATCCACTTGTCTTCCCCCGGTCAGACCCCGGACCTGACAACCATGTCATGGACCAACCGCCGACCATCTGCCCTCCGTTTTGAGAGGACCGGCTCATGGGCATGCAATTTACCTACTCGCCTGCTCCACCTCTCCTATTCACCATTCAATCAGCAGTGCGAACCAAACACAGAGACCAGGCGCATGGCCACGATGGCTCATTTCCCTTGTCTGTCAATCTGCCCTCCCCGAACGCCCCCCCCCCCCCCTTTTCTGGGTTGTTTCGAGGTATCTGGGTACCTCGAATATACTGCAATGTTGTACCAGAACGTCATGTACACCGATTTTGCCTTGTGCGCACCCATGTCGCTCTCCGGCACACCTCTCTCAGTCTGTTCACCAGGCCCGCTTGGCACCATGACAGTTAATAACAAGGCCATATCATATTCTTGACTGTTTCCCCCTTCTCCCCCCCCCTCTACTCCCCCATCGATCACCGCCGATGTCGAGGTCGTAAGAAAGCACTGCCAATTCTCCCAGCTTTCCTTTCCTTCCCTCCAAATCCCACTTACCGCTTCACTCGTTTAGCGGGCATTCTTTTCAAATAGCGAAATTGTTTATCCAGCCCATACAAGATGAAGGGTCCTACTGTTGCTGCCGCATTTGCGGCCCTGGCCGGAAGCGCTGCTGCTCACGGCCATCGCCATGGTCACGAGATCTTTGCCCAGAAGAGAGCAGAGACTGTTGAGGTTTGCCTACCGGGTTGCACGACCATCTACAATGTCATCACCGGCGAGCCTACTCGTAAGTGATCCCCAGCCTCGGAGAGAAGTGGTTGTAAGTTCAGAGCATCAAGCTCACTAGCCTCTAGTCGTGCAACCGGCCCCAACTCCCTCCAGCTCTTCCAGCAGCACAGTGGTTACAACCATCGCCGTGCCCACAACGTCCGAGGCACCGGTTCTGCCGACTCCTAACCCTGTTACTTGCCCAACACCGGGCACCTACACCGTCCCGGCCACCACCATCACAGTCAGCGAGACCACCACTGTCTGTGTAGGCACGTCCACTCACCTGCCTCCCGGCACACACACCTACGGCGGCGTTACCACGATCGTGGAGACGGCGACAACCGTCACCGCCCCGGTCGCTACAGTCATCACCAGCGGAACTGTCGTCACCAGCACCATTGTGAACACGGAGTATGTTTGCCCCACTCCTGGCACCTACACCATCGGCCCTATCACCACGACCGTCACGGAGGAAACCGATGTTGAGTACCCTGTGCCTACTTCGTACGAGCCCGGCACCTACACGGCCCCCGAGCAGGTCATCACCGTGACCGAGACCAACTACGTCACCTACTGCCCCTATACCAGCTCAGGCCTCGCTGCTCCCGAGCCCACCGTTCCACCCCCTGCGCCCGCGCCTGCTCCTACGTCCGCCCCAGCTGTTGCGCCATCCCCCGAGCCCGCTGCTCCCTCTCCTCAGGAGATCGAGGAGTCGGAGGAGACCGCGGTTCCATCACCTAGGCCCTCAACCGGCGGCACTACCCTCCGTGGCGATACTGACCACTTTGGTATTACTTACACCCCCTTCGAGCCTTCCAACGGCGACTGCAAGTCGCGCGAGGCCGTCGAAGCGGACATCAAGACTCTTGCAGATGACGGCTTCTCCATCATTCGTGTCTACTCGACCGACTGCAACACTCTCGAGTACGTTGGTCCTGCGGCCAAGAAGTACGGCATTGACTTGATCGTCGGTGTATTTGTCAAGAACAGTGGTTGCTCCTACGACACCCCCGAGATCCGGGAGCAGGTTGATGCTCTGGCCGCCTGGGCCGAGTGGGATATGGTCAAGCTCTTCGTGGTCGGCAACGAAGCCATTATGAACGGTTTCTGCTCCGCCGAGCAGCTCCGCCAGCTTATCGTCAGCGTCAAGTCCAAGTGCTCTGGCTACACGGGCCCCTATACTATCGCCGAGACACTCAACATCTGGCAACAGCCCGACGTCCCCGCTGCCATTTGCGACGTTATTGACATTACCGGCGCCAACATTCACCCTTACTTCAACTCCGAGGTGGTACCTGAGACGGCTGGAGAGTTCGTTGCCGGCCAGCTTGACATCCTCCGCGACATCTGCAGCGGCAAGGATGTTATCAACCTGGAGAGTGGCTGGCCGACGGAAGGTTTGTGCAACGGCAGTGCTTGCCCCGGCCAACAAGAACAGGCTGCTGCCATTCGGTCCATCCGAAAAAGCTGTGGCGACAAGACGGTCTTCTTCTCTCTTGACAACGATATGTGGAAGGAGCCTGGCGCCTGCCTTTGCGAGCAGAGCTGGGGTGCCCGCGCCAACTTTGCCAGCTAAAGAGCTGACGACAATCCCTTGACAGACTCCCGCCTGGCGTGTCAAATAGCTGCTGAATGTATTTGGAAACGTCTTCAAGTCTCGACCCGGTTCAGTCATTTCCCCCAACGCCCATGGCCAAAGAATGCAGACAACGGCAACACCTCTACGGGAAAGCAGGGCTTCGGGGAAGCCGAGCCTCGGGTCGCTTGGGCAGTGGCGCGCGGGCGATGTCACCCGGCGGTTTGGCTGATTCTCCCCCTCTGGATGAGGTGCGCTTTCAACTCGAATTTGCAATTCTTTTACAAGCTCACTGCTGCTACGCGGCATCATGGCGTTCTTTTCACTGGGCTCAGGGGGGATCCTGCACATATTTATTCGTCTGACCGGGTTGTCATTTAGCTTCTATTCCGTAATGCTGTCAATAAACATCCATACCTCGATACTATCTGTGCCTTTTTCAACTCGTGCTCTGGTTAGAAGACAAGCCCGCTGCTGAAGGAAATAGTATCCCTAGGACTATTTTGCGTGTCTCTGTGCCAACATGCAAGGCTGCTAAACGTCTCCTGCGGCGTTTGGGTGACAACTGCTCATGATAAAATGAACAAATGACAATTCTTGACCGCAACCAGGTCGCCCGATAAGCAGTAATATCGAGAGCCGGTTCCCTGGGCTCCCATGTAGACAGATCATGGTGGAGACAAACCTAATCATCATGAAGCTAATCATACAAGACGGCCCCCCCTGGACGAGCCCTCATTTCCAACCTGCCTTCATCTCGGGAGTTTTGAGCTACCATGCGGCATTTCCGTACAACGTTGGTTAGAGTAGGGAGCACGTAGCCGGTTAAACGGGTTGCTTGATTAGTTTCTTGCCACGAGGACGGATTCCATCGAGCCTCTGCCCTTGAATTTAGCATGTACATGAGCTCGAAGTCGGGCGCAATGATGCCTGCTGAGAAGACGGGGGTTTCACTTCCTCCGGGCCGGAACTTGGTCTAGAGGGGGGGGGGGCTCCGAGATTGGCCTGCTTGGCTGGATGGTGGTACGGGTGCTCGCTAATACAGCGTGGAAAGTGAAACACGGCCTTGTCAGTCATCTGTTGTGGCGTGGGTGATCACGGGCTGCGAGTGACATTATTTAGAACCTGGGATCAGGATCGCTCGGTTGAGATTGCCTCCCACCTATTAAAGACACGGCATGTATGTATAAGCAGGCTTTCTATACATGCACGGTAACAAGGTATATTTAGACCAATCAGGTATCTGCAGAGACAGATTTGGTATACAGTACACATCCATTTGTGCATCCGAGGGTCTGGCCGTGGATCTCCATATATGGATGGTATCATTTTCTCAACCACAGACTCTTGTACCAAGATAGAACTTGCATGGCAACTGTGCCTGCGAATCCTTGGGCCAGCGACTCATGCCACCTTGACGAAAAAGCTGAGACTGCCTGTGGAGGAAGGGTATCTGCGCTGCAGATTGTGTTCCCGTCCAATGACCCGGCATATGCTCGGATGTGTGACTTCTCGGCGCTCTTATTCGGTTCGTGGTTACGATCCGGGTAGTTCTGGAATCGGGTACCACACAGGGGCTAGCGATGACATACTGGTTCTGGGAGGATTTATCAAATCAGATCACACTAGATTTGAGTCTCGAGCATGTCTCTGGATCCCAGGCTCTCAGAAAGGGTCCATGTCTTCGAGCATGGTGAACCGCCGACTGGCTTGTCGAAGCGAGGCGCCGTGTGGCCGCCAAGCACGCGGCTCGTTCAACATGCCGGACGACTCGTCTCTCTCGGACCTCCTGCTTCTGGGATGAGTCTCAGTAGCCCACCCACAGCGCTCAAACTGCGCCACCCCACCTCGATGGCCGTCGCAGCTGAGAATATTCAGGTCTTGCCCGTCGTTGGTAAACGCGGCGCCTCCTAGTTCGCCAAAGAAATCGATGGTTTGCTTTCTTGAGAAGGTCTGGGCGTCGATGATGTTGACGTAATCCGCCTCTTCCACGGCAACGAGAACAGGTTTTCCGCTCCCCGTAGGCGAGAATCGAAGGCTACGGACACCGGCCAGTTCGGACACGATGGAGGCAACCGGCGTGCTGACCCCGCGAGAGTTGCACCAGCGGCGGGCGTCCCAGATCTTCATCCCCTTGTCCTGGAAGGCAGTTGCGACGGTCCAGCCGTTGTCCGACCAGTCGCAGGCAAAGCCGTAATCAAGATGGCCCGTGAGCTCCTGCAGAACCTCGCCCGTGTCCGCATTCGTAATCAATCCATTTACATGGTCGCCTACCATGACCCTGAGCCGACGATCCGGGGACATGGCTGAGCAGTTGAGAGCAAAGGGGTACGTGTAAGTGTTGACCAAGTTCCCGGTCTGCGTATCCATGACCCGAAACCCGTCGTCGTTGCTCGCGATGGCTGCAATTGGTGTGGAGGATGAGCGACTCAGTTCGAGCTTCACATGGTTCGTGATACCGCTGACGGCGTTGGTGATCTGGCCCTCGGAGAAAGCCTTGTCGTGAGAGTACATGGACTTGTAACAGTACTCTCCGTTGAAGGTGCCTCCAAACACAACACCATGACCAGCATCCAAAGCAGTCACGGCGGGATAGCCCGGAAAGTGGCGGAGATCCATAGCGATGTCCGTCTTCCTCGAAGACATGTTCATCCGTGTAATCCCTCGCGGACTGGCATAGAAGGTGTGAGTAGATGTTGGGCTCGCCATGATGCCTCTTAGTTGAAAGTGAGCTAGGTAGGTGTCTTGACGAATGTTCATCCTCTTGAAACGAAAGTAGCTCTCTCCTTTTGGAAGAGTTGCCATAGGGTACGGTGTCTGCAGCGGCTTGTTAGCCCCAATTCCCACCAGGAGTTGCCAGTCGAACAGGTACTTACAATCCAAGCCTGGGCATTACGGCGGTTGACGTAGTTACAGTAGGTGCGGTCCCGCCAGGTTCTGGCAGCGCGGCGAGTGGTTTGCATACTCGCCCAGTCTAGACCCTGGAAATCGCAAGCGTCACCGGCGAGATCGGCATAGCGCACTTCCTGGGGTCCTGAGCGAGACACCTCGAGGACTTTGGCCATGTCTGGAGGATGACCCTTGGTGGACGGCCTGTAACCAAAGTGCTGAGCCCAGTTGTGAAGGAAATCGAGCAGACCGGGGTTTTCAGACCCGAGTATGGTCGGATTCGGGTCTCCGCCCTGAGCAGAGTGCAAGCCATCGACCCAGTTGCCAAAGATGTGCACAAAGGGCGCGAGCTGTTCGGGCTGCACCATTGACGGCTGAGACGCGTCCGAGGTGGATGGCGAGGGAAGCACAGGCTGATTCCATTCCTCGGCGAGAGGTTCCGCAGCTGCCATGGCGTCATCCAATACCGACAAGAGGGAAGCCACATCGGGCAGGACTGCCGAATCTGTTGCTGCTGAAAAGTCGGAAGTGCCACCGTCGTCGGCTTCGGGAGGGCGAGATTCGGTCGAGTTGGAGTTCAGCATGGCGACAATGGCCTCAGTGTCCTGGTCGAGGCCATGGAGGGGAGCTCCGCCGCCCTCGGCGTCGCCATCACTGAGATCGTAGTCAGGGTCAACGGGGAGCTGAGGAGGGCTGCCGAGACCATGGCCGTGGTATGGCTGGTGATGGGCCGTAGGTATGCTTTGTTGGACGGCACTGTCATGCATCATCGGGGGCAAATAGCCCTCATTGTCGGGGATCCACCACTGGATACCCACAACGTCGTCGGTAGACTCTGGATGTCGATGTTGCCCGGCGTGGGAACGGCTGCTGCCTGTGTCGCTTGTCCAGTCGTCGTCGTCGTCGTCGTCGTCCTCGTTGCCGTTGTCGTCGCTATCGTACTCGTAGCAGGTGTGAGTGTCGGAAGGTGGGTGGAAGGAGTGGCCGTTGGGTGTAAGAGCGTCGAGGTTGTCGCAATGGCGATCTGCCAGGGGTGGCGGCGGCGGGCGCATGGCTAAGGTAGGGTTAAGGTACCTCCTAGGTAGCGGCGGAATGCGGCTAAGGGTTTATTTCATTCGCTAGCGCACGACGGCTGTGTCGATGCAGTCCAATCCGTTAGTCAGCGTCCCTTCTTTTCCAGTGGTTACATCAAGGCAAGTTTGTGGTGGTGAAGGACTGGTTGATCTGATCCGGCCTCGTTGGACGGACGGTGGCTTCTTGAGGCTGGCCTTGCGGGACGACGGACCCTCTCTTGCACCTTCGGAACCAGTCAGGGTCGCACACTCACGGAACAAGTACGAATAGGGCAGCTGCTGTGCAGGGCACTGGACTCGACGAGATGGAGACGGGATGGTGTAACGGCTACCGCTGCCGGGGTCCATACCTTGCTTGACAAGACGACAACTCGTGGACTGTGTCCCGTTCCTCGCTGCCAGATCTTGATCGGTCCTGAGACGGTGGTCGAGACGCTTGATGCGGGACAACCTGGGGGCCAGGGAACCAGCGCCGGGATCCTTACTTCAACGGACACAGGTAGCGAGATGTCCTGTGTCTTTGGTCGTCGAGGAGAGCAGGAAGGGAAGGAGAGGAATCGACAACAAGACAGTTTGGGGCGAAGAAGGCATGGAGCATCTCGAAACCCAGCTGCAGGTACAGTACGTAAATAGGTAGGTAGGCACTTCGGTCGAGGTTTCTTGTACTTGCTTCCTTCTCATGCCGGCGGGCTGTTTCGGATATCCTTCTCGCACACCATCATCATGTGCTGTGGGCGCCCAGCCTCGAGCTGCAACTGGTTCCGAACTAGGTACAGGCCTCTTTCCTTCTTCCTTCACTTCCCTCCACACTGTACTATACCTGGACTATATTGAATATTCGTACATATCCCAGCATGACGAGCGCCGGAACTTAATTCGGGATCAGCGGGCAGGGAGGGGGTTGCCTTGGGTGAGTATCCCAGGGGGGAGAGCAGCCGCTACTGGTTCCTCACAGTACCAAGTCAGGTATCTTGTTCCAACGAATACGCTGTCGACGGTACCTTGTCGCTAACGCCAAGCACCTTCAGCCGGAGGCTATCATGATCCTCCCAGCTCTGCCCCCCTCTTCCCTGCCTTCCAAACGCGCCCTGCACCTCATTCCGCCTCGGGTGCGTCTAATCCGCCCACCATAAACCCTGGCTCTTGATGACCTGTCATACACGAAACATCCCATGATCCGGTCAAGATACTCCTTGGTTCCCCGGCCCTAAGCTAGGTAAGGAGGGTGGGGCCCCCTGTCTCCTGTCGTTTCCAGGCTCGAGGCTGAAAACACTCGATTGATAAACCAGCGGTCCCTGCCATGCGGATATGGCGCCAACCGCGCGTCATTAATATCGGACATGCGAGATTGACGATGTTCCTGTCTACGCTACCCAGTATCGTGAAGACCGCCCAGCTAGTAACCCGGTGTTATGGGCTTGCAAGCCACTGCCCCTTCTTAGGAGGTCCGAGAACTCGAGCACCCAGAATGAAGGCCGGCTTCCGACTCTTTCTTTCTTTTTTATTCTTTTCCTCGTAATCTGTTGGCCTCGTGACCCGGTACTACCGACCTGGCCCCGGTCAGGCCTATCGCGTCCGAGCCCAAAGATCGACCTGTCTCCCTCTTGGCCCCCGGAAGGGGTCGTCTTACCACTCTAACCATGCAAGTTCTGGCTCACCGGTCGACTCGAGGGACGAATCAGACACAGAGCCACGATGGCATCCTGACCAACAAGGAAAGGGAGGGTAACACTGTGCCGCCGCTACGCCACGCGGTAGTCAATGTGGT
Organism: Stachybotrys chlorohalonatus IBT 40285; assembly: GCA_000732775.1. Classification (NCBI taxonomy): domain Eukaryota; kingdom Fungi; phylum Ascomycota; class Sordariomycetes; order Hypocreales; family Stachybotryaceae; genus Stachybotrys; species Stachybotrys chlorohalonatus. Next base: position 83,292 of record KL660698.1, on the reverse strand, counting down.
GTGAGCAGACATTACCCGCTTGTCTGTGACTGCTTTTCCGTCTATAGGCTCCCGGCAACTTGGCCTCCTATCATTTCCGAGCGAGCCTCGTCGCATTGGACCAAGTGCGTCCTTCCTCGTACCCTCTGAAGATAGCCGCGCCTGATGCTGCTTTGTCTACCATCTACCAGCACGAGTCCGAGCAGCAACATGTGCAGCAATCTCACCAGGCATTTCCGGCCAGCGGTCAGCAAAACGGAATGCAACAATAGCTTGTGGCTGCTGTAGCCGCACCAGACCAAGCATGTACAGCCGCGGCTAGCTATTCCCAGATGGGCAATGTGACCCAGCACCCATCGTCAGCCTCTCAACCACGCCGTCGCATGGACAGGCACGGGATCTCGTGTCATCGTTCTCACCCTATCTGCCCACCACGCCGATGAAACATCGCTTACCTTGACCACCAGCTGCTATTTCATTCCGTTGCAGGACCCCCACGTTAGCTTCTCAGTATCTGTCCTCATCCGGGCACCGAGAGGTTGCCCCAAGAATATGTGAAAAGCCCCTGGCCAGCCGCCGCCTGCACTTTCATCATGCAGTGCCCCATCGACCGAAAACGGACGACGCTGCAGCATCACAATAACCCTCTACCCACCAAAGAATCCTGCTTGCTCACGGTTTCACGATTCGACCATACGCACATAAACCGCAAGCATGTAAATAACTCGCGCTGTGTCCCCAACGAATCCTTTTGCTTCCCACCCCTTGACACGGGGCACTCGCTCCTTTCGGCCCTGGCTGCATGGCGAATTGCGTAGTGTAAGGCAAGGGGGGGAATGGGTAGGCCGTGCCTGGTGATGTCGTCAAAACACCCCCTTCTGTACACCTCCCGCTCGGTGACTTGTCTCTCCAGCCCCCTTCCGCGTTCGCGCTCCATTTCTCGTCCAACCGTTAACTCACCCCGCTGCCTTTCACCCGCGGCGGCCTGTTCATACGGCCTGTCATTTTCATTCTCGATGCCACCTTGCCTTATAAAACTCATATTAAGCCCAAGCGGACCCTGGTGTCTGTTATAGACTTATGAGTATAGTTCATTGCGCGCCGAAAGCCCGTCGGTTAAGCTCGCTCTTTCCAGGGCTCAGTCACCTCCGCTTAGTCCTGGCAACATGCTGCAGCCCACGACCATGACCGCTCCTGGCGACTTGTGACTTTATCTGTATGCAGCGTGGGTATTTTTAAGAACTACCTTTCATCATAGGCACAGAAACAAAACTGCCTGCCTGCCTGCCTGCCACTTTGTTATGTGATTACACGCAGTCACCAAAGCAAGCACATCCAATCCACGCCCATATCATCACTCATCAGCGTTTCTTCATTGCAGGTCTATCCGAACTAAGAAACAGCCACTCTCCCATCAGTCCCTTGTTATATTTCTTTACCTTGTTTTAAAACTTGTTTTCAAGACGCCTTTCCTTCTTAAGCTTCAACAAGTGCTCGAGAGCATCGTCCAAGGGGATGAGCTCGCCCTTGCTCTGAGTGCTCTGGTCGTCACGGTTGCGAATGTTCACCGTGCGTGACTTCTCCTCCTCGGCACCGACAACTAAATCCCACGTTAGTAGTGAAGCCTAGCGTGCGTATGCCGTTGCGGCATAATTGATCAACTTACCAAAGATGAAGTTGTACTGTTCCAGCTGGCCCGTGCGAATCTTCTTCTGGAACGTGTTGCCGCTTAGATCCACGTCGATAAACAGCTCCTTCTCTTGGAATATGCGCTGCACCTCCTTGGCGTAGTCGTTGACCGCGGGCATGACCGGAACAACCAAAATTTGACGAGGGCTGAGCCAGAACGGCCATTTGCCCGCAAAATGCTCGATCAACACGCCAATCATTCTCTCGAAGCTGCCCAGCACGGCTCGGTGAATCATGACTGGTCGTGCGTAACCCGCTGGAGGCGCATCTGGGTCGTTGGAGTCCTCCGTCGTTTCCTCGTCCTTGCCAGTCTTGTACCGCAGCTTGAACCGTCGAGGCAGGTTGAAATCCAGCTGAATTGTGCCGCATTGGTGGTCGCGGCGAAGGGCATCGTACAGTGTAATATCGATCTTGGGGCCGTAGAAGGCGCCGTCTCCAGGGTTCAGCTCCCACGTCGCCCCCATCTTCTCGGTCCACGACGTCAGAGCCTCTTGGAGCTTGGCCTCGGCCAGGTTCCACAAGGCGATATCGCCGATAGCCTTCTCTGGGCGGGTGGAAAGCTTCAACTTGAAGGAAAACCCGAAAAGTCCATAGACACTCTGTAGGAAGTCGAAGGCTCCTTCGATTTCATCCCTGATCTATTTGAAGTCAGCCAAGGACGGGGATGAACCTAATCTCAGTCACTGACCTGGTCGAGGGTGCAGAAAATGTGCGCATCGTCCTGTTGGAAGCGGCGCACGCGAGTAAGTCCAGAAAGGGCGCCAGAAAACTCGTTTCGGTGAAGAACACCAAAGTCAGCCATCCGCCACGGCAGCTCCTTGTAGTTGACGTCCGAGTGGGCAAAGATCTTGCAGTGACCGGGACAGTTCATGGGCTTGAGTCCATACTTCTCCTTCTCCACCTCGAAGGTGAACATGTTCTCTTCGTAGTGCTCCCAATGCCCGGATGTCTTCCAGAGGTCTGCTTTGTACACGTTCGGGGACATGACCTCGGTGAACCCACGCTTTCGGTACTCCTCCTTCATGAGATCCATCAGGGTGGAAAAGATGCGGGTTCCGTGTGGTAGCCAGAAGGAGGAGCCGGGCGACACCTCGTCGAAGAAGAAGAGTTTCTGGTCTGTGCCAATCTTGCGATGATTGCGCTTAGCTGCCTCGGCAAGGAAGGTCTTGTATTCCTCCAGAGCCTTCTTGTCGGGGAATGAAATGCCTGCAATTCGCTGCACGGATTCGTTTTGGCTGTTTCCTAGCCAGTATGCAGCGGAGTTCTAATGTCCTCGTCAGCTTTGTTACACTGCTTGTTTGGGGATGGAGTACATACCTTGAGCACAGCAAATGACTTGATGTTGCCGGTGTTGGGCACATGCGGGCCTCTGCAAAGGTCGATTAGGGGACCACATCGGTAGACTGTGCTCTTGGTGCCATCGGGCACGCGTTGGTTGATGAAGTATTCCTTGTACTTGCTGTACTTGAACATCTCCAGCAGTTCCTCCTTGGTCATTTCGAGGCGCACGAAAGGTTGCTTCTCCTTGACGATGGAGCTTGAGAGAGTTTCCAGGGCCTTCTTGTCCTCGTCCGTCACCACCTGGCTGCAGAGAGTTAGCTTGACCAGTTTTCTAAGATGTGGTCGCGCTCACCCGTCCATGTTGGCCATGTCGTAGTAGAAGCCTGGCGGATCCTCTGTTGGCGGACCATTGCAAAGATAGCATCCAAAGCGCCTCTCGCAAGCCTCTCCCAGGATGTGGGCCGACGAGTGCCAGAATACCTTCTTGCCTAGAATCCAGTCAGGACGTACTCCGACACTTATACTTTTGCGGAAACTGTACCCTCAATGTCCTCGAAATCTATCAATTCAAGCTTGCAGCTCTTTTCCAGCGGGCGGGTGAGATCCCACAACTCGCCGTCGACTCTTGAGATGACCGTGCGCTCGAGTAGTGACTTGGAAATGGACTTTGCAATCGAAAGAGGCGTGGTCTCCCATGAAGTTGCCTTTTCCTCCTTGCCATTGGGTAGAGAGACGGTAATTTCCTCGCGAGGTAGTGCTGTTTATTCCCCGTCAGGCCTCTTACACCCAAACCCCATACGCCCATTGTGGACATACCTGCGATTTCCTCGTCGCGTTTCGCCTTGATCTTGTCGAAAATATCGAGTCGGTGCTGGACGAAGTCGGGAAGACTGGGAAGCTGTTTTTCGATTTAGCGAAACCCCCAAGTGAAAGGAACGTCGAATTCGCAAAACAAACCTCGAGTCCAGCATTTTTGGCCCCTTTGGCAGTCTTTTCCTTGGCGGGCTTGTCCTTGGGCGCTTTGGTTCGCACCGGCAAGCTCTGCGCCGGGGCGCCTTCCGGGGCCTTGGGCTGCTCAGCTTGTTCGGACATGGCGAGGGGGGTTGATTCAGTGGATGATATTCTAGGAAAGAAATCGTGGCTCTTTTCCTGTTGGAGGGGCATTTAACGGAGGGGCATAGGAGGTGGGGTTGACTCATATGGCCGGACTCAGGTTCAGGCCTCTGACTCGACGCAACACAATACTCTATGCCCTACCCTACAGCGGGATACGAAAGTAGAACCCCTGAGATGTTGTAATACTGTGTGGAATCATGCGCTCGTCGGTTTCTCGACATACGCTTTACCAGTGAAGAAAAAGCCTTGGGATAAGGTCCATATGCCAGCAACCCTCAGCGAGACCGATTCTCCGGTGCCCAATACAACCCGTGTACCATTAGAACAACCAAACGCCTTTTTCATGTCGCGCATGGGTATCAAAGCATCGCCAAACGCCCTCCGGAACAATACCAACCCCCGATCCAGCATCATGTTTCCATCTATAGCCCATATCGTGTCACACACTCCTCCCTATGTGTCTCCAAACAGTCGAGGGCGCACACCCTGGTGCCGCACTTCAGGCATCGGACCCGGCCCCAATATCCACAGACCTCGCAGAACACTCTGGTTGGGTACGTGTTGTCCCAAGTTCCGCTCGCCTCCAGGTAGGTCAAGGGCGGATGTGCAAGCAGTGAGCGCAGTTCCGCGTCGCTTGGAGGCTCGGGGACGCGCGAAACTAGTAAGGGGTTGTCGTCTTCCGGGTGAGCAGTTGGCGGAGGCCTGTACGGGGCCGTAAGGATAGGCGAGGCAGGTGCATCGGCCATTGCCACATCCTCTCCGCGCGTATTCTGTTTTCCGGTCGCGGCGACTGGTGTAGAATCCTTCCTGTTACCCGCAGCCTGCCTCTTGTTGGCGGCAGCAGGGGTCGCATTTTGTTCCGTCAACGCCTGCATGGCAAGGAAGTCGTCGAGGTGATTCGTAAAGGTCTTCTGCGACTGAAGAATTTTCCGAACATTGGGTGTATGCTTCGCTTGCGCTGCGCCAGAGTCAATACACAATCCATAACAAGCCCGTCGCAACATGGCAGTGCCGTACCTCGCCCGCTCTTAGCAGGCAGCGGGATAGCAGCGTCTCTTCCACCATCCTTGTCTAAAGCCTCAATCTCCTTTCGGATGCGCGCCTCTTGCCGTGCAGACAGGTCTCCTAGACTTAGGCCAGGGCCATTTCTCGCTCGCTTTCGGTTCGTGGGCTGCAAGGAAGACGGGTTACTGGGCCCGGTGTCCGGTACATAGGCCCATCCTGGAGCTGACGTAGTCTTGGCGCTCGCAAGCTCAATCACGCCGAAGTTGTTCATCGCGGTAAGTAGGTGCTGAGATGGTCCATGCGACCGGCAACATCGAAGAAGATCTTTGGATGATGGTGAAAGAAGTCACAAATGCATCACCAATCCAAAGCCGGTAAAAGCATGGTGCATCCTTGCGCCCAACTTACCTCGTCCAGCCCCGCCACAGCTCGGTCGCATGACCAATCAAGGGCGTTTCAGTGCTCCATATCATATCCCCGGCTCCGACCAACGACACCTTCCCACGGAGCTCTGTCTTCACCACTTCCGTCAAATCCAGCCTCGCCCATTCGACACCGCAATCATGCCCGCCATTCCTAGAACGCTACTCGGCGCCGGCACACGTGCCCTGGCTGCTCGCACCTTTCACACCTCGACGCGACGACTTGCCGATGCGGCTCCTCTCCCCGCGAGGAGACCAGTGGGAGCATTCCGCAGCGGGTAGGGCTCAGCATGCTTCGAGGGAGGAATATGGGATTTCATGATGTGGTGGCTAATAGCAAATTGTCTGTCGCAGTCTCTTCGGCTTCCTGCTAGGAACGGTGCTGTCTGGCGCCAGCGTCTATACATACCTGGTCCAGGAGTATAAGACCGCCAACGATCTGCTCTCCGAGGACATTTACGTACGTTTCCCCTCAACACATTGCAGTTGACAGAATTGCGGGCCAATCGGAATTCTTCCCACTTCTTTTCCACACACCTGGCGTTCACCATCGGCCCAATGCTCAAACAGAGGCTAATTTTGCTCCTCTATAGACTCTCCAGGCCTCCGTCACTCGCCTGAGCAGTTACGTGCAGAGCCTAGAACAGAGGATGCTGGAAAAGAAGAAATAAGATGCGTGGAAGAAGAAAAAAACTGTAATCGAGGAGTGGGGGACTTTCAACGAAGGGGATAATGGCTCCCCCCTTAGACTGACATTGCAGAGGAGCCAAGCCGTGTGCTTTTCTGTCCAAGTAACACCCATGTAACAATACGAGCATATTCGCAAGCATAAACGTAACACCTCACACATGTCAATATCAAAAGCCGGAACCTGAAAGCCAGTTCGATCAAGTGAACATAAAAAAAATCATTTATAACTATCAATTCCCGGACACGTTGAGGTCAAACCAAATCCAGCGCCAATCAGATCGTAAAAACCATTTTTCAACTAGTACATTGTTGTCTCGCTGTCTACAGCTCGTCTTTGTCATCCTTCTCCTCGGCCTGCTCCTCAGCGGCCTCGGTGGCGGCGGGAGCAGCCTCCTCAGTGCCTTCCTCAGCGGCAGAGACGGCGGCCTTATACTTGCCGTTCTCCTTGATGAAGTCGATGAGGTCCTCAATGGTGCGGGAGCCGCTGTAGGTGACTGGGTTCTCCTTGTCACCGGCGGGGAACAGCTTGATGGTAGGGAAGCCCTGGATGTCATCGGGAACGTCGTTGGCGGTAGCATCAACCTTGGCAATGACAACCTTGTCCTTGAACTCGGAGTTGGCGTACTTGGAGCCGAGCTCCTCGTACTTGGGGGCCAGAGCCTTGCAGTGACCGCACCAAGGAGCGTAGAACTCAATCAGGACATCCTTGTCAGCGTCGAGGACGATGTCGTTGTAGTTCTTGGCAACGACAACGGTGACGGGGCCCTCCTGAGTCTCGGGGATAGGCTCAGACTTGACACTGGGCTCAATCTTGCCGTTGTGGAAGTCATCAACGAACTTGAGGATGGCGTCGTGAGTGATCTCAGCATCCTGGTCAAAGGGGAACTTCTGGTTCTTGACGGTCTCCTGGATGGCGAAAGAGGGGAACTGGTCGGTCTTGAGGTTCAGGTTGCCGGCATGGGCGCCAAAGGCGGCAGCGTCGATAGTGGCGAAGTTGATCTTGCCCTTGTACTTCTCAGCGACGGGCTTGAGGGCGGCACCAAGAGTGTCGCGCTCCTCCTGAGTCTCGGCGAAAATGTAGGCCAGAGGGATACCGGCAGACATGTAGGCGGAGTAGGTCTCGGGGCCGACCTCGCCGACCAGGGGAACGGCGGCGAGCTTGGCGAACTCCTTGATGGCCTCAGCGTCCAGGCTGCTGGCGGAGTGGATGTTCTTGCCCTCATCGAAAGACTTGTAGACGATGACGGCAGGGAACTCAACACCCTCAGCCTTGGCAATCTCGGCATCATTGATGGACCCGAACAGGAAGGAGTCGCGGAGCTCCTCGGCGACGGAGGAGAAGGCGTCAGCGGAGGCCTTGTCCGAAGCGTCGTAGTAGGCAACCAGGACAACATTGTCGGCGGTCTTGAAGTCCTCGAGGGTGTCCTGGGCCAGGGGAGAAACAGCGGGGAGGGACTGCTTCACCATGTAGGAAGTGATGCTGCAGGCAAGGAATTAGCACACAATGTCCACGGTGTACATGGGGCCTGCATCGTAGGAACTTACCCAGCAGCCTTGCGCTGGCCGTTGTAGGGGGTGACATTCTCAAGGCCACGGAAGACCTTGAGGGTAGGGTAGCCCTCGACACCGTGAGTCTTGCACAGGTCGCTCTCCTCAGTGCAGTCGACCTTGATGAGCTGGATGTTCTTCTCCTTGAGGAGAGTGGCGGCCTCCTCGTACTCAGGAGCGAGAGCCTTGCAGTGACCGCACCAGGGGGCGAAGACTATCAAGCCACACAAGTCAGCAAACCGGCCGAGAAGCTACCGATTGACAAGATGGACGGGTCGACGATCGTCACTTACACTCAGCGAGGACGAGCTCGTTACCCTTGATGAAGTCATCAAAGGTCTCCTGGGTCAGCTGGGTGACGTTGGATTCGTCGGCAGAGACGAGGCCGGCGAGAGCGGCCAGAAGGCCGAAAGCAAGACGCTTCTGCTGCATGATGAGGGTATCTGTGCTGCCTGGCGAAAGAAGGAGATGGGGAGCTCCGGCCTAGGTAGGGAATGGGTATCACAAGAGAGAAAAGGAGCGGAGAGGGAGAGGGAGAGAAAGAGTGGTTGAAGTGGAAGGGGAGATGGAGGAAAGAAAAGGAAGAGAAGGAGGGCAATGTATAGCTAGGCCGACGGCGTAGAAGGTTTTGTACCCTTTGAGGTGGCTTGCTTAGCAACATGCACAAGCTGGCGGTCGAGCATGGCGGGGAGGAGCGGCATGGTCAATTGAACAAGTGTCCCTTTTCACAAGCATCCATCCACCGTCCATCCTCTTTTTTCCAGGGACCAGCTGCAGCTCGGCGGCTGATTCACCCCCATCAATCCACCAGCAGCCCACCTCGAGTGGAGGCGTGCCCTGCAACCTTTGAGTGCCCTGGGGAAGCCAACCCTGCCGACCCCTCCGCTATCTCACACCTAGTACCGACCGTACCCCTCCCTTCCTCCAATGACGGTGATTGCTAATCCGGTATGTTGCTCCTCTAGACGCCACCTTTCCAAAACGACGAGTCCAACAAGGTCGATGTGGGAACGAAAAGAAGAGGCGGGAAAGGGCAAATACGATCAAATGGGACCAAACCTAATAAAACCGAAGACTCGAAACTTTATGATAGGTGCTTTATCCCAAACTGGGTTCCCCATACCAGAGCATGAAGTCCACATTGCGCCTCGTGGAACCTTGCGACGGCAAACGTGTCCATTTGGCAAAGTCACGGTGAGGTCGACCCGCGGATTAGGATGCCAAGCCCACATCACCTACTACCCTGGCCGGGCTAGGGAACTGTAGGGGAGGGGCGAGCTCGTGTCTCCGATTTTCTGCTTGATTGATTTCTCCGTATCGAGACTGACAACTGAGACCTAGACCCCGTCTTTAACCCTCAACTTGATACTAGCCTTTGCCTGGAAGCTCTACCCTCGTTCCGCATACCCAATCCAGGGTGGCATCGGAACGCATTGGTTATAAAGTTCCAGTCGTGCCCTACTTTCGACCGGGTCGCCTCAATGCTGCCAGGTTGTTGATCATCACGGACGGGGCTTGGCTCGATGCGTCCTCGTCCCGTTGGAGTCCTGCAGTGCGAACCAGAGCGGTCGGAGTGGCGTGCCCGTAGACTTAACAGGCCACGTTTCTCCCACTGAGCTCCAACCCGTCGACCAGACTCCTCTAATGGCATTCTAGCATCATTCGGTACTCTCGATATATTCCAGGAGAACCTCAGAGTATTCCTGCGACAAGAAGACAGTCAGAAGACATTGAACCCTGGAGATCGCAATGGCTGTCACTAGGGCATGTGCAACTGCGTCTCATCTGGTTCTGACTGCCCAGGTGCCTAGAAACCGTCCAGCTATCCTACGAAGTACTGTACGTGCCACCGCCACCCGACGACAATGGCAATCACTCCAATGTTTAATACTGCACCCTTGCAGTGGTACTTGTAGTTACTCCACCGTCCACCGGCAGCGTCCCCTCTTGACCTTTCCTGGTCTTTCCTAGCCTGTTAGGCCAATCTCCATCTCGCCGTCGCAGCCCACCTCGAAACAGCGAAGATTCCATGCCCTAAAATGCACCGTCCAGGCTGCGGCGCGCCACGGCTACGTGCTGGCACGCGGCTAGGCGACCGGTATCTGCAGCGCATGCCCTGTCTCCAGCACGAACCTTCCGCTCTCACAGGGACGGTCTGCGCATCAGCACTACGTCGCCCCGCGTGAAGCCATCGCCGGCCTGGACTTCGACACCGCTGTTGTCTCGGCCTTCCAAGGCGACGAGCCTGGTCGTCTGCGCGTCAGCTATCATTCCAACGATGGGTCAGCGCCTTGCGGATCCTGTTCGTCATGGACGTGTGGGCGAGCTTCTCCAACCATTCCGTCCAGTCGGTGCACGGGATCCGGTGCCACAGCGGCGCGCCGGTGGGGATATCCGCTCACACTGCTTCGACGACCTCTCGTAGCAGTCGTGTCCGATACTCAAGGCTACCGCCGTACTTGTGCGTTCGTGTCTGTAACCTTGATTTAGACTCTTGTAGACTTGACCCTTTCCTACAGTGAAGTAGACACACTTCGGACATGGCAAAGAGGGAATTGCTATGGAGGTAGCCATGAGCTCCTTGGATCTCACAGATATCAATGTCAGCTTTCACGGAGGGTTTTGAAGCATTCACAATCAGCTGGAAACCACATCCTCTGGCCATCCGTCCGACTGTCCACCGGCCGAAGTGTTATTAGCCTAGCCACCAGCCCACGGAACAACGACATTAGCCTGGCGGCCCGCGCGAGCCATGCTGCAAGGTGGGTTTGGAGCCATGACTGTCTGTGTATGAGGTCGGCGATGTGGCGAAGTGGCTCACTCTAGGACTCCTTCCACAGCCCGGAGTCGCTGGGACTGATGCGGCCTCGGGGCCCAACGGTGGTGGACTCGCTGACGACAAGCCTAGCACCGCCTTGTGTGAACTTGCCCTGGTGCACAAGATGCCAACCAGTCAAGTTGGCCGTCCAGGGCGCTCTACGTGCGCAAGGGCAAGACGCCGGTCCGATTGGCTAGTGTCACGGAGCGCATGCGGTGCACCGCACGGCTGAAAGAGCACCGGAGCCGAGCCCCGTTGCGGCGCCGACCGGAGGAGTCCTGGGTTGGGGTAAAGGAGGGGGGGCTTTCCCGACACCCTTGTTTGGACAAAGGAAGGTGATTACTGGTGCCCGTGGTCTCATTTGGTTGGCCGGTGCTTGGCCAAAATGCCGTGGGTGCAGACAAGTACGAAACAAACTAGAAGTTTACCGACCATCGGCCTGGAGCTGATGAGACTGCTTCGTTGTCAAAGTAATGTGAGATATGGCTCTCTCTTAAGTACATTGCGTACGAAGCCATCGTCAGAAAATACGAAGGGGCTAGATGCCATCTCACAACATGCTTGATGACATTATGCGCAACATCCGAAGCATCACGACCCATGGATGCATTAGCCGACACAGCCTATCATATTCTTCTAGCGGGTAGAATGCTCAAGAGAGCATGCGAGCGGCCCAGGCATGATTTCCACGGGTTGAAGCATAGAGTTCAGGGGCAGCGGTGGGTTCACGATATTACAGAGTAAGCCCAGCACTAATAATTTGCAAATCCATGGATTCCATGCAGGATATTTCCGCATTGGGCGAGGACCACAAGAAGTTCCTTGAGTGTCGTGCAAGGCGCAGCGCAACGATAATTCTCTACATCGATCCTGAAGGAATCATCACTATTAGTCCGCTCTCTGAGATAGGTCATCTGGCTGTCGTCATACCGCGAGAACAGAGCGCGAGTCCGAACCGCGGGACCAAAGAAATGAGAACTATCGCAGGGCTGTGTCGCTCGGCATGTCATAGCAAGGTGCGGGATACAGCAAGTTTTCAGTGAAGTCGATTGTGACCACGTGCCGCACTACCTCCAACATGCTTCACCTTCCCCCAAACCCCGGTTAGACGGATGCGGGGAAGCACGCCAGCAGCCTATGGTATTCTGCCAAGGTTGAACCGGCAGGCACTGGATACAGAAATCGTAGGTGGCCTAACGACGACACAAGGCACCACGACTGAAAACTCGGCCTCGTACGCTCTCCGAGCTCGAGTCGCCGGCTTACAGCACACAAGATGCTCGAGGGGCTGCGCTCTCGTGCATCATGGCATGCCCCGCCGACCGTTCCTGGGCTTTCTCGACAAGCTAGAGACACACACTACATCAGATGGCCGGCACGGACAAAGGATAAGATTAACAAGGACTTTGATTCAGTAGAGCGACAAGTCGTCTCATCGCTCCAAGCCGGTGTATTTCGCCATTCTTCTCGAAATCGAATTCCAAATCTTCCCGCGACTCCGCCATCTTGAGGCTTCTATGCTGTCTAAAATCTACATACTCTCTAATCTTGACACGAACAGGCGCACCGTCTATCATCCACAACCCCCCTGCATCGGTTGATGCGAGTTGTCTATTTGGACTCATCCCAGGTCGGCTTCAGCACGAAGCGGCTGTTCTCGGTGCCCTCGGCGAAAGGAACACCAAGCTCAAAGAGTCTGAGGACAACGGCTGAGAAATCAGCAAAGAAGGCATCGTTGTCCTTGGCGTACTTCTCGACCCAGGGCTTGAACTTCTTGTCCTGGACCAGGACCATGTCGGTGGGAAGCATCATCAAGGACTTCGTCTTCTTGTCCTCATACTAAGACGAACGGGTCAGCAAAATCGATCAACCACATAAGTCAAAGGAAGGCGTGCTTACCTGCGCCGGGCCGTTCCACTTCTTCCACTGCCACTTCTCCTCGATCAAGAGACGGAAGTAGTCGTTGGTCAGGACGGTGGGAGAGAAGGTCCAGGGACCCGAGTAGCCAGATCGGTCGGTGTGGCAGCGTCCCAGAGCGTGGGCACCGGAGAGGGCGACAATCTCCTGATCGTTGAAGCCCATGCGGTAGAAGATGTCGCGCAAGTGGGGAGCACCCTTAGAGGCGTCGGGCAGGCGGCCGTCGGGAGTGCAGAAGGAGACATCGCGGTCGGCGCGGCCGGGGCGGTAGGGAATGATGGGTCCCTGCATTTCCTGAATGGCGGCGACGCCACCGAGAATCCAGAGATCAGAGTAGGTGATCCAGGGGAACTGTTCTGTGAGGCAATCTTGTCAGCGAAATCATACAGCAAGCAAAGGCAAGGCAAAACCCTCAAGCATCGACTCACCCTTCACAGGCTGCAGGAAGTCTCGAGCAGCAAGGAGGCCGGCGTTGGCACCGTGGTCACCCTCGGGAGCGAAGCGCATGGTAGCACCGTTGCTGCCGCCAGTACCAGTCTCCTTGTCGTAGGTGCCGCTGGCGTGCCAGGCGAGGCGGAGCAAGACGGGACCGAAGCTGCCGTCGTCGTAGTCGTCCTTCTCCTCGAGGCGCTCGGCGATCAAGTTGTACACCTTCTGGTAGTCTTCCTTGGTAGGGGTGAAGACCTTGGGAGTGGCGGTGGCGGCAGCAGCACCGTTGGTGTAGTACCAGTACCCGGCACCACCAGCGACAGCAGCTCCAGTGAGGAGAACCCAGGTCGACGAGCCAGACTTCTGGGCAGGCTCGGAGGAGTAGAAGCGACGACCCTGCTGGCGGAAAGCCTGGCGAGGAGCGGCGGCGAAGGCGTTGCGGGCAGTGACCCGGCTGGCCGCGCGGGCGAACTGGCGGGTTGCAGAAGCCATCTGAAGGAAGACGATGTCAGGTCAACGTTATACTTCTCCCAAAGGAATGCGCCGTTTGCGAAGAGGAGGAGTTGAATGCAAGTTGCGTGAGAGATAAGAAAGAGGAAAAAGGGAAATAGCGCCGATGGACAAGCGATATCGCAAACGGAGATGCTTATCAGAACATACCTCTTGTTTACTTGTAGGAGACAAGTGACTCAGTCGAGCAGTGGGTTCGGTTGCTGGGGGATGTGACGAGGGAGTGGAAGGAGAAGAAAAAGCTCTCGGAGAAAAGCACTATGACTACGGATACTTTATGGTGGAAGGCTCGAGAGAAAAAGGCACTGGGACCATTTTTGGCCACCTTTTTCTTGGTCCCTGCGAGGCCCACGGCACGATGTTGGAAACGAACTGAAATTGAAGCAACCCCATTGGTTCAAAGCCCAGGGAGCCCGCCAGCTGCGGCATGGCGTGGGCTTGACGTTGTACCAAGAACCTCCTGCAACGTCAAGGGCTTGATAAGCTCCGCTCCCCCCCACCCTACCTACTAGTAGTCAGGCACGGCAGCGTTGCCCTTTGAGCCGCTAATAAAAACAAAATTTTGCTGGCAATCCACCCACCCGAGGTACGTGTGCGACGGCCGCTCGGAGATGCGCCGGCAACACGCATCCGCACGCGGAGCCTTGACGGCCATCCTTCGGCTTGTCTCATCCGGGTGTTTGCTGTGTCATCTGTTCGTCCTCCCTTGATGTTTACCTCAAAAGATACGTAAATCTTGCCATGTAAATATAAGTAAGAATGTGCTGGATTCACTGCCGTTCATTTTGGCTATCGCTTCTTTTCTAGGTGCCGTCTTTGACCAAGGTACCTCGGTCGTCGTGTATTTCCTCTCCGGGGCTCCGGTAAAGGGCCCTTATCAACGCATCAGGTGATTAGCGCGGCTGCCTCCGATTCGGGATCCGGCGCCAATAAAAACTGACGACGGCCGAGATTGAGTACCATCTCCGAGGCCTTCATATGCGAGCGCAACGCCAACTTCATTCCCGTCACACATCACGCTATACCTGTTGCCTGGTTGGGCTTACGTGATTCTAAATTGCTGACATGCTGGCTAAGTCTTCTAGAGGAAATCTACCTGTATGGGGGCGCCACAGCGTGTTCTCCCGTCAATTACATAACACAATCGCTAGGCTTTTGACTTTTCGCAACATGTTGCCTCATTCGCGGTGCCGAGGCAGGGCCGCCCACCAACTTTACATCAACAGGTACTAGATTCTGTTCATTATCTCTGTGCACTCGCCGAATAACCTATGCAATGTCCCTGCGCGCCCACTACACGCACTAAGAAGCCGTCACTCTCGTGTGTACCCTGTCCCCGCCACATATTTGCATCGCCGTGCCGCATCAAAAGCAGAGCATCCAGTCCATCTCCCAAACGAATTCCCCGCCCCATGACTTCAGAGGAGCATTATGATACAAAAGAGCTGCGTCACCAACCCCGTGACGATTTCCTGACTTGACGCCTTATCCACGGCACGTGGGAATGTGAGAAAAACAAAAGGGTTCCAAAGGGGCAGTCAAGAATAAAAGGACGAGATACGTTGACCAACCCGGAGAAAAGACGACAAGGAGGCGTTGGGCAGAAGAGCAACGCCTTGGCAAGCAGTGCCGACAGCACACGACCCAGCAGGCGTTGCTCAGTACCGCGGCTGCTCTAATGGAAGCTGGTGGTTCCCTGCGTCTCCTCCAAGCTTGGCTCTTTGTGAAGCTCAAAAAAGTTCACGTAGCCGCCTTCAGCCTTTTGTCGCTGTGCTTCGTCAAGCTCTGCTCTACCAGCTCCATTTTCCTTGGCAGCGCTTCCAGCTTTAGCCATTATGGCAACGGACGGCGGACTAGAGATTATTGTCAGTGTTCCGCGCCATTGCTCGTAATAGTGTCGTACTCACCCGAATATCTCGCGGTCCACCTGTAGGAACGTCTTCATAGCTTCCTTTCCACCGTTCTGGATGAGGTACTTCAGGTAGAGCTGGGCCACTTCGCGCTTCGTGTCCGTTGACAGGCGCGTTCTGCTGATGAACTCGTCAAAAACTTGCTTCACCCGCGTAGCGTGATCTGCCACCGTATCGGTCGTCATAGGCTGATCTAGCTCGAACTGGAACCATTTGTCCCAGAATGCCCGACTGTCCGCGTACCATTGCACGTTCTTCAAGAACAGGCCTCGAGCTTCATCCACGGATCCCTGGAATTTCCATACCAGATGAGCCCACTCGCCTATCAAAGCGGCCTTTGTGTAGAGGTCCACGGTAGGGGCGTCAATGTGATCCCTGTAGACCTGGATTGCC
The DNA here is from genome assembly GCA_000732775.1 of Stachybotrys chlorohalonatus IBT 40285. Lineage (NCBI taxonomy): Eukaryota > Fungi > Ascomycota > Sordariomycetes > Hypocreales > Stachybotryaceae > Stachybotrys > Stachybotrys chlorohalonatus. The sequence continues at coordinate 67,585 of KL660698.1, read as the reverse complement.
GCGTCCACGCCGTTTTGGCGACGCCGCAGGTTGGCCCACGAGACAATAACTTCCACACAGTCCGGGAGCTTGAGCAGGATCGCAGCGTGAATGTCTGCAGCAATCTCGACCCGGCCTCGACTCTCTTCGAACAAAGCCCACTGCAGCCGTATACCTGGTCGGCTGATTGGGACAAGAATCGCCGCGCGCATGTAAATGTGCCTCGTCTCTTCATCCTTGCCAGGCTGCGCATCCATCCAGCGGACGTAGCGAAACCAGAACTCATCGTACAGCGCACAACTGACCATACACCTCTCATACAAAGCCACGACGCGGACATACTCGCCTTCGCTCTCTTCGAAATCCAGATATTTGTGCCAGTTGGCGATCTGAGCAGATTCTAGCTCTGTAACATGGAAGTACGGGCGCTTGACCTCGCTCTCGTACAACCAACGCTTTTGCACCTCGGTGTTCGTTACACCATATATATCGATATACAGGCCGTCAATCTTGGTACGAATGTCGCGTTCAATTTCCAGCTCGGAGCGTTGGGGCCCAGATGCGGCGGCAGCTTCGTTTTGTACCTCCAACCGAAAGCGCGCCAGGGTCTCTGGTGACACGACTTCGGAGAGTGGACGGCTGAGAGCCAGAGTTCTAAGGCGCTCAAAGTAGCGAGTGTACTGATGCATGGGAATGCGAATGATGCGCTCGAGGAGAGCGAAAATGCGGTCATGCGCTTCCTGTCTCTCTTCGTACTCAATATACTTGTCCCAGAAGGGGTGCGCCAGGAAGTCGAGGCCGATGAACGTTGACGCTCGTTCGAAAAGTCTGTGAGGTTGTGTTAATCTCAGGCCCATAGTCAAAAGGTAGTGGGGATAGAGGGAGAGGGGAGGGATGGGGGAGAAGAGTGAGAAAAGAGGATCAATACACAACAGGCCATGACCGTGAGGATAGATAGCAAATTCAGTTCGTTTACGAGGCACGGTAGGGATACGACGTGAGGCTGTGCACGAGCAGGTATGGAGGAGCATCAAAAGAGTCTGGCAAACAGCGTGAGAGTGCATCCCGACATGGCAGATGTACCGAGGACAGATCTCACCATCCTGCGCTTTGATAAAGGAACGCGAAAGGGCGAGGGATGGCGCCCGATGCCACCGACGATTCGGCAAGATGCTTCGCTGAAGGCTGCGTTAAAGGGGAAGAAAAGGTTCCAATACTTACTCTCTGACGAGCTGTGGGTCATGGGTGGTTTCCATCTTGAAAGAGCAGTACTCGGTCCACAAGTCGACAGAAGTGTTGATGCTGGCGCATCCCTTTTCGTAAACCTGCCGGTACGTTTAGCTGGTGATGGTAGCAGGGTCAAAGAGAGCCAAAAAAAAAAAAAAAAAAAAACGAACCATCTCGGCGGATTCTGGGCCCGCTACACTGAACTCTGTATCGGCGTACTTCTTCCAGTAGCCGAAGAAGAACGGGAATTTGGAAAGAAAGCGATTGTAGGAGTTGCGGAAGGTGTCTAATGCCTGGGGGCTCGAGTTGCGATTCAAGCCGCCCTCGAGGGCCTCGCATGCTTTGATGAGATTCTCCCATGTCTCGAAGTTGTCCGGATCGGCTTCCTGAATGAAAATTGGTTCAGCATACGAACGCGTAGCAATGCGACTGACAGGCGACTGCGACTAGAGCCCTTACCAGATCGGCGTTCAGCTTCCGGACGATCGCGTACTCCTCATCGGGGCCGCCAAAGGGACCGACGTCACTCATGGCGAGTAAGTTGATGCTGAATACAATGGAGCGAGAGTCTGTGGACGCGAGTCCTGCTGGAAAGATAGGAAGTAGGCAGGCCGGACGCAGTCGCTAAAAGGGTTGGATGTGGTGGTCGAGGTGGTGGTGGAGAGTGGAGGTTGACGAGAGAGAAGCAGGAATTGGGCAAACCGAGTGGCTGGATGGAATCGAGGCGGCGGATTTGTTCGCAGGCTTGCAGTGATCCAGCAGAGCTACTAGTGCCTTGACGCTAGTACTCAAGGTGGGCGAGGGGGTACCTCTGCGTTGCTCAAGCCGAAGTCACTTTGGGAGATTTGCTCCACAGCTCCATGCAGCTGCCACCATTAAGCTTGTACTGGTCCCATTCAAGTACTTGAAGTTTGGGAGCATTTGGTCTATCACTCCATGAGCTGGTCCCTCCGCGGTACCGGGTACGCGTTCGTCCCTTCAATTCACTGGAACCGCGTACGCCAAATCCTGAAATTGCTGGGGTACTCGACAGCCTTGCATGACTAAGTCGAACGCGAAACATAATTTAGCTTCATCGAAAATATTCGAAAATCTCCTTTTCCTTCTTTCCATAGGCTGGTGATGATTTCCATACAAATTTATGATAGGAAGAGAATGAACGCTCCCAATACGGGAGCATGATCTCAAACGACAATCTGAAGCCTGCAGTTTTATTCAAATTATTTTTTTTGTCTTCTTTTTCGTTGCTCGGCCTTCGGATCTTCAACGCCTCTAGCAAGCAAAGTCATGTCATGAGAATGGGAAAGGCAGTCGACGAGCGTAGTGATAGGCTACAACGTATTCCTTCCAAAAGGACGAGGCTTCCTAGGACTGAATCTACAGTCTGCATCTAGGATGAGACCCGAACCTCTTACTGAAAGTTCAATATCAAGGAATGGGTTGCGTCTGTTGCAGGCTGGTGAAGGAAAACTGTTTTTTTTTATTTTGTGGAGGTTATCAGTAGTAGTCGAATTATCCTTGTAGTACATGTATGGGACGGGAGGTGTGCCACCACGCTCTTGCCCTTGAGACAACATCAATTGGATCCCATGCGAAATGAATCCGGTGCCTACACATTTATCTTCGTTAGCGATACAGTAAAACTCCCGGTAACCACCGACGAGCGGGTATGCGCTGGAATGTTATGTTATATTCATTGAAGGGAGGTGGTAAGCAACATCTGGCATTGGGCTTGGGCCCTTTATTTGAACCTCGACGTCACTTTTCGAGCTTACTTGCCCACGACACCAACACCTCCCCCCTCACACCGCACCACCAGCTCGACTTTTGATCCTCCCACGACAGCCTGCAAACAAACGCCTCCATAGGGGCGCTTACGGGAAGCTGATGATTCTCCTTGGGCGTTGAGGGACATGGATGGGCTGCGCTGTTGATCCCGCATCTTCCTCTTGACTAGGCCGACCAAGGTTACCAACCATGGACCACACCAACTCGTGGACGACGCAGGCACCCGCGCCCGAAAAATCATGCGAACTTTACATACGCGACTATCCGCACCGATCCCTAGCCATTGTCTCCTCGACCCATGCCCTGATCCTCCGGTACAGCTCGTCGGCTAGCGAGCCCGCCAACAACGGCTCCCACACGTCTCTCCCTTCCTCGCGGTCGCGCACCACCCAGAATGAGAACACCGCCGTGGCCAAGTGCATGGTGGAGTTCACGTCCATATCAAAACAGACCCTCAAGGACTATCGTCCACTCACCTCACGCCCGGTTTACGGTACGCTTGGCTTGATTACTGTCAACAACGAGGCTTTTCTCTCAGTCATCACCCATGCCGCCCGCGCCGCAACTGTCCGGCCTGGAGAGACGGTCGAACGAATTGCCGGCGTAGCCTTCTATTGCTTGAGCAGCGCCAACTATGATGACGTCGTGCCGTTGGAAAGCTTGGAGCCTGAGATGTCAGATGCTGCCTCTGTCTACAGTCAATCTTCGGTCTACGGGCAAGGATTGAGCCGCAGGGACGTACCAATCGAGCATCCGTGTCATGAACTTCGTAATCTTCTCAGCAATGGAACCTTCTACTACAGTACTGTGTTTGACCTCACCAATAGGGTTCAGGATCGGTATGTTGGGCGCCAATGAAACATGATAAACAAAGATGCTAACTATAATTGTCAAGGGCTGTAAACTCCAATTCATTTGACATTAACAACTTTGACGACACCTACCTCTGGAATTCCTTCATGATCAAACCTCTCGTGGAGTTCCGCTCAAGACTCTTGCCGCAGGAACGGGATGCGCTTGATGCCTCCCGTATACTTACATCGGCTATTCGTGGTTTCTGTAAGACAATGACGATACCACAGTCAGCGTCTCCCGTAAAGGCTTCCACCGGAATGCCTTCGTTCCTCACTTTGATCTCGAGACTCTCTTGCCGCAGAGCAGGCACTCGCTTCAACTCGCGCGGCATAGACGATGATGGGAATGTTGCCAACTTCGTCGAATCGGAAACAACTTTCTGGAGCCCGTCAGGTGTCTTATTCTCTTATTCCCAAGTGAGAGGATCGATTCCCATTTTCTGGGAGCAGGCGGCAGATCTTATACCTGGGCGACAAAAGATCACGGTAACCAGATCACCCGAGGGTACGCAGCCTGCGTTCAACAAGCACTTTGAGGACCTGGAGCAAACTTACGGTGCTGTTCATGTCATCAACCTTCTCAGCGCAACTAAGCCCGGTGAAGTTGAGCTTAGCACATTGTACCGAAAAGGCATTCAACATTGCCCACTTAGCAACTCGGGGATAGACGGTTCCGATGATCATGCTTTGCTCCGCGAAACACACTACGACTTTCATGCCGAGACGCGCGGGCCGGCTGGATATGAGGCTGCCCGGGAGATCCGTCGCTACATAGAAGATTCTACAGACGGCTTTGCCTACTATTGTGCTGAAGAAACGCATGATCCAGGGGACGACCCCGATGGCATGACTCATCGACGTATGGTAGTAGTTCTTCAGCAGGAAGGCGTTTTCCGAACCAATTGCCTTGATTGCCTTGATCGCACGAATCTGATACAAACACTTATATCACAGATGGCGGTGGAGGCGTTCCTAGGCCACAGAGGGGAGTTTGCCGCCTCGGACTTCTGGATGCGTCACTCGAGCCTATGGGCGGACAATGGCGACAATCTGTCCAAGATATACGCTGGTACTGGCGCTCTGAAGACTTCATTCACCCGTCATGGCAAGATGTCCTTGGCGGGCGCAGTGGCTGATATGCGCAAATCGGTGCAGCGCATCTATCATAATAATTTCCTTGACCCTTCCAGGCAGGTCACTATAGACATGCTGCTAGGACGACTGGTGGGGCAGACACCGGTCGTCCTGTTCGATCCCATCAGTGACTTCGTTTCTTTCGAGCTTGGGAAGAGGAGTGACGAGTTCACGTCCGTTCGGAGTATCAATGTTTGGGTGGGCACATTCAACCTCAACGGTCGAACCGATGGAATCGAAACCGATCTGTCGCCATGGCTTTTCCCCCCAGCGATGGGATCGACGTTACCCGACATATATGTGGTTGGCTTTCAGGAGATTGTTGAACTCAGTCCCCAGCAGATCATGAACAGTGACCCGTCGAGGAAACAATTATGGGAGAAGGCGGTCAAGCGCGCTTTGAATCACAGACAGGGGCAGACTGGCGGCGAGAGATACGTTCTCCTACGAAGTGGTCAACTCGTGGGCGCTGCTCTGTGCATATTCGTCAAAACGTCGGCTCTCTCGAACATCAAGAATGTTGAGGGCAGCGTCAAAAAGACCGGTCTCTCTGGCATGGCCGGCAACAAAGGCGCAGTGGCGATTCGGTTTGACTATGCCAACACGCACATCTGCTTTGTCACGGCGCATCTGGCGGCGGGCTTCGCCAACTACGATGAGCGAAACAGGGATTACGCGACGATACACCACGGGCTGCGCTTTCAGAGGAACCGAGGGATTGAAGATCATGGTACGTGCGGGTCCGCTCCGTCGCATTAGCAAAGCAATGACTGACAACTACCGCGAACAGACGCCATTGTATGGCTTGGAGACTTCAACTATCGCATTGGCCTAAGCTCGGAAGCCGCTCGTGCCCTGATCAAGAAGCAGGACCTTGCAACTCTGTATGAGAATGATCAGCTCAACTTGCAGATGGTTGCGGGGTTAGCATTCCCATTCTATTCAGAAGCTCGCATCACCTTCATGCCGACATACAAGTTTGATATTGGCACAGACAAATACGACACCTCGTACGTACCTGACCCACGTTTCCGGGCCGCGATACTAACAAAGTATAGTGAGAAGGCTCGAATCCCAGCCTGGACGGATCGGATTCTTCGCAAGGGGCCCAACCTGCGCCAGCTTTTGTACGATTCTGCGCCGTTAAAATTCTCGGATCACCGTCCCGTTTACGCTACATTTGAGTGCAAGGTCAATATTGTCGACGAAGCGCTTCGTAACACAATCAGTCAGGAACTGTATGAGCGTCGCAAGGCTGAGGTCGGTGATTCAACGGCGAATGTCATGGACGGCGACGACACGGACGATGAGGATTTGATTGGATATGATGCCATTGAGCCAGGGCTGCCACCAGCCAGCTCAGATCGTCAAAAGTGGTGGTTGGAAAACAAGCAGCCGGCTCGAGCGCAAGTGTCTCCTCCAACAACACGAGATGGTCAACCCATGGTGCTGAATCCCAACCGACCAGCGAATCCATTTGGGGCTACCGAGGAACCGGACTGGATAGCGATTCCCCGGTCCTCATCTAGAGCGTCATTTACGAGCATATCTAGCTCTCCGTACGAAAAGGTCACCTTGCCAAGGGCCATGGCTTCAGCAAATTCAGCCTCTACCGCCAGGAAGCTGCCGCCACCCTATGACCCAGCAACTCTCCCAGCCAAGGTGGGCAGGTTGAACCTGGGCGAGGAGCAAGGCAAATGGGGCTCCAACGAGACCTCAGACTTCGCACCCCCGCCATTGCCTCGGAGGCAAACAGCTGGGATCGCACCTGCCAGTCAGAATTCAGCGACATTTGGGTTTGATAGAACAGCAGCCCAACCGCAGACGATGACTACCCCTCTTAGGGCAGGATCTGTATCATCACAGTCGTCACAGTTGTCTCAACAACTTAGAGGGGGTAAGCCAGCACCTCCGGTAGCCAAGAAACCGGCGCACCTGGCGACCGCTTCCCCCTCGCCCAGCCCCACGGCGACCATGTACACGGATGCCGCAGGACAGAACGGCGACTCCTTCCAGCCTCGTCTTCCAAGCCGCTCCGCAACTGGCCCGATAGTTTCAAGGAAACCGGTGGCGCCCTCCAGACCAGCGGCAGCCCCTTATAGCATGGGCTTACAAAGCATGTCGAACGGTCATGGGACAGGTTCGCACTCCCTTCCACCCAAGCAGCCAGTGCCTCGGGCTAAGCCAACTTCTGTAGACTTGCTTGGATCCCTAGACGAAGGCGGCCCTGATATGGGTGGATGGGAAACTCTCCAGCCCACGATGAGATAGACGACGAAGTCATGTTGCAGTATCTGACGGAACGGGGCAGCGCGGCGTTTTCATTGGGACATTCCATATTATCGTTTGGCATGGCAGATGAGATTCTTAATGGGTGCTTGTGGGGATTGTTAAGCCGGACTGTGCTGTCAATCGTTGGACTATTATGGGTGACGACAATACGCTGCCGAGAGAGGTAAAGGCGGGACGGGACGTATACCAAGACCATTTGGTGTGGGTGAGGGACTTGGTTAAGATTCAGCGAAAAAAAATACTTCCATCTTATCTGTATGATGCTTGGCTGGATGCTACGCCGTGAGGACTGAAAGTACGACAGGATCTTGCATATACTAGTATCGTTGGTTGCATGTTGCTGCGCTGAACAGCCTGCGGGTCTGCTCAAGGCAGCATTGGTTCTTGTGTTTGATGTCAATATACCGCTTAGAACTGGTTGTGCTGCCTCACCCCTTCAACCTAACCAGGATACCAATTTGATGGGTGATTTTGTACGTGGTCATCGATTCTGCACTGAACAGTGAGGTACTACGAGGCTCGAGGTGGTGCCCCGGAGCGATTGGGATGACGCTTGCAGAAAGGGTGTGGCTGCCCAGGATCGCGCCAGCATGAGTGGAAGACGCGGTTTCTGCAGCGTCAGGTTCTATGACGGAATGCCATGGCATGCGAGCTGTTGAGGAGCGGAGAGAGGCGCATGGCGTTGATGGATGTTGCCCATGAACCGGTCTAGGGTACGCCACGGCAGCCCTACCGAGCCCACCCCCAGCCCCAGATGGCTTACTACTCTGAGATTCTAGCAGACGCCGCATGATACATTGATTGTCCCTTTGACTTCGTATCTACCAAGACCTGCTCTGCTGTACTAGGCCACACGGCGAGGAAACACAGAAGCGAAGCGGTGCGTGACTGGCAAAGAAGACCACGTTTCACCACCTGATGTCCTCGAATCCAATATGTTGAAGACATGGGGAAGCTGGCATTCCAATGCGTCACGGGGTAAGTCGTTGAAAGGCTACTCGCGATTCATGGGCACATGTGATGCTCTGGGCAGCCCGAACCCCCAAGTGGAGGTGATTGTGGTTTCTTAGCAGAGACAGCACAGCATGTCTCAATGCCGAGACGACAAAGTACCACCCTGGGCCCGAACGTCCGGTGAGTCTCGCCTCCACCCCCGCACGCAGCAACGACAGCGCCGTCGAAAAGGGGACCAGGCTAGAGAGGGAAGACAGCACAGAGGCGTGCCAAGCCTCATGTCTCGAGAGCCCGGTTCGGTCCAGACTCGTCCCCGCCCGCGCCGTTGCTCCAATCATGGGACCTACTAGGGGAGCAAGGATGAGATGGGGGGGAGGGAGAGGGCACCTGAGCCGTGATAACATGCCAAGCGTAACGGGGCCAATCTGGTTCCAGCGGAAGGTTGAGCGTACGATATCGCATGGCTTGTCGGCAGCAACCGGGCAGCACATGCTGTGCATCGGCATTGGGGAAAGGGAAGCATGTCGATGGCGCAGCGTGGGATTCACAGGCCAAAACCAGAAAGTCTCCCCCCCCCCAGCACGCGAGCACAAGCGGTATGTAGATAAGAAAATCGTCCGCGTGAGACAAAAAGGCGGCAGTGAGATTGGAGCGCCGGGGACTGTGGAGGAACAAGCAGGCATGCGGCCGCCTGCATCGGCTGTGCATGGACGGGGGGGCCCCTCAACTTTGGACCCCGGAAGGGACTTTTCAATCAATCAATCAAACCAGTCAAGGAAAACAGCGTCGGCAGGGATGGCGAATGCCTCCCAAGGTCTGCCGCGAAACGCAACAGCGCTGACCTATGGAGGAGGCTTCCGTCGAACATGCAGGGCCAACGTAACTCGGTACCGGCAGCCTGAATGAAACCGGCCAGGCCACCTCGCAGCCAAGGCCGATGCCTCGATCATCAACAAGGCGCCCCGTTCTGGACCTCGGGGCACGCGTGAAAGGCATTTCAGCGGGCTTGGCCGAGCCTTGGCAGCCCATGGCCACTACTTGGGATCGCCACTGGCGTCCCCATCAGCTGCAATGCTATCATGCTCATTGATGGCCCAGCGGCACCTTTGCATGGTGCATGACGGGGACGCAGCTCGTCAAGTACGGGTTTTGCTGCCAAGCCATGTAGTTGCTCCCGCCCCCTTTACCAACCCCGACGCTGATCGCCTGGTGCAACCCCCAGCTCGCTTTCTGGGGTCCTTGACTCCCGACCCCGATCGCTTTTGGGGATTCCCTATTCTGCCTTACCATGTGACGTGAATGAACCCGTCGTCTCTTATCAAGAACACTCGTACTGCAACATCCCTCCTTTGCTTCACCATCTACTCATCACGACTACCGTCCTTGACCCGAGGCAACCACGTCGTACAGCCTCTTCCCCCCCGGCTCACTCCTCCTCGTCCCCTTATCTTCCTACCCGCCTGAAGGCCACCTAGAGGCATTGCAGCGAGCGACCGCCGTCCACACACGCCTTCCCCAGACACCATTCTTCGCTGTTCGCGCCCTCGTTCCACCTTCATAAAATCGATCGGGTTGACCCCTTACGCAGGGCCGTCCTCCGCCTTACGCCTTCCTGTTTCCACTTTGCCCAATTACTAGCACTGCATTGCCCTGGCGCCTGCCTTCAAAGGCCTGACGACATTTTTCCCTTTCGTAACCTGACTCGAGGACGCGTTACGCCTCTTTTTTTTTTTTTTTTCTGTGGGGAGGCCGGGTTAGTTGATACTTTGTGGCTACTGGACACCCGAGGCCTAAGATATCCAGACGGACGAACAGCCATCGCTCAAAACCCATATTGATATCGATCGAAATCCGGGGCCCATCTCGTCGGCCTTCTCTCGCGTTTCAAGCACAGGCAATTGAAGCGAGGACTCTCAGCCCGCCAATCACCATCAACTGCCTGGACAGACAAAGCGTCCAAGCGCCCCCCCGGTCTTTCACACCCACGTCAAGCCTGCCATGATCACGACGGTCTGTGCAAGCTCCATCCGCGCTTGAATCGAAGCCCAGCCCGAAACTACATCGACCACATTTCTCGAATCATTCTTGGCCGACGTCTTTTCTCCTCTTCCTTTCCTTCGTCGTTGCTCAGGCCCCCCCGAATAAACATACACCAGACCCTTAGTCTCGGAACTTGTTCCTGGCCGGATATATACCCAGGCTTTCCCGTCTGCACTTGCAGCAACATCGCGCTACGGGCTACACCATCCCCCTAATTTGCCACCCCTTCGACAATGGACAGCCAAAACGTCATTCCCGTCGGCCTGCGGCCCGCCAACATGTCCACCTCGAAGCAGAACCGCATCCTCATCTGGCGTGACGAGGTGGCCTCGGCCGCCGACGCCCTTGACGCCGAGTCCTCGGTCAACGGCATCGCACCCTCCTTCACTTCGTCGTCCACCGCCACAACCACCTCCTCGGCGTCGACGACGTCTCCGCCTCGTTCTCGCTCCCGCAATCTTTGGAAGCGCCTGAGCCGTCGCCTATCCAGCATCGCACGCGGCAGCGATGCGCCGCCCTCCGACGCCGAACTGTCTCCTCGTACCGCCATGTACCGCGAGCTGCCGGCCTCGGCCGCACTAGCCAAGCTCAACAGCGCAGCCGCCCCGAGGGACGACGGCGACCTCAAGGTTGCTGAGGAAATGGCGCTTGACGCAGAGAGCAGCAACGGTCGGGCCGGTGGGCTCAAGGAGAAGCAGGAGAGGCTGGAGCGGGCGGCCCGGCTACTGGACCAGGCCTCCAAGCAGGATTGATATCACATTGGCTTCACGCGTAAACCGGCAAAACAGCAAATACGGACACGGAGTCCATTTCGTGACAATTGGGAGTTGATTGGTTCTTTTGATACCTGATGGAAAGGAGTTCTAATGCGCTGTATCATTCACTTTGCGTAAACACTGGACGAGTTATGACCTGTCTTCCGGCCTCTCATGAGCCTTTTATGGTTGGGGCCGCACCCAAGTACTCACTTGATACATGACTATAATCTTTATTGAAAATGCTACATTTTTTCCACCCCTTTACCATCACTAGACGGAAGCAGGCGCTTTCACCAATAAACACGCTTCTTATCGTGACCTTTTCGCCGTCCAGTCTAAACATACCCACCTACCTACGTGTGACGTGGGCATTCCACTACAGCACGTACAGAGATCATCTACAATGGCATCATTCTCCAAGTGGTTGAACTTTCTTTAGTTTATTTGGGCAAAGTCTGCTCTAAGATGCCTATGTTCCGAATCAAGGAATTGCGGGAAGGGATGAAGGTTTGCATTGATTCTGTGAATGAATAAACACAATTAATCCCTTCGAGCGAGACACCAACGTGAACAAAGGGCAAGGGGGGAAACATGATGCGCAACGAAGAACTGGGGGGGGCAAGGGGGACATGGGAAACAGGAAAAATAAAACGAAACGCAAAGTCAAGGAACAGACGGGTCATATCCCCTTTGTCAACGGATTCCTGCAGCAGAGGGGGGGGGGGGTTTCCACGATTGATTCGGGGCCAAGGCTGGAGAAACGTATATGAACGTAGGTAAACGTGCGGCGTTACTAAAGTCCTGCAAGAATCGAGCCATTCGCCCGTTCGAACCAGAGTGACCGGCTCTGCACGAATCGGTCAGAATGAGACAACGAATCCAAGCGCATCATCCCTCAATGCCGAACCAGATCCCTGCAGTCAAGAGCAAGTCCTTCCCTCTCTGCCCACATTAAGCAACGCACTGCGGTATGGCCATGTGTCACCAGCCAGCTAGACTTCTAGACTTGGGCTTCCAGGCAGCCTGTGAGAACGGGCACCTCCGGTCTCCGTAAGCCGGAATGTCCCATGGTATCGAATGAGAAATGTTTAGGAGGCAGCAGCTGGCGCCGGCTCCTCGGCCTTGGGCTCCTCCTCGGCGGGCTTGGGGGCATCGGCGGGAGCCTTGGGGGCCTCGGCAGCAGCGGCACCCTCGGCATCGGCGGTGTCAGACGATGTCCAGAGGGTCAGGTTGTCACGCAGGAGCTGCATGATCAGGGTGCTGTCGCGGTACGACTCCTCGGACAGGGAGTCAAGCTCGGCGATGGCATCGTCAAAGGCCTGCTTGGCGAGGTGGCAAGCACGGTCGGGGGAGTTCAAGATCTCGTAATAGAAGACGGAGAAGTTGAGGGCGAGGCCGAGGCGAATGGGGTGAGTGGGAGTCAACTCGGTCTGGGCGACGTCGGTGGCGCTCTGTGCGGACGCGGGCGTTAGCAGCACAATCGCAGTCGAGGGTCAAGCTTGCCGAGCATGTGACAAGGCCGACTTACCTTGTAAGCTTCATGGGCAGCAGTGGCAGCAACCTTGCGCTTCTCGCCGGAAGCGAACTCGGCGAGATAGCGGTGGTAGTCACCCTTCCTACAGAGGGCAAAAGCGATTAGCGACGCATGCACACAAAAGCGCTGGTGGTGATATAAAAGTGTCAAGGGGGTGGTGCAGTGACCCTGCGCTGGGCCGGGGCGGGGCAGGACGCAAAGCAGCCGAACGTGGGGGTTCGAGTTTTTGAGAGGTGCAGTGAGAAAACGTACATCTTGTGGTAGAAGACCCTTGATTCGCCGGTGGCAGCGTTGGGAATGAGACTCTGGTCCAAAACATCGAGGACGTCCTGGCAGACCTTCTCGAGCTCAAGCTCGATCTTGCTGCGGTACTCCTTGATGGTGGAAACGTGCTTATCAGAGCCCTTGGACTCCTCCTTTTGCTCGATGGAGGAGATGATGCGCCACGAGGCGCGGCGGGTACCGACCACGTTCTTGTAGGCGACGCTGAGCAGGTTGCGCTCGTCGACGGTGAGCTCGCCGCCGAGCTCCGCCACCTTCTTCATGTAGGTGACCATCTCATCGTAACGCTCGGCCTGCTCGCAGAGGCGAGCGAGGAAGGTATTGCTACAAAAGGGGTGCAATCACGGGTCAGTCGACTGGGAACACGGGCTCGGTGGGGTTCGAGGGGTCTTTTGAAGGCGGGCAAACCTTTCACGCTAGAGCAACCATCATGTTAGCACGGGGCTGCGAGAAAGGAGGAACGGAGGTGCAGTGAGTTCGTGTAGGGAGCGGCAGCACGATACCAGTTGTCGTGCACAGCATAGCCGCACAGCGCGGGTCGCGAAGCTTGGGTGTTGTGATGAGGGGTTGCTGCACCGCATCGTTGCCCGTGTGTGCGCGGATGGGCAGCGTTGGGAAACGGGGCACAACGTTTGCTTCAGGACTTACCTCGGACGACATTTTGAACGTCGTTGAGTGCGGCGAAAGAGGGATTTCGAGGCGTTTGGGGATGCGGGCTGCGGTGCGGAGGAGCGGGTTTGCTGGAGTTGCTGGTCGTGGGTTTGGAGACGATGGTGGAAAGGGCAGGAGGTGGAGGTTGTGACGCGGATGAGGCGTTGGGATTTTGGGGGACTGTTTATATGTTAGGTTTTTTTTTCCCGCCCTGCCTGACCCTACGCCTGGGTATAGCTGGGCTCTGAAATTTGGGGTTTCCAGAGGTGGTTCTGGGGGGGCCAGACGCCTGGGCACCCTCAGTGGGCCCCTTCCACCTTCACGAAATGGAACCCCGCCAAGCAACACGCACCCGGGCTGGGTGATCTGGCACCCGTTATTTAGCGCTACAGGACGGGCTGGCTGGCGGGCGTCAAGGGGCCTATTCTCATCATCACGAGCTTACCAAGGTAGAGGCAGTCCGGGGTCGTGAGTCACTGAATCTGACAGTAGAGAATTGCTTCGCGCGTTTCTGGAGCTCGACCATTGATATGGACTAGAGACGGGAGCTGCGGAACCACTAATGAAACAAAGGGGTTTTTTGAGGTATCGTGGGCTCACCAACTTTGATATACCTGTGCTTGGCAACCCCAAACTTCAGTGGCCTACCTACCTAGGTAAGACAGGGAGAAGCAGGCCGTGATTCGACGTTGATGCCCTCATATTTCGATGGCTCTCCATGTCATTCATCACACTCGAGGCATGTCTCTAATGATGCCTCATTTCATGGCCAATACAAGACATCTTCCCTCCTTCTTTGCTTTTGCCCTCAACACAACCCCTCTCTCAGCGGTTAGGAACATCCCCGTCGACGTCCCACCTCGACCTCTCAACTACCGCCCTCGATGCCTCCACTGCGCGTTGGAACCGGGGCCGCCCTGGTTTGCAAAGGACTAATGCCTGGTCCGTGTTCGCACCCAGAACCCGCGTGCATGTTCCTGTCACGATACACAGCCTAGGCTGACCCGGCTCTGCCGTCCCCGCCTGCGTTTCCTGCATTTCAGCTTATGTGTGTCCTGAGAAGGGTGTCCTCAACCAAGGTTTCCGTCGATGCCTGAGGCTTAGCAGCCGATAAGCCTCATCACGATGCCTCCAGGCCGGCCGAACCGTCTGTCCGTGGTGTCGGCATGCCTTTTGCTTCCGAGCCATCGGGCAGCTTCGTTCGTCGTTCCACACGGGAGCTCCGCCTCAAGACTCCACGACCCAGGCTTGAATGCCGGAGCAAACACGCCACCTTGGCTGATTGTTTGTCACCCGTGTCCTCGTCGTCTCTCCACATTCTTTCAGTATTCGGCTCACTGGATTCGTTTCCAACCATCTGTCACCTCATATCAATGACGATTCATACGAATACGCACCCATAATCTGTGCTGTGAGGTACTAATGGATATTGGCTTTTTTCGCTATGGCCATGGCTGCGAACAAATCATGGATTACTTGTAGGGGATATCTTTGGGGTCGAAACGTCTGTGTGACAGCAACGACTGCCTTTCCAAATTGAAACCTACATCATCCCCAAACCATCATTGGAGATCAAAGCGGCCCCTCTTTCCTCGCCCTCTATTAGGTCTCATACAAATACGAGCATGTAGTATTTCCCGTGTTTGACAGCGCAAGCAATCTCATCTGCACCGACGTCAGCTGAAACAAGAACGGCAAGTCAGTCCCTCATCCCCGGGCAGTACGAAGCCACTCCCTCATTGGTCAGCCACGACAACCTCATCCCGGACCTGCGTTATGTTATGGTGGACATCGAAGCCCCGGGATAGCTTCGCAGCTACCAATCAACTTGAGCGCAAAGACTAGCTTCTGCCATGCTACAAAGCTAACAAGTCCTAGCAAACCTGGCTAGCTCAAGTTGATACAGGCCATGCACCTCTAGCCTTTCTTAAGCCTCAACGACATTGGCAATTCTGCGTCGACCAATAAGTTGGCAATGTCGAAGCATCTTGGACATGACCCCTGGCGGGCTGTTTGCTTTCTGGCATAATGGCCGTTCTACGCCATCTCCACGGAACTCCGTCTTTGGATACTTATTATCCCTCATTCAAGTTTACCATGCAAGCCTCATTGGGCTGCTTGCTGCTTGCTGCCGACGACCGCGAAGCCGAGTTGGCATAAATGCTCTGTCCTCCTCACCTATCTGCACATGCAGGTGGGATATTAGCCCAGCAGTTACCGGGTGTTCCTGCTAGATGGATCGTCGATTGAAAACATGTTGCACGTCAGACGTTCTCAACTTCAGGCGAGCCTTGTCCAGAATAATGTCACATGTCAGAGCCAGTGATTGTCAAAACTTCCATAATCCCATTCGCCCATAATTCCTGGCAAGCAACAATCTAATTCCGAATAACACCGATGCTGTACTCTTTTCAATAACAACACAGGCTATACACGCCTCGTCATATTTATAGGACCTTTCCTCTTGGTTGTGCTTCCACGAGCGCCTGAATCAAAGTTCGTCTATATCAGGCGTCTCATACCTGGGTCGACCCCAGTTGAAGGGATCGCCTCCAGGAACACATAGGCCGAGCCTCCAGAAGTAATCACGGTGAGCGAAGAGAAGCTGCCAAATCTTAAAACGGGTTGGGAAGCCGGCCATCTCCGCTTCTCCACCCTGTTGTTCTTGCCGCACCAAGCCATTCGTGCCGCTCTCACTGGCGCTGCAGTTAGGATCTTCATCCCCAATGCAAATATGTATGTCCTGTTCCGTTGGCGGGAGGTCCTTTTTCGCAATGTATATCTCTCCGGCGTGAGACCTGTAACCCCATTCATCAAGCGGCAACAGCGGCACAGGGTCATTGTTGTGAGTGACGCGTCTGTAGGAACGTCGGTCTAGTAGAGCTTCGCCATCGAGTTCGAACACCTCGTCGACGAATCGCGCGAGCTGGTAGTTCCCAGTTCGCGGCTCGCCAAACGTCGTGACCGTGATGTCGTCCCAGCCAAGAGAGACCTTTAGTTCGAGAGCGGCAAGACAGGCAACGGATCCTCCGAGACTATGCCCAACCAGCTGAATGGGATATGACGGGTACTGAGCCTTCAGCTCTATAAGATCCGGCAAAACGAGCGTCCTTGCATTTCTCCATGACTGTAGAAAGCCCATGTGCACGGTGCAATTCGTGCATTTGTGGTGAGGCTTCTCGGGTCGATCTCCACCGTCATCAGGAGAGGGATACGGTACATATTGTTGGGGAACTGTGCTCAAGTCGATAACAGTGTTGGTAATGCTGTAGGTGCCACGGAAGGCCACGATTATAGCACCCCGGTCCCCGCCATTGTCCATGTCTTCGTCCGATGAGCTGGGTTGTGCTGTCCCGTGGTCTACCGCTATGTAACCGCAACTATCACTGAGTAGGATTCCCGTATTCCAGGTGGCGACTAGTGAGAGCGTAGGGAATTCATCGCAGCGAGAAACGCACTGGAAAGGCTTAGTGATCCCGGTCGAACCAATGCAGTACGAAATGTCGACGAGCCTGGCGAGACGCTCAAGATCTGCAAATAAATAAGGCGAGACCTCTTTCGCGTTCACGGGTGAGCCGTGGCTGGACACCGGGTTGGGCGACAGAGCCAGTGTTGGCAGGTTTGGTACTAGACACAGAAAGACGACACCGAAAAGCATAGCGATGGCGCGCGACATGTTCAATTCGAGGCAATATCATGTGGATGATCGAGGCTGTTGAAGTCGTAGCGCTTGCAGCATCTCTACTGACAGGCGCGGTGAGGCGAATTAAACGTTGAAAGAACAAGATAAAGGCGCGCTAGGATCGTGAGTTGAGGCGGGCCATTTCATTTCAGGGTAGTTCAATCGGAACGTGATGAGCGGGTAGTGACTACGGCTGCAATGGCGGGGCGAGAGGCCGCATGATGCGGAAGCATTGAAACAAAGGTCTGGCTGATTATCGATGAAGTAATGGAAACAGATGGCAGCAGTTGAGGTGGTCGTGTGAAATGAGGTCATGAGATACCCCGTGTTAGGCGGATACTTTAGGTACCCTGAAAGGGCGGTAAATGAGGAAGGATGGAATGTACCGCCGTGTTAGGCAGGGAATCTGGGGTCACGATCTAAAATTAACAGTGACCAATGAGTCAAATCAGGCGCATTGCCTATTTTGTCATGGGAATCAATTGTGTGATCAGGTGATTATCGCCGAATTCGGCAATGGACCAATGGCGCTACCTATCATATCGACTCTTCGATGTAGGCGCTGGTCGCCTGTCTAATTGCTCTTAACGATACTGACGTACGAGGCTTCTCCGACAATGTTCCTCCTAAGAGCTTTTCGGCAATGGCCTCCTCTACTCCAACATGCTTATCCTAGACAAGTAACAGAGTAGGATCCCTCACCGGCTGAAGGCTGGTGAAGAGGGCCGTGTACTCTGTCGAGTTGGAGATGCAAGTCCCGTTTGTGGAGCAAGTGAGGTGAAGATTCAAGCTTCCGCTCGCTTCGTAGGTGGGTGGTGCCCTATGTCAGTCAGAAAAGCGTATTCCGCATGGAGAGCATCATAGCGACGACATACCCGTCTGTTAGGGAGCACACTCTTTCAATCATCCAGATCTGTTGATCAGGGTTCTCCCAAATGAACTTGACATCCGAATTCTCACACGCGAACCTGGGCGTCAGGCTCGGAGGCGTGGTCGAGGTCGAGGTCGAGTTGAAGTGGCAGAGGGTGGTCACGTTGGTCGCGGTGTCCGCGAACGTGAAGTCGAACGATGATATTGTCGTCCCCGTGTCGTTGGAGTAACCCGTGAAGTTCTGTACATGGTAATCCCTCGGCAGGATACACTCTGGGCTGGTTTCGGCCCTGGTGATAACCTCTGCCGGCGGGCTGTACGCTAGCATTGCAATCGAGACCCCCAAAGCGCTGGGCAATGATGTCAAGAAGAGTAGTCCAAGCTTCATATTGAAAGATGGTTGCTGTCAGAGATGGGTGTGTTGTAGGTTCAAGGCGTACTGGTTAACAAGATACAGTCAATGTTTGCAGCAGCAAGAAGAATAGCACTGGAGGTGGAATCGGGTTGAAGGAGCGTGCTGGTTTTAACCCTTGGGGAGCAACCGTTGGCCGGTCTTGCCTCCTTAGACATGCTAGTTTGGTAGTCATGCCTAAATCATGGCGACCGAAATCCTTGGTTGGACGGGAGGCGGGCAGTGAACGCCGATCATCCAGGGGCGACCCATCTTGAAAAGCGGCTACCAGCACCAGAACCACAGTGATCGCCACGCTGCATACAGCATACGACACGCACCACACACAGGGACAGGCGGTTGAAGGGATGATTTGTGAAACATCGCATCCTACCAGAGACGGGGCACAAACAACACGTTGTGTCCCTTGCTTCGTTCCACGACATTTCGTACAGTCGGACGCGCATCAGCTCAGTAGCATCATGTCCACACGATTTGGCTTGGGAAGAGTGATGGCTGACGGCTGACTCGCTGTTTCCACCACGACGTCAAGGGAAAAGGCGAAAATGTTCGGGGATTCGGTAGCGTTTGCCATCGGATTCGTAGTTGGAACTCGCAAGGTAACCAGCACGTACCACCCAGCCGATCAGCCGCCTGGACATCGACAGTTGCTTGGCCAAGCTGGTTGATCGGTGTGGTGCGCTTCATGATGCTACGCCATGAGAAGACGACGACAGAGTATCTCGAAGCCGACCCGTCTGTTCCCCATGATGCATTCAGCGCCAAATCATGAATCGTCACCAGAGCCACTCTTGTCTAAATGCAAGCTATAGAGAATACACAGGCACGAGGCAATTATTAGCGTATTGGCACGTTTTGAGCCTTCACGCTTCGTCGCTGGCATCCAATGGGTCTGTGCTTTCACCTCGCCGGCCGGACATCGGATCAACTCTCGACCCTGAAGGCACGTGACCCACAAACCTATGGAAATTTCGCAAGCCACTACACTACGAATTATCTGCCCCGTTGAAATTGGGAGATTCTTTTTTTTCGAATACTTCCACGCCCAACGACTTCGTCGACTAATCCGCAGCAACAACCTTCACGATGGCCAAGGAAGCCACTCCCCGAAGCGGCCTGACCATTGGTCCCAACCGCGGCCACGTACGTCTTGTCACAGTCTCACCTCGTGGAGGATCTCTGCTGCCCTCCGATGCTGCAGACGATGGACGCTGACACTATTTCGATTTTGCGATGTAGAAAACCACCGCCCGCGTCACCAAGCCCCGTGTCTCCCGCACCAAGGGTCACCTGAGCAAGCGCACCGCTTTCGTCCGTGAGGTCGTCAAGGAGGTTGCTGGGTAAGTCATTTCTCAATCTCGCACAACACATTTTGCTTTATAGGTCCCAAGGGGGAGGATTGTGTCGAAATTGAAGGAAGCTATGGGCAAAAGGCAGCGTCCTGGGGAAACTCTTACTACACTAGCATGGCGAAAGCAGTCTCGTCATGAACCGTTGCTGTGGGCAGCCAAACAGCTTGCTGGAACACAATTACCCCAACCCTGCTCAATTCTATATTTGTTTTCTACAAGACGCTAACAAGCAATTTACTCTAGTCTTGCCCCCTACGAGCGCCGTGTCATCGAACTGCTGCGAAACAGCAAGGACAAGCGTGCCCGTAAGCTCGCCAAGAAGAGGGTACGCATCAACTTTCCATGTAATGACCTCCATAGCAGGTCGCTAACCATTCCTGCAGCTCGGTACCTTCGGCCGTGCCAAGAAGAAGGTCGACGAGCTCCAGCGTGTCATCGCCGAGTCTCGCCGTACCACTCATTAAGCAAACAAATAAAAGTCAATTTGATTCATGGGATGGTTCTGGCAAATGATTTTCGTATGGACTGGCGCAGTCACGACATGATGGCTTCGATGTATTGCGGCAAGGGATAGCCGCACAGTTATCCGGAAATACCAATTTTCTATTGAACATCTCAGCGTGTCATTCTCGGTCTACACTGCTGCTGTGCTTTTCAGGGGCCACTTCAAGGTGCTGAATGGGATTGTGACACTGACATCAAAACATCTATCACCAGTGTGCCAACTTATTGCCGATTGCCTGTCGGCCTGTGATGTCAACCAAGAGCAACTTCTGCAGCCTACGCAGATGAGATTTTCCTTGAAGTGAATATGGTGTATCTTAATGTACCTGCTGACATTTCGTGTTGGTATCTTTGTACACCCCAGTCTTTATTTCTTGCCAAACTTGAACCACTTCGGCAACTTCTTTCCACTACCCTCGCCTCCGTCGGAACCCGTTTCGGATGCTCGACTCTTGGCAGCCGGTAGCGGTGTGCTTTCCTCGACGACCTGGGGTATCTCGGGAATCTTGATAGCCTGGCCTTGCTGCGCAATACTAGACTTGAGAAACGATTGTTTCCTAACGGTTGCGGGCACGCGATCATCCCAAACCAAGTTTACGAGCGTCCGACCCGACAGCTTGTATGTCCTGATCAGGGCGTTGGCAGGACTGCTATCGTCCTTGATGACTATCTTGCTTCCAGGCAGAACGAGGCGGAAGGGTTGGCTGTTCTCTGCCATGACATGACGCACAGCTTCATACAAGAATGCCCCCGTTTCAGAGTGACCTACCTCCCAGTCGCTACTCGTATTGTCGGGGAACCGGACCTTGATAATGATCGACTTTACTGCGGCAATCTTAGCCTCTTCTGCGGCAGATTTGTCCTCCAACTCCTTGTCGGAAAGAAGACGCTTGTTTCTTGTGTGTTCTAACAGACGCGCTTGGTGAAGCTGTGCGTGTGCGACTGTTGGGGTGTAGTCGGCCTCGTTCGCTGGGGCGAGGGCCGCGGCTGGTGTGGTACCAGATGGAGCGAGGAAAACGCTGACCGGTTGGTAAGGATCTCTCGAGGTTGCCGGCGTGTCAACGTCCATCGCCTCCGGATGCTGCCCTTCATTGGCCGTGGCCTGGCCATCTTTGCTGGTGCCTTGTGAAATCTCGTCCTGTTGTGGAGGTTCGGGAGAGATTACCGATGCAGCCTCCTGCAGTGATTGTGCTTCTTGTTGTGCTTGCTGCTGAGTATCTGACGTCTTGCTCTCGGGAAGAGCCGCGGTAGTCTGGTCAACCTCCTCTTCCTCCGCAAAGAAGTTACTGATTTCAGCCATGGCATCGAACAGCGTTTGTGATGTCTTCTTGTACGACAACCGAATCAACACGCTGCCGGAATTATAGCCAAGTTGAGATAACGTCTTTTGGAAATCTAGAAAGGATGCCAGCTCTCGCCCCATGATGTTGAGAACAGGCGTCTCATAGTAGAGCTGCCCACCACCCGAAGCAGCCCCGTTAGCCGTCTCGGCAACAGCTCTAGATGTAAAGTTGATGTTCTTTCCCTGACTCGCCACGCCACTTTCGAACTGCCGTAGGACCTTCCATAAGGTCAGAGTTGACGGGAACTTGTGGATAAGGCGTCCGCCAGGGATGTCCTTGCCCTCGGGATGCGGCACTTGTAGGGCGACTTGCACCGCGGAAGGGGTATTTGACTTTTGCACTAGCTCGAGCTTTGCTCCGGGTATCAGGCCGGATGTACGAAAGGGAACGGATAGATCGACCTGCTTCTGCTTGTGTCTGGAGTTACGGTTAGCCGGAGCTCGGGCGCGTCGACTTAGTGAGGGACAGTTTCTTACTTGACGAGATACTTGTCGCTTGCAAGATTCAGCTTCTTGCAGGCTTCCTCCAATACGTCTGAAAGATATGTGCCAGGGTTGACTTTCACGGTAGTCCGGCGCAAGTCCGTGGCGATGACCACCACATGGGAGGACATGGCTAACGGCCAGCAACCGATATTCGCTGTCTGATGTGTTACTCGATGCGCCTTGGGGTCCCTTGGGTCCTTTATGAATAACGCTTCGGGCAAGGATAGTCACAGGAGGCCAGAGTGTCGTCGGTTGTCGTATTTACGTATTGTTGGAATAACTCGCGGTAGGCACTTCTAGAATTACGCAGACGGTATCCGTCCTGGGCTTGATGGTGGGGGGGAGTTAGGCGGGGGACCGGATTTGGCCTTGGAGCACTGTACGAATACCTGCTGGGACCAAGGTACTTCTGAGCACACGCACTTTATCAAGGGGGGTTTATAGGAAAAAGAAGAGAGAGAAAAGGAACGTAGCCTTGAAGACCAGGAGCAACTCCTCACGTTCTGTGAACCTAAACTGCCAAATCTCTTCCTTTCGCACATTATTAAGCCCAATATCGAGCAGCTTCCAGTGTTCACTGCAACGACTTTGCGTACGTACCTGTAGGCAGCCTTGGGTGAGGTAAGGCACCCTGCCCGGGGAGCTTTGACCAATCAGAGGGCTGCCTTTGGGTTCCTTGAGGCGGCCTGTACCTCCAGCTTGCGGTGGCCGCGCCAGACCGTGTTTGCCTGTGTGGCAGCAGCTCCATCAACCTCAACCTCCATACCTCGACCTCATCACCGACCGCATCACCAGCACCCACCGACCAGGGTTCGATCGTCGCCATACGCATCAACCTACCACCGCACTGCATTTGGAGATTCGGATACTACCGGTGGCCTCGTTAGGCTCCTTGCGTACCAGCACAAAGCCGGAACTCCGTCATCGCTACCCAGCTTTCAAACCGTCACAATGGTAATCCTATAGCCATGTCTCTCTGCATACCGAGCTACTGCTGACATATCGATCTGTTAATGTAGTCTTCGCCCTTCTCTATCAGTGAGTCTCACTTTCGAACCGTCCGCACCTCCCCTACACCCGCTCGCTGCTAACCAGACTTCTCCCAGACGGCGGCGCCTGTGTCGCCATGGTAGGTAAAGACTGCGTCGCCATCGCATGCGACCTACGTCTCGGCCTGCAGGCCCTCACCGTCTCCAACAACTTCCCCAAGATCTTCCAGTACGGCGACGTCTTCCTCGGTCTGACGGGGCTGGCCACCGACGTCAACACCGTCAGCGACCTCTTCCGCTACAAGGTCAACATGTACCGCCTCCGCGAGGAGCGGGCCATTGCGCCGCGCACATTCGCCAATCTCGTCTCTTCCTCGCTCTACGAGCGCCGTTTCGGCCCCTACTTTGTCTCCCCCGTTGTTGCCGGCCTCGACCCTAAGACGTCCAAGCCCTTCATCTGCGGCTTTGACAGTATAGGCTGCATCGACTTTGCGAAGGACTTTATTGTCTCTGGAACGGCGTCAGAGCAGTTGTTCGGCATGTGCGAGGGTCTGTGGGAGCCTGATATGGTATGTTTCTCATGCCTTCTCTTTTGCTTATCCTTCCGCCACGAATCCGCATTTCGAGGATTTTACCGTTCTTTTCAAGGCGCTTCTGTTGCACATTGGAGTTCCTAGGCTAACATGCGCCTTTCTACAGAGCCCGGATGCCTTGTTCGAAACAATCTCTCAAGCACTGTTGAATGCTGTGGATCGTGACGCCTTGTCAGGCTGGGGTGCCCATGTTTACATTATCGAGAAGGACAAGGTTACCAAGAGGCTATTAAAGGGTAGACAAGATTAGAGGCGTTCAGAATCAGAGAAATCGCAACATCAGATGGCTCAACCGTCATACGAAACTCTACGCGCGGTGTGTACGAATAGTTGTTCCACCCCAGACCGACTGTTATCATGCCCTGCCATCAGATGGTGGCATTCGCCTTGGAACGTCTCAATTTACGGGAATTGTTATGAGGCACAGGCGACCATAAGGTAGCTGGGCTCAGTCAATGAAGTACAGTATATGACATTTGCCACGATGCTTGCTGAATGATCTATTTTATGTACATCTGCAGAACTCTCTTGCAATTGTTATGCTTTCTTCTATGTCTACTCTATTGATCCTTCTTTGCCTTGATGGTTGTCCCAACGACCGTCGTTTGAATGAAGTATTGGCGTTCTATCATCTTGAGCACCTCGTCGATAAGGCTGCAAGGTATCCAGTCAGTACATGTTGATACGTCGACAAGGGGATGTTTGGGAACTTACATAATTGGAGCGCTGATAAATAACACAGCTTTCCATTCGGTCGTGTCGAGGGGCAGAATGCCGAATAGAGACTGCAAGAAAGGAGTGTAGAGGAGAGCAAAGTGGAGTGCCATGGATAGGGCAATGGCATATACAAGCATCATGTTGTTCCACAGAGGCAGCGTGAGTAAAGACTCGCTTGATGAGAGCGCATTCATGGCGTTGAGCATCTCGATAACGACGAGGATGGAAAGGGACACGGTGGACGCAGACTTGGCCATGTGGTTGCTGAACATCTCGCATCCAATTTCGGGGTACTCAACTGAGCAGTGATGGAAGCGTGCCAGCTGGCTGTAGGTGATCTGAGGGCCTTCAGGGTTGTACATGAACCACCATGCGTATCCCGCAACCGTGGCAACCCCCACATATGTGCCGATCACGAGGTATCGGAAGAAGAGCCATCCGCCGATGAGCGGTTCGTCTCGCTTTCGGGGCTGACGTCTCATGATGTCATGGTCAGGAGGATTAAATGATAGCGCCGTAGCCGGTAGGCCGTCGGTGACGAGGTTGACCCAGAGTAGCTGAACAGGGATGAGTGCCTCTGGCAGGCCGAGGGCTGCCGTCAGGAAGATGGACACTACCTCGCCAATGTTGGAAGAGATGAGGTAACGAATGAACTGCTGAGTATTGTTGTAGATGCTTCTTCCTTCCTCGATGGCGACTTGGATGGTGGCAAAGTTGCTGTCGGCGAGGACCATGTCCGCCGCCAGCTTGGACACATCTGTGCCCGAGCCCATCGCCACACCAATGTCAGCCTTCTTGAGAGCGGGGGCGTCGTTCACACCGTCGCCGGTCATGGCGACGACCTCGCCAAGAGACTGTAGCAGATCAACAAGCTTCGACTTGTGACCGGGCTCGACACGAGAGAAGAGCGATGCGTGTTTGGCGGCCTCAAGCTGTTGGGCAGGGCTCAGGCTGTCGAACTCGCGGCCAGTATAGCTCTTGCCAGTCAGGTCCTCGTTGGGTCCGAAGACGCCAATCTGTCGGCAGATGCTCTCAGCAGTATTCCGGTTGTCTCCGGTAATCACAATGACGCGGATGCCTGCCTCTTTGCATTGCTGAATTGAGCGGGGAACCTCCTCCCGGGGAGGATCCAGCATGCCAACCAATCCCAATAAAGTCATACCCTGCTCAAGCTGAGCGTAATGCTCGGTTGTCTTTGCGTTCTTCAGGAGGGGGTTGCTGGAGACATCCTCGATACTGGCAAGGGCAATAACTCGCAGTCCACGGTTACCGAAATCCACGACCTCCTTCATCAGCTGGTCCGCCAGCGACTTGTTCAGAGCAACAGTCTTGCCATCAGGACCGAGTATGGCTTTGGAGCATCGCTCAATGACAGATTCAGGGGCGCCCTTGACGAGCAGCTTCTTTCCCTGGCCGCTCTTGACAACCACAGACATGCTCTTTCGGTCTCGGGAGAACTCATATGTTGCTAGCCGAGGCATCCTCTCGGCATAGTGGGAGCTAGCGAAATGGACACAATCTTCGGGACGAGTTCCCTCGGGGGGACACGGTCCAATCTTCTCTGCCAACACTCTGAGAGCGCCTTCGGTGGGTTCTCCAACGCTGGAGAAAGTCGCAGACCGGCTATCGTAGGCTAACTGCGCATCATTGCAGAGAGCAACGACTTCGGTCATCTGACGAATGGTATCCGAGGTGGAAGCCAAATTCTCCACAGGCTTCCCGCCCAGCGAAATCGCGCCTTTGGGAGTGAAAGTTGTACCTTCAACATCCAGCTCCGTGAGGCCCGTACCTTGAGCGTTGAGGTAGACAACCTTGCTTACGCTCATTTGGTTCGTTGTAAGCGTGCCAGTCTTATCGGAGCAAATCACGCTGCAGCTTCCCAGAGTCTCGACGGATGGCAAACTTCGGACAACGGCGTTCTTAGCTGCCATCTTCCGGGTGCCCAGTGCCAGACAGGTAGTGATGACAACAGCGAGACCCTCTGGGATGGCCGCCACGCCCAGGGAAACAGCGATCTTGAGGTAGTAGATAGCACCCTTGGCCCAGCTACCGTGGCTCGGATCGTTGAAGTGGGGGACGTTGATCAACCAGACAAGAATGCAGATGACCGTAATGACCTTGGCCAGACGATCGCCAAAATCGTTGAGCTTCTGCTTTAGAGGCGTAGGCTCGGAGATCTGAGCAGTGATGCTATCGTGTATGTCTCCAATAGCGGTACGGCTGCCTGTCAAAACCACAATGGCCTTTGCGCGCCCTGTCACGACAGTGGTACCTGAGAAGAGCATGTTGACCTGGTCCTGCAGCACGGCCTTGCTGTCCCTGACCACAGCGGCGTCATCCTTGCTCACACTTTCACTCTCTCCCGTGAGGATAGCCTGATCGACGGAGAAGCTATTGCTTTCGATTGCGATCACACGGCAATCGGCAGGGATGCGATCTCCGACAGAAATAGTGACGAGGTCTCCGGGGACGAGCTCTTCGGCCTTGACTCGGGAAACTTGACCATCGCGGACGACATTGGCTTCGTTGGCAGAGTACTCCTGCAATGCGGCGATGGCCTTTTCTGCGCTACTCTCTTGAGAGACTCCGACAACGGCATTGAGAATCAAGATAGTCAGAATCTAGATGAATCGCATCAGTTCTCCGTTGCGCAATAGCGTTTCGGCAGGCGCACGTACCACGATGGGATCAACGAAGGCGCTCCAGCCGCCTTCCTCCTCGAACAGAGCCAGGACAAAGGATACAGCGGCAGAGCCAAGGAGGATGATGACGAGCTGGTCCTTGAACTGCTCTAGGATAAGCTCCCATAGGGGCGTCGGGGGCTCCTCTGGAATGGCTAGGGGTGGAATTCAGTATATACATCGTGGGGCACCGGCGGGAGAACGGCAGGCGTACCATTTCTACCATGCTTCTTGCGGAGGTCGGCTACTTGGCTGGCTGTCAAGCCGGTATTGGCGTCGGCGCCGAAGTTGGCAACAACCTCGTCGATTGGGTGTGCAAAGGCGTTCTCCATGACAGGCTATAGAGTTCGGCGCAGGGGCCCGACAGAGATTGAAGATGGTTCGCGATGCAACGAGATGTGTCCGGAACGAAAAGCGACTGTTATGGCAGTAAAGATTGGAGGATCGACTGAGGGCGACGCAGGCCAAGAGGAGATGAGTAACGGGAAATCCCAAGAAAGAAGCAGGGAGAAGCAAACCTCTAGCGGCTCAGCATGGTCGCAGAAACCAAGATTTCAAGGTTACTTCAGACAAGGAAAACCCCACGTGGCAAGCAAAGAATACGGTTCTGGCGGGTTTCGAGCCACGGCAATACAAAAGTTCAACGTGTCGTCTTTTTTTTCGCCGCCCCACGATTACAATGAGACTTGGAACGATAAGGTACATCAAGGTGAGGTGGCCTTTGGCTCCCGGCCAGGGGATCCGGTGCTGTGATTCGCCGCCCTGAGACATCCGCGGGCTGGCACTCCAGCCTTGCCCCTCTACGGCTAGCCGGTGCCCTGCTTGCTCAGCACATATTTGGTAAGACGCCGAGACCTGGGATATGGCGCGGCAGACGTCGTGCCTGTTCTATTTCGTACGCTTACCCGCTGCGGGATAAGGGCCGTTCATTAAGAGAAGTTTCCATTAAGAACTAGAAGCTAATAAAACTACCGTCTGAGGCTGGCTATGTCGCCATTCACGACTCTATTGGCCTGCATAAAAGAAACGCTGAGAGTAACAACATGAATGGAAACTTGGAAATGCGACAGCTGCTCGTACCTCCCTGTATCGTCGCTGCAAAAAGTGGTGGGCGGGGAACGCGGGGCAACCCCTGATGGGCCATGACCGTGCCCGCTGGTTCTAGGTACCTAAAGAGGCACACACAGGTTCAGAGTCTTTTGGTCCCCGAGAGCTTGTAGGCCTCGGCCGCTCGATCTGCTCCACCCCCCACCTTGGACTCGGCGTCCCGCCCGGATCACGCGCGAATGCGTGACTCGCCATGTATGAAATTCTCCTCAATCGGGGCTCGGCAACCCCTGTGCATCTCTGCTGCCAACACCCATTACGCAACCCATCTTGGCTCACGGCCTTTGTCGGATATCTCGGCGCGGCTCTTGGTAGCGTCCGACTTCATTCGACCGACCGAGTGCTCTGTCCCGGGTTCGGCGGCTACGGTGAATATATTCTCATCCCCTTGGCCTCTTATACTCGCCAAGCCTACAGCATGTTCACGAAGCTACGATACCAGATCCTGGGCCTGTCGTTGTCGTGGCTGGCGGCTCGATTCTCTACGCTCGTCACCACACATAGCATACACGCACGTCTTCTTGTACAACACCAGTGGCGTTGCAGAGTTTACGGCGGTCAAAGACGCCTCGGGCTTGGAGGAGCCATGCATTGAGAACACGGCATCACCCTTGCCGTAAGTGCAGATGCTTAGGTTGGCGTGGCTCGGCATCGACGCCCTCGGCCAAGGCACATGACTTCGTCATCGCCGTATCCATACCATCGTCTCGTGGGCCACGAATATACAGCTCGCGAAAAATACTTCTGTGCCTTCATGACAATCCCTTCGGCACCAATGCCAAGAACGATGCGTTTATGCTTGGTGTTATACCAGCTTGCTTCAGTGACGGGTCATGATCAACCCCTCCACTCGCTGCCGTCGAGCTACGTAAGGTATTCATTGGCTTCTTAGCAGAGCATGCGTAGCTCAATCCTGCGAATATTGATGTCAGCTTCGTGTACGGTATAGGCTTGTGATGGATGCTCTCGGGGTATTGTCTCTCGAGGCGATCTACACTTGCCGTGTCACCTAAAACGCACCCTTGAGCAGACCTACCTTGATTCTTTGAGTCGCGCGTCTATATGAATGATGTCCGCTCAACTCCTTTCCCCTGCTGCCGTCTGACGACAGCAACGAGAATATTTGTATTGTGCTACCGAACGGCGCCATGTACGAATTGCCGATCGCCCAATAAAGAGTTGTATCGTTGTGTCATGATTTCCTACAGCGTTCCCTCCTGGCCCCTTTGGGTTTGCGGTACAACGGCATCCTGCCACACACGACATGCTGTGCAACTCCATGATTTCTCCCGCACAAAGCGGTGGCCGCGAAGTGAATCACTGCCACAGTACAGCATGCATGGCTAGACCAAGATCTTTTTCATCCAACATTCACGATGAATCGTTATCCACATGCAAGTACTTCTACCCCTCTTGCGAGTACCTCAACCACGAAGGCAGTGGCGAGCATTGGATCAGAAGGTACTGTACAGGTAGCTTCCAGGTAGGTAGGAAGGAGCTTCGTAGTTGCTAAACCGTCGCTGCTAAGGTTGGGGGCTTTCAAGCCACCAAGGCAAACCTCTTCACGGGTTGTTCCTGCATCTTCACCAACCCCCCCCCCCCCCCCCCCCCCTTCTATTTCGCGCCTCCTGCTCGCCGGTTCGCTTCTTCGGTTCCTTCATAACTGCCACGATTCTCTTCTATCTGTCATGCTTTGAGATCCGGCCTGGAGCCTGTCATGAGGCTTCTGACCATTTTGGTATTTTGGAATCCTGCATTTTCCGTTCTGTTTTTTTGGAGCTCTTTCTCTACCTTCATCTTCTTCTTTGCGGTATGGCTCTCGTCGAGTCCTCCTCGTTCGCCCAACATTTAAAGACTCCAAGCCCATCCACTATCGAAAGCAAGCCCTTGGAACTTAAGGACATGGGCACGGATCATGACCCAATCGAAAGGGCCGTTAACGCCAGCTACGATGCATTGTCTTCGAACCTAGGCGAGATAAATATAGCAAAGATGGACGACCTTGGCAAGGTTGGACAGACGGACACTTTGAAACTAGGCGGCTCTGACCAGCAAGTCGGAGGCCATGTGTTGATGGAGTTTCCCTCGATAGCAATCAACGACTTCCATGAATCAAGCTTGGATAATGATCACATACTGGATATCAAATCAAAGAAACCTTTCCAAAAATGGATGAGATCGCTGCATCGTCGAGCAAAACAGAGACCGCTTCTGGATGAACTGCACAGCGGCCATTCTTGTGAGCTTCTCCGACCAGACGACGGGCACTCCCCATCCATGATGGCACCCTCCGCCCATCATCGCAATTCGTCCTCCGGCTCTTCTTTCCGGTTCGTTTCAGCAGTTCGGAGTGCTAGTGTCAGTCTCGCGAGCATGAGTGCTGTGACTAGGTCCAGAGGGAATACTTCTCGTTCTCATTGTCTCTCTCAAACAAATCGCAGCAGCCGCGCGTCACTATCAATGCCCAGGGCTTCGGAGGATAGCGCCGTATTGGATGAACTGACTGGGTCGTTGGATGCCGCCGCTACAGAAAGGGCGTTGCAAAGGCGACGAATCTTGAGCGAACTCATTTTGACCGAGCAAAGCTACGTTAGAGATGTCCGCTTTCTCTTGAATGTAGGAGCAACATGGACGTGGCATGTTTCGTCTACTAACACTCTTCGCAGGTTTATATCACCATCCTTGCTTCACTCCCTACTCTACCAACAGGATTGCGTTCAACCATAAACAGAAATCTTGCCGAGGTTGTTGAGCTTCATGAAGAAATCCTTCAAGAACTTCATCGCATAATGCCAGCTCCAGAGCACGTTGAGGCTAGGTTGGCTGTCATATCAAACAGCCGAGTCCTGGATTGCAACCTTCATGCTTACAATCACCGCCATCGGACAAGCCTAGACGCAGTGCCAGAGTGTGGCAGAGCCAGCACTTGGGGTCAGCAGACGCAGGAAACACCTTCATCTCCCCAGGAAGTGGCCGAGGTTGCCAAGGTTTTCGCCAGAAAGGTAAACATGCCATGATATTATGCTCTCGGAATGCATGGACCGGCTAATACCCATCAGATGAATCGCTTCTTCATATATAAGGAGTATGGAGCCAAGTACGAATTGATGATGAAGGATATAAGTCTCGCCCATCGAACGATGCCCGAGTGGGACACGTATCAAAAAGGCCTGGAAGCCCTCGCTTCAACGTGTTGCTCAGTCAGATCCAACAAAACATCATCGAGGAGGGCTCTCACGATTGGGGATCTCCTCGTCAAGGTATGACAGTCAGCATATTACGTATTTTGGGCCATAGCTCACGGATAAAATTAGCCAATACAGAGGATCTGCAAATACCCTTTGCTGTTTGCAGAGCTTCTTCGACACACTCCTGTGTCCGATTGCCCAAACTCACATATGGAGATTGACAGCACTTTGACGAGACTTCGGGAGGCTACGGCTGAAATGAATCGGGCGACGGATGACGTACACACCAAAGCAACGTTGGAGAAGACCTGGCTTCTCCAAGACAGGCTTGCGTTCCCTAACCGGGTATGTATTCCCCGTCTCGATCATCCTGTGTAATGATAAAGTCTAACAATCCTGAAGAAATTGGATGCTACCTCAAAGAACCACATTCGATCGTTCGGCCACATTCGACTCTGCGGTGCTTTGCACGTCTGCTGGCAGAGCAGCAATTCCATCGAAGGTCGATACATGATTTGCTTGCTCTATCGCAATGTGCTGTGCCTTGCCTCGGCGGGTAGGGTCGAGCCAGTGTACACAATCCTGGCTTGTATTGGCATCCACAGAGCGAGGATGGAGGCCACCGACAACGGAAGAGGTCGGCAACTTATCCCTATGTCTGCATTATTGTCAAGTTCACTGTACTAATGTATGGCCTACAGGACTCCAAAGTCATGCAGCCCCCTTTTCTTGGAAGCTAGTGTTCGAACACGATCACCAACTTTACGAGATGATCATGACAGCATGTACCGCTAAGGAAGAAACTGAGTGGCGCGCACACTTGGGCCAATCCACCGAAGAAGAATTGGAAGTCGACAATTCATGCATATTTGGAACTATGGATTTGGATATCAAGAGTATGGGTGCCGTTTTTGGAAAGCCTGGTACGTTCCTCGATAGATATGTGCATCCTTCAAGAGTAGAGTTGGGCTCAGACATATTCATTTAGGTACTATTGCGCGGAGACTATCCATACAGCGAGCCGCGACAGTTGGACCGAAATCTACCCTAGCGCAGGTCATCCTCAAAAATACAAGTATCACGAGGGATGCTGCGAGTGGTGCCTCTGCGCTGACGACCATCAATCGTTCGCAATCACTTTTGACTACAAATCAGCGGGTGCCGGTGCTCGCTCCACCTCGCAGCGAGCGGGCGCGACTGGAAGCGCTCTTGACGGACGTATGGAGCCGAGAAACCCTTCCTTTTCCGGGAATGCCGACACGGTCGCGTAGCGAGCATCTGGTCCGCACCTCGGCATCGTCCATGATAAGGAAACTCAGTGTGGCGAGCATCACAAATTCTTTCGCCAAGAGATCTGGGAGTGTGTCGCGAAAGGCCAGCAAGTCAACAAATGATGAGATGATTCCTGAGGGTAGCCTACAGGTTGGGTTGCAGGGCCTGGCCAACGACGGCTTGGAAGCCGACAGTGACTCAGGTCCTTACAGCAAAACGGAGAAAGGTAGACCACGTATGGATGGGGGCAAATGCCACCAAACAAAGATGCCGCAGCCGGGGCTGGACCGCGTCGAGGAAGCACCCGGAACGGTACGCCGGATAACGGCAGGTGAGGGATTCGAGGCCAAAATTATTGATGAGCCCATCCTTCGAACATCATCAACCAACAGTATCCATGTTTGGCTCGGAAAGACGATATCAGAGAAGTCTCACACACTCTCAACGGAGAAGGAGAATAGCTTCAGGCTCGCGAACGAGAAGCCTCGCAGCTCTGGACGGTGGGGTCGGGCTGGGTTATCAAAGAGTGAGAGCAGAAGTCACAGCTTCCGAAGCCTGTTTCGGTAACTGTGGCAGGGCCGCGCTGGATGTAGGCCCCGTTTGACATGTACTTATCCACTTTGCGGTGTCTCCCAAGCTTGTTAATATGAGACTCTGTGGGCAAAACGCCATGACATGACATCAACCTACCTATGTACTTGCACAGAGAATAAAAGTTGTTTACTGGGTAGCGCGTGGCGGGATGCTACTAGTGGGCTCTGGAGGCGCAGGCGTTGCCAAGTGGGCGCAGAAAGGGGCAATGCGATCCATGGGCTCTGTTCACGGTGGCGCATTGATCAGTTTGATTGAGGGACTGATGTCTCTTGTTACGACGGTCACAACAGGAGTAGGGAATGTAGTGTGATAATGAGCACATGAGCACGAAGCGAGCATCAGTGACGTAGTGGTGGGCAACCTCAGCATCCGGGCCAGCCCCGCCTTTCATGCAGGTACCAGAAAACCATCCCAGCATTGATAGGTACTTCACCTGAGCACTCGGCTAAGAAGACAGGTAGGAGTTTGCCCGGGTGCTGCTCGTTAAAACAGACAGAAATGAATTGGCATTGCAATGGTTCTTGTATGTTCAGATGCAACAGAACCATAAGTACTCAACGTACTGTGCACAGAATCGTGGGGAATAACAGCTGGTGACCTGACGATGGTAGCTTCCAGAAATTGATGAAAGTCAGCCATGCCACGCAAGGAAGGGTGCTAAAGAGAAGGAAGGAAACAGCCGTAAAATTGGCAGCCAGCCTCTAGGTTGCGGGGTTCAGGCCGTATGCTCTACTCCATCGGTACCTTTAGGTGGTCATTGTCGATGCTTGCATGCCCACCTGCCGAAGGTAGGTCCTATGACGTAACTAGCATCCGAGCTTTAAGAAGCTCAACAGAGCTCTCCCCGTGGCTGCTATTCTTCTTTTCCCTCTCCATACATCCACCCAAAGGAAAAAGATCTCACATTAAACAACACTCTGCTCTTGCGTGTACATATTCCGCAAGATTCACTACTTCCCCGACAAGAAACGAGCAAAGCTTCATCTTGTCACAGCAACCGACGTCACGCGATACCCCACCATCACCGCGAAATCACAGCTTCAGCTTCACCCCGCATTTCACACTTCCCCCCAAAAGCAGCCGCAAAGATGACTCGAGGCGAGACCAGCCAGACCAAGGTTCACTACAAGAGTGACAAGGGCGATGGCGAGGACTTCATCATCTTCATTGATGACCCCGAGCTGTTCAAGAAGTGGCAGAGCGACAAGAGCGTGCCCTTGGCACACTTCATCTCCCGCTTCCAGGTCTTCGTAACCCACAAGTAAGCGTCACCGTATCCACAATGCAATGCACGCACAACCAGGAAGGAGGTCGACGGCTGACACATTTCGATTGTAGGCAAGGAGCTCAGGGCACCTACGATTCCGCCTCGAAGAGCACACTGTCCGCCCACTTCGACACGGAGAACGTGGATGATGTGATTCAGCAGATTCTCGTCAAGGGCACATCGCAAGTGATGGAGGTACGTTTTCGCCTCGCTCTCTCTGCTGTACCCTCTACAGTTGACTAATGCAACCTGTTTATAGATGCCCGCCCGCCAGGGAATCACGAATGAGACCAAGGGAGGCATGCTGGCCCACTAAATGGTACGACGCTTGGCGTTGGGGCGGAGTAAAGGGCGAATAATAAGTCGGTCAGGAATCATGGAAACCGCTCCGCAGAGTCGACGATATCTTGAAAAGCTACGAGAGGGGCACAGCGAACGCTTTAGTCTTGGCCTCGCACCCTCCGAAGGGTAGCAGGGCTGGAAGTAATACAGATTCCCGAGCCAAATTCCGTCCCATCTCTACGCCGTAGCTGTGACTCAAATGTAAGCAAATGGATGATGTGTTAATGCTGTGACTTGTGAAAATCTATGACCTATGCGTGCGCCACCAGATGATTGTGTGGCCTATTTGCCGTGCTGCTGCCCAAGACATGAACGGTGTTGATGCAAATGCGACAACGACGGGCAACCGTGGATGGCAGCTTTCCAGCACAAGTCCGCCAAACGCCGCCAAACGCCGCCAAACGCTTGCCTCATGAGATTGCAAAAGCGCAATATTCATGGAAGACGATCGGAGAACAGGTGGATTCGGAAAGAAAGAGTTCAACCCCTCATGGCTGACTATTCGACCTCTCAAGAGCCCTATGGCTAACGGGTGTTGCCGTTACCGGGGCTGCTGCAGATGGCCGTTGTGGCGCTGTTGGCTGCCCTTGCCCTTGGGACCCGAATGGTTCCTTTACTAAGAGGCCATTTCAAGTATCCTCTTCCACGGACCAGAAAGAGAACGTGCACGGGAACAGAATCGTATATGATTCCTTGGCTTTCCAACAATACGTAATACTTGGTACAGGGGGGCCCAATGTCCAGAGCATTCCTTGACCCGCCTAAAAGGGGGCGGCGGCGGCGGAGGGAACAGGCCCCGTAGGCTCCGACACAGACACCGTTTCGGGGCCGCCTCACCCCCTGGGCGGCTGAGACGCCAGCCGCGACAGACTGGCCGTTTCAGCACCGTCTTGACGTTTTGGAACTGTCCAGCTCAAAGTGTGAAGAATTTTTTATTTTACTTTATTTTCTCTACAACTTTGTTGCGGGAGTCTAATGGTTGCGTTCATGCTGACCCTGATGCCAACTCTACTATGAGATGATGGCCATGCAGCTGACGCGCGCCTCTTTTGTTTCAGCATTCGTGAATGCCCACAGGGAGCCCATCAGTATTCCCATCTTCGTGAATCCCAGGCCGTATTCCATTTCCAGTCGTTATACAAGTAATTTCATTGGCTTGGTAGCTATCCCGAGCCTATGAAATAGAAAATAAATAAATGAAAAAGTGGTTCGCTTGCAATGATGATGCACACCGTGTCCCGCTGGTGTGATAGCGATGATCCCCCCAAAGAAAGAAATGACAATCCAGCCGTGTTGGCAAGAGATGCCCCCAGACCGTTGCGTACTAGGGGTCTCCTGCTATGGAATGATCAGTCGGTTCATATGCAGCTCATGAACGGGAACCCATTGACGTTCCGTGGGGGAGTTTAGCACGCATCCACGAGCTGAGCAATATGCTTCGGGCTGTTCACTCTGCTGTTGGGGTTCTAGATACAAAGATTTATGCCTTAGAAGCGCCACTCCGGCCACGCTGAGGTAGGGTCCAAGGTGTAGCGCAAATGATCTAGATGAGCATTGTTAGTCAGGAGTTCACGACAAACAATGACGAGTAGGTGGACTAACCTCGCCCTCGCTGTAAGCCCAGAAATAGACAATCATGCCAATCAGGTAGTAGATCGCCGGGTTGGTGGCCTGGTAGAGAAGAGCCGCGGACAGGGCCGTCAAAGGGAGAATGGCGAGGCGGAACTCGAGAGATCGGTGGATAGCCGTGCCAGATATGAAGCCAACAGGCCATTCCAGGGCGAGCATAAAAAGACCGAAAACGAGGTTGATTGTCTGGAGAGCCGGAATAGGTCGGACGGCTCCGTCCAGTGTCCTGGTCAGGAAGTCCCAGAAGATCTTGGGCCAGAAGTAGCCCTCAACGGCAGCTGCGATCTGGTCTGTAATTAACAGTTAGTTTTAACTCTCTCGGAAGGGTCTTCAGAAAGCAAAGCAACATACAGGTGGCAGCGGTCATGATGATGAGCCGAGCCCAGTGGTTCTTGATAAGCTTGCCCATGTTGGCTTTGTTGAGTTGGACAAAAGTTGCGTATGAGCCAAGTTTTCCTGCTTCCCTTTCGTCTGCCCTTCTTCTCTGTCGATACCTCTGCAGGTAGTCCGGTACAATTGTCGATCCTTGCTCGAATTTCCCCAGGCGAATAAATTGTATATCGTATTACAAGATTTCGGTTCTGTCAAAGAAGCCGAGGGGTATCGATTGAGAAAAGAAGGTGACCGGACCCGCGGGACACGAAGCGAAGAGAAAGAGAGGTTGAAAAAAGAAAGAAGCAAAAAAAGAACCAAGATTAAAGGAAGGTCCGTGACAGGCCAAGCTGTCAGTGGGAGGAAGAAGGGAGTGGCGAAGGAAAAGAAGGTAGTCGAGAACAAAACGACCTGCAAACGGAGGGGGGTTCGAGGACTGATGTAGGCTGGGGCGCCAAGCGGGCGGCCCCCTCAGACGATGGCTAAGGTTGGGAGGCTCGAAACTGGCGATGGGCGAGTTCAGACTCGCGTGTGTCAGATGCTGGCTGCTGCTGAGACGGACGGAGGCCGGGAGGTATGAGACGTTGAGCTGGGACGAAGCTCATCCGAGAGACGTCTCAAGGCTGGCGGGGTGCAGGGTGTTGTGTGAAAAGGCCGGACGGTATGATAAGCCGACTCTTAGTACCAGATATCGATGTGTTCGTCCCGTCTCAAGGTGTAAGTGTGAGAGAGTTGCGGGCCCAAGCGTTTGGTTGACGGGCAGGCAGGGGGAAGGGGGGAGAAGGGGAGGGGTTGTCGGTTTGACTATAAGCTTCGTCGCATGGTTCAGACGTCCCGTTGTATTGTGAAGCAGATTTCGAGACGGATTACGAAGAGGAATTTCAGAGGAAGAGGGAAAGAAACAGATCAATGTTTCCCCATAGAGGTGATGGTTAGTCTTATGAGAAGAGACGGGATGCAACCATCCAAAGGGCCATTCACGTTGTGTCTGCAAGCGCCCGCCATTGGGGCCAGGCCAAGACGTAGCGGGCATGTTGCAATCAGTAGCTCCGGTCACTTCCCATTGAAATCTGGGGGCAAGCCAGGGCCGTTGCCGTCGCCCAAGCCGGACCAGGGCCATATCGATCACACGCACTGCATCTGCGTACTGCACTAGACCCGTTGTGTGCTTGGTAGGTGTGTTGGATCTCGGGCCAGTGCACCTCAATGAGAGAATGCAGCAGCACGAGTGATTGACAGCAAGACGGCTGCTGGTGATTGGCAAGATGGTTGGGCGGTTAGATGCTGGGTCCGAGCCAATCGACGGGCTTGCCGCTACCTTGCTGCAGAAGGGAAACCCCGCGGACAGGGGGCTAGGGGTGATTGGAGCAAGGGTGTCCAGCAAGGGTCAAGGAGACAGGAGAGGAGAATTCAGTATGTCTGTGCGTTCACTGCATTCCAGCCCGTGGTGATGGAGACGGCCATAGTCATGGTGGTGATAGTGACACCGCAACTGTCGAGCCATCATGGCAATGAAGGTCTGATCTTGGACTCCCCCCCCCCCCCAGTATCGTGTTTCTCCTCTATCGTGAATAATGATGAGATGCAAACAACTTATTTCACGCACAGATGATAATTTGGGGTCGAAGCCATTGTCTGTGCCCCCGCCACCCTTGGTTGTCATGTCCTACCGTTGCAACATGCCCAGCCTCTCCCGAAGCGTCGTACTCGGCGTTGAGCGTCGTCAGTCTGTTCAGCGGCAGCGGTGTGAAGCCAAGAAGTCTTGGACCGGAGTCATCACTCTCAGCACCTGTGGAGCCAGTAGGGAATTATCGATACTCGCGCAGGCGCCAGGGATTCCCCTGTAGAACACCGCTTCATCATCGTCCGGCCACCATTCCAACACATAACCATCATGGTCTGCTTCCCAGTGTTATCGGTCCATCTTTTGTCTGAAGGTGGCGAACATTCGTCTTCGTGAGGTTCGGCCAAGCCTGATACGCGTGAAGCGCTGCTGACAGTCTCACAAGCCTGCTTCTCCGACACGAACCAGACTCGGCTGAGGCGGTGCTGAAGCAGCCCGCGTTTGGGACCACCACTGCCGGCTCTCAGTGTGTCCTGTGCTGTCCGCATTGGATGGATCCCTGCTTTTGGTCCGCCACAGCAAGGGCCCATTAATGCAGATTCGGGACAGAACCCCCATGTTCCGTCAACTGATGCTACCATGCATTCATCCATTCATGCCCGTTGACGCCCCGGCTTTCTATTTTCGTTCCAACTATTGTAGGCTTTGTGAGGTATCGAGCCCCTCAGATGTTTCTGCCCCCATTCATCAAAGGGCCAGGTCTCGTCGTTGGATCAAACCAATGTTCTGTCTTTTTCAGCACATTTCGTCCACCTTCTCTACAACAAGGTCATGCCTGCTGAGAATGCTTCTCCCGCATGTCTGTGCACTGGTTGCATGAGATGGCCGCCCAGACAAAGGCCAGCCTTTACTCTGTACGTATGCGCTGCCAATGGCGTTGCAGCATGCCCCCAAGTCTATCCTGCCCACTCTAGAAATGCAGTGCAGCGCCGCCGGTCTTCTGCTGGCGGCTCGATAGCCTCTCTCATTGGCCAAGCTGGTCCCATCGTTTGCTTGCCGGCATTTTGGGACACCTCCACATCGGCCAGCCACTCCCAGCCGACTTTTCATCACGAAATACCATACGCGCCCAGATTTAGGCGTGCATGGCTTCTCCTGGCTTTGTGCATCGTAGCCGTCCCGCTGCACGACAGATTTCCTGTACCTTCCACGGACCTGATCGGAAGGTTATAGCCACGTGCGGGAGCGGCCTCTGACGAAGAATGGGACGCTCTGGTTGGACAGCACTTCAATGTGTTGGTTCAACTGCTTCCAGAACCTCGATCAACGAAGCTCGTGCATCTGAAAGTATTCCCGGCGCTCTGGATCGGAGTCTGCATTGTCAGGCACCCACTTCTTCTTCGGAGTGAAAATATGTCGACGATATGCAAGGTCGATTTTCACGAATTTAGGCTCGGTACGCTCGTGTGACGGGCTTGGCAGCTCACGGCAGGTTGGTGATATCGCCTCGCCGAAATTTATGTTGACGCTACGTACTGCCACAATATGGTCATTGATCATCATGTTTCGTGAACCGCCCTTCTCACTTGCTAGGTACATAAGTTCCTTCTTTAGGACAGTGTAAATATCAGTCCGCAAGCATCGGTCCATTAGTGAAGAACTGGATCAGTCGCTGTCCGTCCACCTCCCCCAAAAAATCCCGAACCACTCTTTGGCTTTCTGGTGCGAAGACATTCGTAGTCAAGTCCTTGAAACCTGTACACAGATCTATGAGGTAGGCGGTCTGCATCGAAGATAGTGGTGGACCTCGTACGCAATGCGAGACAATGTCGCTGTTGGAGAGCACAGGTGGAGCTTGCTTGCCTAAATACTGATGACGCTGTCGCCGTAGCGAATCCAAACGGTGTCGTAAGTCATCGACGGAGGTTATGGGGATGATAGGTATCACAACATTCTGGTTCATCGTCCTGTCAGATAGATGTGAGCGCACTGAAGGAGGCCTGTACAACCGACTGGACGTACTCTGCCTGCAGTTGAGCAAGTTTGACTATAGAATCGTCTCCAGTCAGGAGCAGCACAATAGCCGCATCCCTTCCTCCGTTTAACAGGGATAGTCTCTCGACTCTCTCTGTTGTGCTCGATGACCCAACGTCAGAGCTGATCAAAAGGACGAGAGCGAACATAGATTCGGTCTCGCTAGTCGTCTTCACAGCGAAAGCAATGTCATATGCTTCCAGCTGCTGTTCTATGCCGTTCCGTAAGCGCGGCTTGGATAGATGCAGAGGCAGGACTTACTGACCTTTCCATTCGAAAGGAGGCCCCTTCAAAAGTGTCGGGACAGCGTCTGCCCAGGTCTTGCTCTTCCTGATGGATGTAGAAAACATATCTGGCTCCAAGTGGGTAGTTGAAGAGATCAAGCAAGCAGATAGCATAGGAGGCTGCAGAGCAGCAACACACGATTCATTGTTGGTGCAGAAGAACTGATTGGTGATGGCGAAGGAGCCTTTCGAATTTACTTTTTAACCCTAAGTGTGCGCCTTCCTGCAGCGCCGTTGCACCTGCCAAACGATGTCAGTCACGTCATACATATATACATACAATATGGAATTCCATATTTGTGACCATGGAAGGTAGGAAGGTAGGTGAATTAATCCTGCCTCATTCACTGGATCTCATGATGCCGTCTTCACGTCCCTTAAAAAAGGCAAAAAGCATGAGGGATTGATCAGTTGTTGAAATATAAGATAAAGCTTACTAGGGAGGAATAATCGTAGAGAATAGATGAGATGAGAGGGCGTATGGTCGCAATCCCTGTAACGCCATATATATCAACACTCCCGCTTGATCTATTCGGTTTATAAAGTTCCCATTCCGTATGATCCTAACGCCCAAAATACGTTTGCTGAAATGACAACCTATCTTACATGGAATATCGTGCAGAAAAGGTAAATGAGGAATGGAAGGTCGCACTGAGCTGCTCAGGCGTCTTGTAAAGAGGGTATCAACGGCTTCCTTGTCTTGGGGTCTTTCAAAGATCGCAAGGCCTCCTCCAACGACTCAAACCGCCGCTGTTGTTTTTCCTCGGCTTCCGCCAGCTGCTTTTCCCTCTTTTCGAGCTCCTCAAATCGCTCCGTCAGTTCCTCTATGCGTTGCTTATTTGCATCAGGCTTCTGCAATGCCTTCCAGTACTCGTATATTATCAATCCACCCGCCACACCCAGAATGAAGGCGTCGCCAACCACGTCTGCGAAGAGATCCACCGCTTTAGCTTCGGGCAAAGGACGAAACTTGCGTTTCCATACGTTCTGAAATGGGAGTTTGGCCGTGGTGCCGCTCGGGGGGTGCTCCGATCGATGCTTCTCTTTTGCTTTGGTAGCCTCATCTCTCTTGATCTGCTCTTCTGTTTTGACAGTCGGTGCTTCGGCGAGTTCCTTGGCGCGCCGCTCTGCTGCCGGGTTCCTGAGTAGCGCAACGGATGCCCGCATGTTCAATTGGTGGATGGCTTGGCCATATCTAATGGCAAACGCTCGGAAGCGAGGGTGGTCGTGAGCTTGCGCCTTAATTCGATTCTGTCATGGGAACACAGAGGTCAGCAAGCGAAGGCAGCAAGGCATAGAAGAGGGCCACTTCTCACAGCGCCGTATTTGGATACGTGCCGCACGAACAGCGCAGCGAGTTTGAAAAGCGGTAATGGGACCATTGCGACTACAGCTTGATCGATTGATTGGTGACGAGGATGAATGGGTTTGGCTTCAATTCAGAGAATCCTAGTCGCGAGCGGTGCCCTGCTGCGGCTAGCTCCATTCGAACATGAATGCCTCTACAACCCGTACCAGATCACAGAGAATTGCACTTCGTTGGAGTTCTATGGTCGTCCATCGCGGTGGGAGTCATCATTGCCTAAAGTTCTATCATCCCCCAGCTCCGTTCCGTAAAGTCCGGATGCCGAGCTATTCCGCAACAACTCGGGACATTCTCCCATTCGTCTGCTGGGCCATGTTTCTTTGGTACTGCCTGGGAAGATGAGCCAGAGACAGGCGCCACCATTTAACGAGCTTTTGTGGGGCAGCTTTGTGCGGTGTGTGGTGGCAGCTCCCTGCAGTGGCTCCTTCCCCAAATTAACAGCGTCCTGCCCGTTGCGCTTTCCGTTGCCAACAGCAACCGGTTGCTCGCAGGGCAAGAGCATGTACACAAACTGCGGGCCACGACCACCCTCAATTTCATGTACCACCATCAGATGGTGTGTTTCCGTGTCCCGATCCTTTTTGTGCCTTGCGACGGCTCACGGCCCATTTTCTCAGGCCTCTTGCTCGCACTCGGGCCTTTAGCCAGACGAACAGCAGTTGTTGTAGTCGTCCTCTCCGGCTCATCCAGAATTGTTGAACAGGCTCTGGACCTTCCGCGACTTCGCGCATACCGCGTCCAATAGTCGGGTATGTTTTTCTCCTTCCACCACACCGCGCGAGGTGCTCTTCTTGAACTCGCCCTCCTAATTTGACTCTACAGGCTGGTCTCTACTCAAATCATACAATTGTCGATCATTCTCGCGGTCGGCCTGTTCGCCTCCACGACGTGCGCCCTAATATCCTCCTACGCGAGCAATGTCCCACAGACTTGCAGCAGCACGCGGTGCCGTCGACATGGAGGCTTTGTCCCCTAGAGATGCAAACGCCCAAAGACTGCCCAAGATGACGGAAATCAAGACCAAGACCGTTGCTCAGCTAAAAGCAGCCAAGGACAAGGAACATCCTCCGCCTCCACCTCCAGAAGTTACAGAACCCTCCAGCTCCGACCGTCCAGATGGCGCAGTTTATCAGGTCGGCAAGCTTCTGGGTAAAGGCGGCTTCGCTATCTGCTATAGCGGCTACCTGCTGCCATCAAGACAAAAATATGCGCTCAAGATTGTCAAGAGCCGCATGCCCCCCAAAATGGAGCAAAAGGTACTGATACCAGCCAGAAGATTAGCCAGACGCTTGCTAACATTGCTTCAAAGTTTCAAACCGAGCTTCAGATTCATTCCAAGATGAAGCACAAGAACATTGTGCAGTTCTTGAGGGCGTTCTCCTTCGAGAGTTGCACGTATCTAGTACTCGAGCTTTGCCCTAACGCCTCCTTGATGGACATGGTGAAGCGACGTAAAGGGCTAACAGAACCCGAAGTACGCTTCTACTCTGTCCAGATCGCAGGTGCCATCAAATACATGCACAGCAAAGGTATTATCCACCGGGACTTGAAAATGGGCAACATTTTCCTCGACTCTCAGATGAACGCCAAGATTGGCGACTTTGGCCTCGCCGCTTTATTGGTTGCTGGTAGGGACATGCAGACCATTCGTCGCACAACTTTATGCGGAACACCCAACTACATCGCACCTGAGATTCTAGAGAAGGGGAAGAAGGGGCATGATCACATGGTTGATATCTGGAGCTTGGGAATTATCATGTGAGTCCGGCCCCATGAGCCACCAGTAGATAGTTACAGTGTCTCGTTTTACGTCGTCACTAACGGATCAAGGTTCGCCATGTTTACTTCCAAGCCTCCCTTTCAGTCGTCCACTACCGACGAAATTTATCGTCGCGCAAGAGAACGCGACTATGAATGGCCAAACCCCGAAAGTTCCCAACGATACATCAGCCGGGAGGCTAAGGACCTTGTAGCTACCATGCTCGAGGACGCGGATAGACGGCCGGATCCCGACGAAATTGTCCAGCACTCTTTCTTCACTACGGGCTACATGCCAAGTGACGCCGATATCAACTCTCGCCTCCGAGAATTGCCGCCGGATCGTCAGGAGTTCTATACCAACCATCTCAGCACCTCACTACAAGCACGCTCCCTACAAAACCTAAAGGACATGTGCCGCGAGTGCTGTGTAGGTCCATCAGCACAG
Organism: Stachybotrys chlorohalonatus IBT 40285; assembly: GCA_000732775.1. Taxonomy (NCBI): domain Eukaryota; kingdom Fungi; phylum Ascomycota; class Sordariomycetes; order Hypocreales; family Stachybotryaceae; genus Stachybotrys; species Stachybotrys chlorohalonatus. Next base: position 23,239 of record KL660698.1, on the reverse strand, counting down.
GCGCAGTTAGTTTACACCCAGGTCTGGAAGGAAATGGCGGCCGAGGAGAAAGCCGGCATGACTCCCATGATTCCACTGGCTGAGGATCTGGTGTATCGGCCATTCGAGGAATGGGTAAAGGAGCAAGAACAAATTCGTCTCAAGCAAACCGCTCTCCGCTCTTCCTATTCAGCTTCCACGGAAAACCAATCGGCAGGTAGTTATCGAGCACCAACTGGCTTATTGCGTCAACCTCCACAGAGTTTCGCAGCTCAGCAGCGGGCGCAGGGCAGACCTGCTACGGCATCTACTTCAGCCAAGACCAAGCCAACGATGGAATCTGTGGTAACAGCGCCTCAGCCCTCGCGAGCGCCGCCTGCGAAAGAAGTGGCGTCAGACATTCGAACGACAGAGCCGGTAGATCCCATATTGAAGAGCGTCCGTGGCTCCGTGAGAAACAGATTGCCAGCGACGAAAACAGCGACTGAATTGCAACTCTCGGAGGGAGTGGCGAAGCCACTTGCCACAACAACTGCGGGACATTCGAGGTATAAGTCAGAATCTATAAGGCCAGCGACACTATTCAGCTCGACCGAGCAGCAAACTCAGATCTTGGAAACCAAGCCTGACGCAATCCTGCAACGGCTGCAGAAGCTACAGGCTGAACTGGAAAGGGCCCTCAATGCACGAACAATGGCCATTATTTCATCCAAGACAGTGACGCCTCCGCACCCTCATGTGGTTGTGAAGTGGGTAGATTACACCAACAAATTTGGGCTTGGCTACATTTTGAACGACGGAAGTGTGGGATGTATCCTACGAGATATCCCAACTACCGAGGGCAGCAAGACAGCAATCCTGCCGCCGGCTGGCGTCTTCATTCGAGGCGCCGAGCAGCACATCCTCAGACGACAGGACGCAACATATGAAGACCGTATTCAGCCAGTGCCGATGACAGAGTCCATCAAGTTCTTCGAGAACAACGGTGAGGATGGTGTGGCTGAGGTAACAGTGTCTCCTGAGAATTTTCGTGTGGCGGCTTTGGAGGACGGCACGGCTGGCAAGATGAATCCTGGAAAGGATATTTACCAGCATCGAAAACGGGAGAGAATCATTCTGTGGAAGAAGTTCGCGAACTACATGATTGCATATGGTCGGGATGAAGCTCTACTGGCGGAGGAAGCCGGTGTCATGGGTCCTGGCCGACAGGATACGAAGGCCGAGTTGGTAACATTCTACCAACGATTTGGAGATGTTGGATGCTGGGTGTTCTGCGACGGGCATCTACAGGTACGTGCACAGATCGCCGCGATTGACGGAGACGTTGAGGCTAATTGTTGTTCCAGTTCAACTTCCCAGACCACACCAAGATCGTGTTGGATGCGACTGGTACATGGTGTCATTTCTGGCATTTACCGCAGGATGCTGCGGAAAGGTTGGCCACGACCGGCACGATCGGAGCCTCCGCACTTGACGATAGAGCCATGCTCTCCTACCCTCTGCAAACCTTGCTCAATTTTCAGGCCAAGCCTTCGGCAACTCGCACTGCTCGCACCACCAGTGGCCGAAGACGACCCGAGATCGATCCCGAGATACAAGGAATTCCGACCTCGAATGACTTTCGACGAAAAGTTGAATTCATCAAGAACGTGGTCAAGGAGTGGGTGTCGAATGGTGGCATGGGAAACAGCTCCATGGCAAGGGATACCCGTTTGCGGTGGACAGGATTCCGCGAGATATTCGATTCAACGGCTCCCCAGAAGCAAGTATGGGTCACGGTCGGTGCTCGATGGGGTGATCAGCGTTTATCGACACTCGTCGACCCTCGAAAACCCTGGGAGCTTGGTGAAGAGGTTGAGAAGCCCCAGAAGAGGTGATTGTTCAGATCACCATTGCAGCGCAAGTCAGGGTACTCGCTCTCATCCTCTCGGTCAATCCTTCGTGCTTTGAAGTGATTCCGACCTGGAAAATAATGAAATGATAAGCGATGATTTCCCATGTTAAGGATTCTCTCAGTGGCGGGCATAGGGATCGGCGGAGTTTTGGGTTCTACATATTTCTTGTCCTTTGGCGCGTGCATAGTACGGCGACCCTGCCTGAGCTTTGTTCTCTGTTCTCATCCACATCACTTTCCTGTCAATATACAGGATCAAGGATGACGGAGTTTAATACATCATTCAATTCTCAGTGCAAAGATCCGGATCTTTTGGGACGTCTTCCGTAATCAAGGTTACCTGAGCTGTCGCGAGCGCGTTGCCATCACCATCAGCTATCGGAACCACCACAGGAATGACTTGGGACATAGCCATGTGCAAACCTAACCATTTCCCTGAGTAGCTCATAACGATAACAGAGACGAACGGCATTTGTTATAACAAACTGTGTGCAATGTAAGAATTATCTGTAATGCCTAGACCGGGAACATGATTCGGACGACGCCGTGCCCATGCACCACCGCGCTTTTCCTCGAACTCGAATCCTATGTACAGCCCAGTGAATCGCCCATCATGCATGAAAAGGTGTGAAAAATAGGGCATGGGACCAACAGCTTCCATCGTACCTGTCGCTTCCAAAAACAGACTAATTGCCATCTATGAATGCATTCGCTGAAACGCCTCTACCACTTAGTAGACACAAGTCGCCATGACAAGTAACAACCCGTTGAGTCAGCGATCCAAAAGAAATTAGATTAAAAAAAATTTACAACAAAACTTAAATCAAATATCCGAGCCGTAACCCTCATGATAGTGCTGTCCCGACGGCATGGTCCAGCTGCCTCCGCCGCCGACGACATTCTCCCTTGAGCCCCAGTAGGCGCTCTTGGTGCGCTTGTCGCGCTCGAACTCTGCCCATCTCTTCATCATGATCTGGCTGCTGTCAAACTCGCCCTCGTGCTCGTGGCCGGATTTCTTGCTTTCACCTGCCGTCTTCCTGGTTTCACCCCATGAGAAGTCGTCGAACTTCCAGAAGGCATAGGCAGGGAGCACAAAGTTCCAGATTGGCAGGGCGAGGAGGTAGATCATCATCCAGAGAACGTAAGACCAGGAGTGTGCCGTGACAATAATAAGAACACCAGGAAGACCAAGAATCAGGGCCAACAGCACCAGCGGCAGGATTTGCGGAGGGGAGTTGACGATGGAGATGACAACTAGGCGATGGATTAGCGACGAGGATCACGCCAAGAGTCGATGGACGTGAACTTACCAACATAGATAGTGAAAGCAATAGCAGCGGGAAGAACCAGAGTACCAATGAGTTCCACAAAGACAACAAACTGCATACTAAAGCAGAAAGTACCACAAAGGTCCCGCACCAGGATCAGCTCCATCAAGTTGTGAATGGTCGAGTTGATCCAACGGCGACGCTGTGAGAGGAGCACCATGAACTTGTCGGGTACAGTCGTCTTGCAAACAGCCTGGGGAACAAAAATCTGCTTTCGCTTGGGGAAGGTCCTGAGCATGAGGGTGGTAAGGTAACGGTCCTCGCCGAGCAGGTACAGATTCTTTTCGTGCAACGTCTCAACCACATTCTCCGAGTAGTGTTCCACGATGTCGGGGTTGGCAAGGATGGGGACCCAGTAGTTCTGGCCACCCTTGGGTGCTTTGATTCGGTACATGCAGAAACAGCCGGGTAAGCAGGTAACACCACCAAAGACGGACTCAAACGACTTGGCGAGATGATGAGAAATGAAGTACTCGAAGACCTGGATGGCAGTAACCCAGCTGTCACGCTTGTTCGCAATCTTGGTCTCGCCGCAGAGTCCCATAATCTCCGGGTCCTTGACCATGGCAGAAACCATGTGGGTAAGGCTGTCAGGAAACACCTTGGTATCCGCATCAACCATGAGCACTATTTCGTAGAAGTCGGGCGAGATACCGGTCACCTTCCACAGGCCATTGAACATCTCATATTCGAGCTCAGTCATCCGCTCATCGAACATGACCTTCTGGAGGAATGACATCAAGACAATCTGGCTGTCTCGCTTACCACGGTTGCCCGGCTTGGACTTGCCCTCTTCGGCCGGAGTGCCGCATTTGACGACAACCATCATGGGGACGCGTTGCTGCTTGTCCAGGGGGATGCGAGACTTGATGCCATAATCGTAGAAACCGCAGTGAATCTTCGCCATGTTGTGTCGCTTGGAGCCGCTGGCCACGGCGACGTAGGAGTACGGCTGAACGAGCTCGGGCGGAATGGTGTGATCCTTGAGCATGCCCAAACAGACCTCGGGGGTGGAGACCGTCTCCCCGTGACCCTTGATGATACCGTCGCAAATAACAACGATGACTTTGTGGCTGTTGGGATAGTCGGTCATGGCGATTGAGTCCAGAGTTGTACGTATACCTTCCTCGCCTTCCGAATAAGCAGTCACCAGGCACATAGTATGTGCCAGGGGGAAACCAAACGGCATCCAGTCGGAGGGGGGCTGAGGCACGACGGCATCATGAATAAAACCTGCAGGGCCAGGTCCATCGGATCCACCGCCACTGGCGTACGGGTCCGAGTTGAGGAAGCTTGCACGGCTGTCATTGCCTTGCCTGTATATGGAGTTGGTGTTGGGGGGCATCAGCTGGCTCGAAGTACCTTGACTAGCCATAGTAGTCGGCACGCGGCGCTGGCCCGGGGACCTATCATTTCCGTAGACAGTAGAGAAGCGCGAGCTCGTCGGCAAGAAGGTAGAGGCTCGTTTGCTAGCCCTATCGGATCCCAAAACCGTGCTGCCAACATCACCCGGCAGCCGAGCCGGGGCTCGGTAGATGTCTTCGGACCAATCCTCGATTTGACGGTTGCGCTTCCTCCGGTCTGAGCTCTGAGAAGTCTTGGTGGCTGCATACCTTGGACTGATGAACCACTGGAAAATGAGAGCCAGGGTGAATCGGGCTCCGACGACGGAAAGAATCAGGATCAAGGCACAGTAAAGTACCACTTGTGACGCAATACAGCCCACTGTGTCCGTATCCACGAATCCCACCCTGATGATTTCCTCAAAACAATGGGCAAGCTCTCGATCAGAGCTGCTCTGGAACATGCGAGTGACGTCGCGACCACGAACAGCTTGGTTGAGGTCGGAATTTCTGTCGCGCAGCTGCCTGAACCGATCAGGAATTTGGACTTGAGTCTCGTTGAACCACCACAAGAGATCTAGGTCCAAGACGTTGCCAGAGTATACCATCAGATTGCGCGTGTCGTTTCGAATGTCGTCCCATCTGAAATATACGTCGGCAGATCCACTCAGGTCGAGGTAGAAAGCGTTTCGCGAGTTCAGGGTAGTATGGCATCCGTAACCCATGTAGTAAGGAATGGTCATGTTGGGCTCGGTGGAACCATCTTGGTTGAAAGTCGTGCAGGGGAAGTACCAGGCGAGATCCTCGTCGTCGTTGGTGGGAACATCCGAGTCTTCGGCTAGCGTGATGAGCCCTTTGCAGTGACCGTTCACGTTCTGGAAGAGGAAACTCCCGTCTTGGCCAGCATACGACACGGGCAGGTCATAAAGAACATTGGCTCCCAAGCCGTCCTGCCTCAGAGGAATGCCTTCGGCTGGGGGGTGGTGAGAATCTGTTAGATTGTAGGCGATGCCGTGGAAAATCATGAAGCCGCCTGTAACTTCGTTGATGCGTAGTCTCTGTGGCGGAGTACCGCAGACTGTCGCGGTAAATCCAAACGTCAGGAAACCAACGATGGCCATGATCATCAAAATGATGCTGATCAAGCCCATCTTTTCCCTCCACGCCCGGCGCTGGGCCTTGGTTGGTTTGCTGAAACACTTCAGGATAAAGTCGGGACACCAGAATGTGACAATAGCGCAGTAGACGTTCCAGGCGCTCATCGGTCGCAGCTGGCCTTCTGGGACTTTTGACTTGCGTCTGCGGTGGCCCTTAGATTCCTTGACAATTTTGCCTGACTTGACTCGAGTCGGGCGCGCTTGCACGCGAGCCGCGTCCTTTTCTTGATTTGAGCTCGGCCGCCTTTCTCTTTTGCCACGGGGAGGCGAGTTGTCGGAGATGGTCTCGACCATGCCAGATCGGTCACTCGACGCCTCCAGATCCTCCAGAGCAGGGTCATTGCCAGTGGATGATGGTAGGATATCCATTTTTGCCGCGTGCTTATGGTAATGGTAGTTCCTGTGGTCCTTTCCTATCCTGTTCCTCTCCGGCCTAATAAGACTTCGCTTACGGGAAACATGTTCGGTAGGGAGCGTGCTATGGTGCCCAGGAGGGGACGTTGGGGACAGAGGCATCATCTCTGTGTCTTTATTAGGGTTCGAGATCGTATCGGCGAAAGAGGAAGTGGATTTCCCACGCTCATGATGCCCAGGTCTAGGCACGGGATGATAGCCGGCAGCCTCTGTGTCAATCGGGCGAGTTCGTCGGGAAGGGGAGTTCCGGTACGAGCTTCGTTGGTCGTACTGGTTGCCCCCTGGGCGCTCTGGTAGAGACATGGCGCTGGAAAGAGATATATGTTAGCTGTGGGCAATCCAAAGCTGACCACGCTAAGACTACGTCGTTCGATGCGTCGTTGGCAGACGTTGGGGAAGAGGGAGACTGCACTCTCGATGCGTCCGGATAAAACGAAGGGATTCGCTCACCCGCACTGCGGGAATGGACGACGGACTCGTGGGGGCTGGAGGGCGAGCTGGTGTACAACAAAGGCAGATAAACTCGAGCGACCTAGGTCGTCGAACAAACAACGAATGACCAGCGCAGTTGGCGAAAGATGGGATCGGGTGTGCCAAGATGAGGTAGATTGATGACTTTGACTTACGAAATGAAGTGTTTATCTCAGCAGGATTTGCTATGAATGGGATCCCTGCAGAGGCACAGGCGGGTTGTCAGGCGACAACACAAGTGCACAATGCCCTAGTTTGTGCGCTACAGCAACAGCCACACGACCGTTGCGAGTTACACGGCGTGCTGTGCTATCCGCGATCTGCTGTGCTATCCGCGATCTGCTGTCCGTGGGAATCGTGCACCACGATGCAGTCAGTTCGCAGTTCCTTTACGGGCCACGACGCAGCGAACTGAGTGAGGACAGCCCGTGTTGGAAGTGGTCGGCCGAGGGCTGAGTGTTAGACTCGACCGGTGGTTATTAGGGGGTCGAGGAACGGGAGCCGTCTGGGGCGGGTAATTCCCCCTTGGGAAAGCACCACCCAGGCGCTAAGTACCTTTGGTACAGTACTTAGATCGACTGGATCCAGGGCAGCGCCCCTAAAAAAAAACTGCCAGCGACGAAGTCTAATATTGCCCAGCCATTAGTACACATACTGATGCGTAGAGTAATTTATACCTCCGTCCCCAGTGCTCCGTAGCGGGAAGGGAAAGACGTACGCTAGAAAAGGGGAACACCACAGATGATTTGTCGCAAGGAATGCCGCCTGGGTATTTGAAGTAGAGGCCGTTGGCAACGCACCGGGAGTCCCAGCAATGCGGTCAGAATAGATGCGCGTTGCAGTTGACACAAAAAAAAAAGCTTCGCGTTGATGTGTGAAGAGAAATGGGAGAGAAAAGGAGACACCAATTCAAACATTAGCACCCTCAGCCATAATCCGGCATACGAGGTTTTCCGTCCTGGTCGCAGCTTGGCGAAGTGGTAACAAGGCGGCAGGTACTCAAACCTCGGGTCATGTGGCAGGGGGCCACCCAGTAGTGCCTCAACCAAGTACCACTAACGTACCGGCCCCGCATGCTTTGGTCATGCCAGCTTTCCATCTTCATAACATCCAAGCCAGTTTGGGGCTAATCTGCGCTTCAGCTATCCTCATCACGCCCATGGATACCGGAGCTGTACTTTACAGGTACTTCCTACACTCAGGGGTAAGACTCGGCCCATGACCTGGGCGAACCAGCTTCTTCTTCCTGTTGCCTAGCCGACCAGCCTGATCGCCAAGTTTCTGCTTGCACCAGATCTATTTTCTAGACGTCTCTATCCAATCTATCTCCCCATCGCGACGGTAGCGGTTCCACGATGACGGCATGGAGACGGCGTTGTTGTTGACGCGGGCAGGATGATTTGCATGGGAGGATTTTTCTACGAATGCCCTATCCGAATCACATACTGTACGAAAGAGACTACATGAATGTCTCATCCATGTGTTGTACCATACAGGCTTTCCAATGTTGACGTATAGGGTAGGAGGGCTGGTTGTGCTAATCATGTGCTGATGCTTGCACAACCACGGTGCAGCTGCACTGGCAACCCCTTGTTGAGTATATCTGATGCATTGGTGGACCCATTCTTCGATAATTGGTATACTGGTGTAATAGAACTTGTGTTTGGTTATGGTGGTTGCCCGAGGAGAACTGGGTATGGGATTGCGGCAATGGGCGACCACCAGCGCGTATCAGTCCATGCGTTCGTTTGGTCGTGTTGCTTATGGCCCAGCGAGCAATACACTGTCAGATACCCTACAAACAAGAGCGGAACATGCCCTACCTTGCTACGCATAACCAGGTATTCCAGGCATGGTCAGCAGTCACAGTGCCCGAGAATTCAAACCGCCATCGATGGATATGTCTGACACTTGCACCGCCTCTCACCTCATTCCGGGGTCTTTTGTACGCTACGGACACCTGCATCCTACTATCGGCACGGGTTGAGTTGTCGGCTAGTCCGAATTGAACAGGAAGAGCCTCCAAGTGCAAATAAAACAAGAAGAATAGTTGCTTGTTCCCAGCATCGAATACACACATCGACTCTGCTGAGCGCCTCCTCCTTTGATATCTGCTACCCTAGAGCGGCCGACTGTTGAGACCCAAACAGCAGAGCCTCACTGCCGATGCAAGCACCAGCGGAGGGTGAACCGATTCCGAGACGGAACCCCGGCGTTCCCGGACACACGACCCCCCGTGTGTCCCGTACGAACGGGAAGCCCTGGCAATGCGTGTATCGTCGTCGAAGGCAATGCCAACGACGGAGGCGGTTGGGTCCAAGATGAGGCGTGCTGCCGTGCTGCCGTGCTGCCGTGCTGCGGTAGCGTCTGTGCCCCCCACTCTGGACCTCGTATAACCGATGACCGCGTTATAGTAAGACACGAACATCGGCTGGAGCTTCAAGGACGGATAGCATGTCCTTGGCCCACAGCCGTGTATGCCTCATATGCTCCCGTAGCGGTGTACAAGTACGCTCACGAGACAAAATAAGATGCAGGCATGTCTCGCAAAAATGGGACAGCAACCCGCAAAGTCCGAATCTTCCTGCGCAGCGACAGTCCATCTGCCTAGACAATTGTTGCCGCTCGATCAATGCTTCCAAGCAAAGAATCGGACCTATGGAAAGCCTAGGTGGCCTGTGAGTGGATCTAAGCGCCGGCAGGTAGAACGCAGAATACGGGTTGCCGGCAGCGTGAGAACTACTAGTAGTGGCCAGAGGCTCTGTGTGATGTTGGTCGATGTCTCTATGCGAAGCACAGCTCTCGTAGGATTACATATATCCCACGGCCGACCCCCAGGCTATCGTAGTATGACCCTGGAAGGTAACTGAGCGTGCAGCTGTCCACGGGGTAACTTTGACGGCCCGCTAACCACCGGACCGCGGTTCAGCTGCCTGAGGTCCAAGTTATGGCACCGGAGGCATTGTAGAGCCCGAGACCAATTGGGATACCCCACCACACTACCTGGGAAAATTGGACTGACCCAGTTCGGTGGGTGGCTTCAGCCGCACAATGGCATTGGCCTCGCTAGCACGCAGAAACTTCAGCGCAGAGCCAGACCAACCGACCAATCAACCAGCACCGGCCATGACATCGGCCGCCCGTCGATGTCAAGCGAGAAACAAATTGAGCCATGGAGGAAGAGAATTCGATCCCAGCCATCTCCAAATGCCATTCGTAGCTGGACCGTACGTGGGGAAATACGAGCCGGTATCAGAACAGCAAAGGAGCTAACGAATTTCCCTTTCGGTGCCAGAACGTCTCGTTTGTTTCCTGGCCGGGTCCCTTATGACGACGTTTCACCTAGGATGCATTAAGCGCAGCCCGCAGAACTCCGCTGCAAGGGTCGTGGACTAGGCAAGGCAGCCCTGTTGTGCAGCGTCTGCAGGCGACCTCGTGTGCGATGAACACTGGGGATTGGAGAACTTTAGCCTCCAGTCCCCCTCCCTTGCCTCAACCCCAGTCCTCGTACAGCAACCGTTCTCTCTGAGCCAGCGGCCGGCCGAGAGATCTTGGCAACCATGGTTTTTGTAAAAATGTGACCGCGGCTATCCAGGCGAGGCCGCCTACCTACTTTGACTTTGGTGGACCGCCTTCTCCTCCGCACCGTATTCGACGGAGGAGCGTCAGCCCGAGTCCACGTACAGGATACGGTTAGGGGAAGAAGAATCCGTATTCGTGATATCAAGCATCCACGTGCGGAGATGCCCAGACTTCCTACGTCCCATTTTGGGTTGCCAAATGCAAATGGTCCGGCGAGGTTTGGCCGCGAAACGGATCGGCAGATCACGGCCATGCAGGGGGCGGGCGGGATGGCAGGAAAGGAAGTGACAAAATCGAGGTATTTTACAGCTGTTTCTCAGCAGCCAAGATACTCGAGGGGAGCCATGTGGGGATCATGTCTTGGGGCTTAGAAATTACGATGTGCCCTTTGTCCTCCTGAAAATCAAAAGCCGTGCTAGGTCGTGAAAGGGGGTGTGGAAATACGATATCCCCGGGAAAGGTTCTGGGTACGGAAAATAACCAGGCCGTTGGACGTCTCTTGCTGGTTTCGATGCAAAGCAGCGCCCCGACGCGTGGGCGCAAATCTACCCGCAGCGTCGGAGTCGTATGACAAAGCCACACCGTTACACCAATTCAGACCAAAATCCAGCTAAGCCCAAAGGCACCTTAGTCAATCTAGGACCCCTATCGCGCGTGCAGGAGAAGAGCTTAATATTGCGGAATGGCTTGCTGAGGAGGAGAATCGCCTTGGCCTTAGGTGGTTGGTGTGATGAGGCGGACAGCAAAAGGGGGGCGCGCTGTTGCTGCAGGCTGGTTGACGTGCGAGCCGCTCATCCTGCTGACAGGCTAGGTACCGTTACTGTACACGCTCTCCCGGGTTCTATGCTGGCTGGGTCGCTTTACCCTGTGAGGCATAACAGGGAAAATGTTCCGGGGAACAACTGGCTCGGTACGGTAAGGTGTGTGTGTGTGTGTGTGTGTATGTGGCAGGGGGAGCAGGGTTGGAGCAAGTTCCGCAGCCTAGCCAGCGGTTGGGTTGCTGCCATCGTCAATGACACCACGATGTGAGGCAATACAGACTCAAGCAACTGGCCTGTGCCCTCCAATGCTGACCTGGCGGACAAGCCATTGCATCGCCATCTACCATTACCCGTTCCTCATTTCTAAACTGAGGTCTCATGACTCCTAGCGCCTATGGGCAATTTCCTGTCACCGACGGGGCTGCAGGTAGAATCTCAGTCCGTTGCGCTGGCGGACGCTGTTTCCTCCCTGCCTCCACCGTGTCTCTGCCTCGACAGTTGGCGAGACAGGATTGGCAGCAACGACAGCAGCGGACCTGTTCTTTGGCACAATTGGAAGCCGACCAGCTCCGTATGAGCCATGCTTCCTCTTCCTCTTCTTCTTCTCTTTACGCTTCCCGGGGCTGCCTGGGAACCGCTTTAGCCAGCCACACCACGCTGCCAATGCGCTAAGAAGCGCTTGTGCATTTCGCAGGTGGACACGCAGAGCTGTTTGATCTTCTTTCTCTTACCGCCTAAACCGACGCGCCCTTGGACTAGCTGTAGAATGTAAATTACCCTTCTCCTCTCTCCGCCTTGCCCGCCGCCTATGTTCCTTGTCCGGTGTGGCTGGA